>CM054410.1:100659896-101084896 GCA_028858755.1 Ara ararauna
TCCACAATGCTTGTGAGAAAACTCTCACTTTGTAGGGCCCTTCATGGGGACTAGAAGTTAAAAAGAACAAAACAGCCTCCTCCCCCATTACCTCATACACAGAATTTGTTTAAAGGAGGGTTTTTGAAATGATGCCAGGAACATTTGTTTATAAAGGTACTGGAAAATGGGGCCTCAAGCTCTCATATACCACACATGCAAAATCTTCTTGCTTAAGAGGAGCATATTGAGATTCATTACACACTTAATTCTATCTCCTGAGAAAAAAGTTCCACAAAAGAGTTAAAAGCTTATTACTGCTTTTATGTTATAGCAGGTAGAAAAGTATCTACTGGCTTCATGACAGTTCCCAAAAGAAGATAGTTTGTAGTGCTGCAAACTACCGAGTTAAGGCATCTTTCTGAATGGAAGATGTAAACATCTTTGAAAGAAGCAAACACTAAACAGATGGGTAATGCTTCCCAATTAGCTCAGTAATTCTAATTAATAGGGTGGTACAATTTATATGCTTTGGACTACTTCACTGGGAAAAAATGTGCAAAATTCCCTGAGGGAGTGAACAGACATAGAAAAGAAGCAGAGTAAAACATCACTGCGATGGACTGGGGTGTGCACTGCTATATTGCACAACACAAGCCATCAGATATAGACAGAAAGACAAATTAAAAAACAAACACAAACCAGGAAACACCTTCTATGTGAAAGGGCTATTACAGGAGTTTCAGAGTCCAGCTGGCATTGCCAAGCCTTGCTGGTGTAAATAACACACCTACCCAAAACAGTTTATATGGCGACATTACATTTGGACACAGATAACATCATGCAGATTGCATACTTCTGAGCTTGGGTGGTGAAAACATGGGCAGGGCTAGTAAGTTTTCAAAAAGAGATACTTCAAAGAAGAATGTGCCATGATGGTTTATCAGCAGTAGTTTCACCTTTTTAATGCTCTCACAGAGTCTTGACCTCCCAACTGGAAAACAAGAAAAAGCAAACAAGGACCCCCAAGATGTCCAATAGTAATTCAGTAAGAGAATACTTAACAGATACTGAGGATGAAATCCTGTCCTCACTGAAGCCCACAGGAAGAATTTTCCTTTGATCTTTTAATCTTGTTTGTCTTAGCAGCTATTTAAAAACATGTATAACCAGCAATACTCTTCGGTTATCAAATAAAACTCACTGTCCTGCAACACAGCAGCTGGGTGAGGCCATTACAGCAGTCACTTCTGGCTTTAAAATTCATAGGAAGAAGTAATGGAACTGCGATTTGTAATGCTGTCATACCCTACAACACTGCGACTGGCAGAGATGCATTGCTTTCCAGCCATACGAACATGACAGCTCTGTGCCCCAAGCTGCTGATAGATGAAAGGTCTGATGCTAAAACCCTTTGCACGTGTAAATCCTTTCACCAGCTCTTATGATTCTATTGCCACGAGCAAAGTTTCGCCTGAGCTTTCCTTTAGGCCTTGCCCTGCAGCTGAACTTCAAAGCAAACCGCAGGGATGCAAGAAGCCTCGAGATCTGAGCAAAACCCGGAGACAGCAAGCAGGGCACTCTGCGGAGAAAGTGCCACGGTATGGCAATAGCTACAGAGTGACTGTTCATGGGGAGCTGATCCTGAGCAGATTCGCAGATTAACCTACCAGAGCTGTGCACTAGGCTGAACAACCTTCCGTTCGGAGCGCTACCTGCTCACCGTACGCTGCAGCAGAAGCTAAGACTTACGCATGATTTTGAATAAACCCCCACTTTCTGTGCTTTCCCTGACACTGCGGGGCTCTCTTTAAGCATCCGGATTTCTGCTGCCGATTCGGGCGACAGAACAGGAAGGGGATGTGCGGATGTGACCCCAGAGGAGGGCCCTCGCCACCCCCGCGCCCGGGGTCCCACCTGCAGCCGCAGCCCGCGCTCCTCGGGGTTGGGGACCGCGGGGCCGCGCCGGGGCGGCGCTGAGGGAGGCGCCCTTCCCGCCCGCGGGCGGTTTCCGCGGCAACCGAGTGACACCCCCCCCCCCCCCCCCCCCCCGCCCCCGGGCTCCCGCTCCCGCACGCCGCCACTCACCCAGTATCCGTGTGACCCCCAGGGTGAGCTTGTCCAGGTAGGGCTTGATGCTGGCGGACGGCTTCTCCTCCATCCTCCCGGACAGACCCGGCTGCCTCCACCGCCCTGCCACACCACACGCACCCACGGGGGCGTGCGCCGCGAGGAGAGGCCGTTTGTCCTTCCCCGCACCCCTTAGCCTCGGCGGCGCCGCGCGGCGCGCCGGAAGCTGTAGTCCTGTGGGCGGCGCACGAGACGCGCCGCTAAGGACTACAACTCCCGGCATGCCCCGCGGCCCTCGCAGGGGCAGCCAATGGGGGGGTGGCGGGGGGCACTCTGGGAGTGGCGGTTGTTTCAAGATGGCGGAGGCGGGCGCCGCGCCGCGCGGTGGTGTTCCGTGCGGACGGGGGGGTATCCTTCCGCGGGGTGTGGGGAGCGCTGTGAGCTGTGTGGGGCTGGGCGAAAGGGGGTGTCTGCGCTGGGGCTTTGGTGTGGGAAGGGCTTTGCTGTGGGGTGGCTGCGGTGCAGGGAGCCTGGGGGATCCGGTTGTGAGCGCGGGGAGCTCGGGTGCTCGGAGAGGGGATGGGTGTGAGCTTGCGTGACGGGGATGGGGTTACGTGGGGTTTAAAAGCAAAGGTGGCCTCCAAGAGGAGGGGAGATGGCGTGTGCGCTGCATGTGTGATCTGGCCGTAAGGTCCTGAGGGAGGTTTATATGTAGGAAATGAGGGAACGGGGCTCGGCGTGTGGAAACTTGCGAGGGAGTCAGCAGAGAGAAACTGAGGCAGGAGGCTGAACAGGCAGCAAGAAAAGGATGTGTCTTTTGTGACAGGTATCAAAGCTGGGCTGAAAAGCGTGACATGGGATATAAGGAGGAAGTCCTTTACTGTAAGGGTGGTGAGGCGCTGGAATGGGTTGCCCAGGGAAGCTGTGAATGCTCCATCCCTGGTGGTGTTCAAGGCCGGATTGGACAGAGCCTTGGGTGGCATGGTTTAGTGGGAGGTGTCCCTGCCCATGGCAGGGGGGTTGGAACTGGATGATCTTAAGGTCCTTTCCAACCCTAACTATCCTATGATTCTATGATTTAGGGTGACTCTGGGGGGGATTCTAAGGCTGGAGGGTTCTATGTCATCTAGTTGAAGATGTCCCTGCTCATTCCAGGGTGGTTGGGCTAGGTGCCCTGTGAAGGTCCCTTCTAACCCAAACTATGAATCTGTGATTCTGTCTCTGAGGGACAAGTGGGAGGTTGTGGTGGCTTCGTCTGCAGAAGATGTGCAAGCTGCGGTTGTGAGACGCTATGTGGGGCTGGACACGTAGATGGAGTAGGTGGTGGTTTGGTGGTGGTGGGGATTCAGCCTGTAAAGGCCTGGCTATAGAGATGTGTTTGCATTGTTCAGAGAACCAGGAGGAGTTGGCGCTGATGTTTAGGATCATGGGGCTGAGTTAGAGGCTCAGCTACTTGAAGACCTCAGGATGGTAGTCCAGCCATTGGCCAGGCTAATGGTTGGACTTGATCTTAAAGGTCTTTTCCAACCTAAAGGAGTCTAGTGGGTGGAACTGGCAGGCTTATGGGTTGAGATAAGGACAGGGAGAGATCACTCACCAGTTACCATCACAGGCAAAATGGATTCAACTCGGGGAAATTAGTTTAATTTATTACCGATTAAGTCAGAATAGGAAAATGAGAAGTAAAATCTTACAAACAGCTTCCCCTCAGCCATCCCTTCTTCCCAGGCTTAACTTTGCTCCAGATTTCTCTACCTCCTCCCCCAGGGTGACGCAGGGGGATGAGAAATGTGGATCCCACTCAGTTTACCACACATGGTCTGTGCTGCTCCTTCCTTCTCAGGAGAGAACTCCCAACACTCTTCCCCTGCTTCAGCGTGGGGTCACTCCCATGGGAGACAGTCCTCCATGAATTTCTCCAGTGTGAGTCCTTCCCACAGCCTGCCGTTCTTCAGGAACTGCTCCCTTCCATGGTGCAGTCCTTCAGGACCGGACTGCTCCTCCATGGGTCCCTTCCATGGGGTGCGTCCTTCAGGAACAGGCTGCTCGAGCATGGGTCCGTTCGTGGGGTCACAGCTCCTTCAGCAAACCTGCTCCAGCATGGGCTCTCCATCGGCCACAGGTCTTGCCAGGAGCCTGTTCCTGGGGGAAGTGCGGGCTTCCCATGGGGTCACAGCCTTCTTCAGGCATCCTCTTGTTCCAGTGTAGGCTCCTCCATGGGCTGCAGGTGGATATCTGCTCCACCTTGGTCCTCCATGGGCAGCATGGCACAGCCTGCCTCACTATGGTCTACATCACAGGCTGCAGAGGAATCTCTGCTCCAGTGCCTGGAACATCTCTTCTTTGCCTTTGCCACTGACCTTGGTGTCTGCAGGGATGTTGTGCTTGCATATTCTCACTCTATTCAGCTGCAGTTGTTGTTGCACAGCACCTTTCTAGCCGTGTTAGACCATGTTATCCAGAGGTGCCGCCACCGTTGCTGATGGGCTTGGCTTTGGCCGGTCATGCGTCTGTTTTGAAGCTGGCTGACCTTGGTTCCACTGGACACAGGGGAAGCTTCTAGCAGCTTCTCACAGAAACCACCCCTGTGTTTGTGCTATCAAAACATTGGCATGCAAACTGAATACATTTTTAGGCAAATCTGTTCTATTTCCTACGTAACATTGTGCTGCCACACAGGTTAACCGTATGTCAGTTGCAAATGCAATTACATGTGATGAAGTTTGTTTTTTTTCTGTAATAGTATAAGTTGAAGATAGTCTTCTCAGTGTCCTGAAGATTGCTGTTGCAGTTGTGCTCTTGGATTGAGCTGTGGTCCAGACTTGGACTTTTGATTTACTTTGGTGTTTTTGGAAAGAGGAAACGCAGTGCTTGACTTTCAGAGTTTATTCAGCTTCCTCACCTGGTTCATCACAAGATAAAAACAGAAGTGCTTTCCACGTTTGTAGAGAGAGAGATGACTGCCAGTGGTACTGAGTGAACATATTCTGAAACTGGTGTGAGACTGATGAGTGATAATTGTTTACAAGTGATTAAGGGGGTCAACAAGATCACAAGTGAGCTTTGATCAGCCCTTCCGTTGTGCCAAGATAGTGGGTATTGATTGAGTTTGAAGTTTCTGTCCACAGAAGGAAATATCTTGGCTGTTGCTAAGTTTCTCCACCATGTGGTAATTTATTAAATCAAGTCTTTGAAATTTTACTATCAAAATCAAGTTGCAGTCAAGGTGGTAATTTGTTTAGGTTAATTGAAATATTTCCACAATTTGACTTTCTTGCATGAAGACAACTACAGTTTAAATATATTTAACTGTAAACAGTACAGGAATTAGGTAATTGAGTTAATTTGCCAACCTTAGAAGGTTGAGGGAAGTGAAGGGGTGTAAAGACATTTTGTGCCCTATCTTTTAGTTTTCCACTTTAGTATAATGTTAGTTACTTATGGAGGAATAAAAATCTTTATGTTCAGCTAAATGAAACTGTGCTTGAAGGAAAATACTGTAGTTTGCACCGTTCCGTGAATTGTGTCGAGTCCTACTTCTAGTGACATCTAGGAGGCGAGGACTCAAGTTCAGTTACTGTTAACAGCACAAATAATATGGCGCCCAGTCCTTTATGATTTATTTATTATTTTTTTTCATGCTTTCTGCATTCAAGTAATGTAATGGTTAAAGCTCTGGGTTATTTGAAAGTTCCTGAAACTTCATAAAGACAAACAGTCGTAAGGCTTTCATCTGTTACTCACCATGTGATGGTCAGATGAGAATGACCAACTTCCTTTGAAACCTCTTGCATTTGTCCTCATTTATGTTTCTTAGAATATATTGTACAAAATGTATTTCATTGCAGTATGAACATATGCTATTTCAGAATTTGTCTTCCCCAAATATCAAGAGGTTCCTGCTTAGTTTAAATAAATGTTATTACTTCATTGTCTTAGTAGTTGCACTTGTAACTGGACCTAGTCCCTGGGATCTTTTGTGAAGGTGACCTCTAAGATTACAGACTGAAAGTTAGTGCACAGTGAAGAAAGAATAATGCTTTTTGTTTTAGCAGTCTGTGTTGTTTGTTTTCTCTTGTCAAGTTCTATTTGCTTTTGGTCCTCCCAGTGTGTTGCCAGTTTGTTTTCTTATCAACAACCTTTTAAAATTAAGACAAAATACTTACTTTTGTAGTTCTGTTTAATGGGCCAGCTTTCTCTCTTTGTTTATTACCTTTAACAAAGCCACATGCAGTTTCTGATGGAAAACAGCCAATGGTGTCTATTTCAGGTATGACCTTCTAATCCTAAACAAAAGGTTTTTCTTTTGAATGCTAAACTTTGCAATGTCTTTTCAGGTACCTGGTTTGTGTACCTAAGTGTTTAAAGTACAGAGAGTACCTTGGAGTCTTCACAACTTGTAACGGAACATACAGGACTATAGTAGAGGATTTATACTCTGCTGCTTAGATAAGCATACAGTATAAGATGAACAGTTTCAGGGGAGTTGTTTCTGTTGCAGGTACAGCATAGTTTTATCCAGTCTACAAGGTAAGCTGAATTTTTAATGTGGTCTCTAAAGAATGTTGAAGCTTTGTAGATGTTCAGGTCTTTTGTAGATTTTGAAGATGTCAATTAAAATGAAGATTTATTGTGTAAAGAAAATTTTTTTTTTTTAAATTTGTTCCGTTGACTTTGATTTACTGAGTGCATGCTTGTGCACATCGCAGGGGAAAAGATGGGTGTTATTAGTCCCCCTTGAGAATTTTCTAATTGTTTTCAAACACAGCTTTTGCAGTGACACCTGAAAAGTAATGTGGGATGATTAGTAAAATGGTGTATGAGTCCCGAGTATGTCTAGCAATTATAAATTTTAAGGAATTCAGCTCTCTAGGTTTGGATTAGCATGTTTACTCTTCAAAATTACTGGCCAAACAGCTCTATTAAAAAAAAAATCTCTGCCTGTGTTTTGTAGCTAGCATAGTTCAGGGCAGGCAATGTCAGATCGTTATGCTCTGTCCTGGAAAGAAAGCAGTGATACTAACTGATGGAAATGATGGAAATTCATTCTGGAAGATATTCTCCCATGGAAGAGGCTTTTAGAAATGTTACTCTCCCTTGTGTATGAACATGGGGATGTTAAAGCCTATAAGCAGAAGCTCAAGGTTATGTTTTTGCATCTTAAACAATCACAGGTTTCAGCACTGAAGGTCAGTCATAGACAACATGAATTCAGAATTTGCTTTGATGTTCATGTGGCTGAATGCACTTCAGTGCTGTGCTCATATATTCGTCTTAATGAAATTTTGTGTGGAGTGAAAGGCTGGGGAGTATTGCAAGCATACACCTGAAATGCTCATTCTTTTGAAAAAATGCTGCTAAAGGCATGGATGCCTTTGTGGAAATCCTGTTGTGAGAGGCAAGAGATGGGACCCTTTGACTCTCTAATCTCCGTGTTCTGCTTGTTTTTCATCTACAGGAGTGGCTACAAAAGGAAATTTCAGAACAAGGTGTTTGCCAAAAAATCAGAAAAGTGAAACTGAACTAAAGGTGCCTGCAGCTGCTGCTTCCATTCCCATGGATCCTGTTAGACGCACAGGAGATCTGACAGGGCAGCAGGTCAGTAGAGGCAAATTTTTCTTGCTCTTAAGAGTATGCATAGTAGAAAAATGGCAGAAAATCTTTAGACTGAAAACTTAAACAGTTTTAGAGTGCTGTTATTTTTGCAATCTCTTACACTTTTTGCCTACCTACATGGTGGCTTGCTGGCAAAAATTACTTTTCCACTGAAATCACTTGCCCACCTAAAAAGAACAAAAGCTGAATATGCAAGTTTATGTAAGTGATATGTAACTGGGGCTATGTAAGACAGATAATATATATCTCTCTATGTGTGTATATGTACAGAGTGTGTAGCTTTGAGTAGTCCCATATCTACCTATATGTTACTGTCCAAACACGCAAGAGGTTGTTTCAGTCTATTCAGTTTCATTGCACTTGTCATATAGCTTAGAAATAAGACTTGTAAGATTCTTTTTAGAGACTTTTTGGTGTGTCTGCTCATGTTAGGAATATAAAATCACTTTCTGTTTTTGATAGTAAAATTTAAAAATAACTGAGTAGTAGAAATAGCTTTATCAGATGATACTGTCTTTGTCTTTGCTTTGAATTGTCTGGTATACTCCTGCAGTAGGTGATGCTTTTTCTGCAGTTTATTGCGTTAGAAGTTTCAGAGCAGTGGGGTTTCCTTTGGAAGGCTGTTCTGTATTGTGATACTCACAAATCTGTTGAGAGGTGCTATTTTTCTAACCTGGTTTATATAGTACATGAATTATGTAAGTCATTTGTATACTGTTAATTCCCTTCCATTGTAGTCATCTTAGGCAAGTCTGTTACTCACTAGGGTTTGGTACGCTTTTACTTACAGGCTGGATCTAAAACTTCTGAGTGCTTCTGAATCACTGTTGTATTATAATGCAGTTAAATCTTGTTTTTTGGGCTAAGATGTCCTTGTTTGTGTCTTCTGTGTGCTGAGCAAATGCTGTGTGCCTTACATGTGCGTTCAAAACTCTGATATGAAGACAGATCACTCAGCTGTCATTGCTTTGACAGTGTCATTGCCCTTTGCATCCTTAAGAATGACATCCGCATAACTGGTATTCATTTTTAGGGTCTTTCTTGGACTTACCTGTTTCCATTTCTCTGTTTATTAGTACTTGCTTTTAGTAGACTGGTATAAAGACCCGCTTTGCAAATGATGTTGTTAAGTGACATGCAGAGGAATTTCACAAATAGCCCCCATTATGCAGTATCTTTATGTAGAAGTATCTCTTCCTACTAAGTATCTACAAGTCAGATGCCTTCATATATCACAGTAAATCTGTTTTGTTGTATGGTGTGCTGATTGCATTGTTTAGAGAATTTTTATTCCCCTTTCTCTGAGAGCTATTAGGACAGAAATGGTCTTTGTGTTTCCTTTTTTTTTTTTTTCCTTTTTTTTTTAATAGAATGCCTCATATATGAAATCTTGATTGGAGACTCAAACATGCTTTTATATTTTTGACAATAAAATGTGTTTGAAGCTTTTTCTCTTTTCTGTCTCTTTTAACCTTCTGGGGTTTTTTTTTACCTTGCCAAATCCTCCTGGAAACTTTGTACTCTAACTTTGAAGATAAGCTCTGAATTACTTGAAACAAACAGAACAAGTACATTTTACTTATTGTGAAAGAAGAACGTTTCACAAAATTCTTTTTGCAAGAAGTTCTCATTAGCGCACAACTAATTTTCTTAAAGGTGTTTTGTGTGTGTGTCTAGGAAGAGCTGATTGCTTTACTTTTAACACACTTTACACTGTTGTACTAGTAGGTAGCTCAGCATTATGATTTACCAGAATCCTCTTTTGAAGAGAATGGATTGAGTTTTGCTTTAGCATGAATCTTGGCAGAAGTGATTTACGTTTTCTTCATTCAGGTGGACTTGAGTACCAGAAAGTTGAATTAGAATTTTGGAAAAGATTTCAAAAAGGTCTTGTCAGCTATGGAGCTTTTCTGTTGATTTTAATAAATGTTAATTTACAGTGGTTTGCTGTACTGGTCTTGACCAAAATTTCCCATCTTCCTACTTCCTTTTGACAGAAGTTGTCTGCTTCTTTCATGGAAATTGTGATCTTCCAAGGCATGGTTTATACAGTGAGAGAATCTCCAATTTATGTAGTATGTTTCGTCCAGAAATTACTGAATTATGAAACCGAGTTCTACCTTGAGCTGTGTAGAAAGGACAGAAATCTGGAAGGAGACAATAGTCTTGGCCTCTGTATCATTTTTTCATCTTATTTTGATGGTGGAGCTGTTGCTGTGTATAATTCCGCAGCTTCATTTTGACACGTGTTATGGTACAAGCCTGCCTTTTTAGATTTCAGTTTTCATACCAGTGATGTTTGTCTGACAGTGTACATAGGATTGAGTAATAGCTTTGAGTACCTTCTGTTTAAATCTCCTTCACTAATGTGATCAAGCTTGTGCCTATTTTATGAGTGAAAAATGTCCTGTTACTTCAAATTTTTCTTAAACAAGTTCAATCATCAGGCTGCTAAAAATAAAAATAAATCGGATATTTTTAACATGGGAAATGCAGATCCTTCAACCTTATGCTTGGTTGAATTCAGTTAACTTTAAGATACTATCTCTTCATTTGTATGGCTGTAAATAACTTATGTTTTGGAAGGAAACTGTGAAATCAAATGCCCTCAAGAAAAGCCCTGAAATCTGATCTCCTTATGAAACTCCAGTCTTTTACTTTACCACTTGCCATCCCTTTGGGAAATCCACTTAAGTTAAAGTAAGAGTGTACTGAAGAGTCAGGTTGGTGTAACATGAATCTGTATAAAATCAAAATCTCTTTCAAAAGTGATGTAGTTCTTTATTTCAAACTATTGTTCAAGAAGCAATTAGCAAAGAATGGAAGTGGGCACTTTCTTCCTGATGTGTGTAGATCAGCTGCCTTTACTGCTAAGGAGGGGAGAGCAGCCCAGTGTTTGCTTTTTATGCTCAGAGGTGGTTCAGTGATGTATTGTGTTAACTTGTGTTAACTATTCTCTTTCCTTGTTATTTCGCTTATCATTGTTATTGTTGGTGGTAGCAGTAGTGGGTTTGTGTTATACCTTAGTTACTGGACTGTGTCTTTGGAAGTGAAGAGAAGGGAACATCCTGCCAGAGCTTGGAAACCACTCACTGAAGATGGGAGGGGTGTTACCAGCCTCAAAGACTTGCAAAGGTGGTAAAAGATGAGCAGAATGTAATCACCTTGGACTTAAAGGAGCTGAATCCACATGGACCTTTGCAGCACCTATCTGCAGGTTCCCAAGTCTCCCAGTGCATCTGGCCAGCGCATTGGTGAGATCTTGTTTTTGGAGCCTGGACATCTCTGCTTTGTTTTGCTTTGCTTAGTTGTGCATGTACTCAGCCTACGGCCACACCACCCAGAAAATGCCTGATCTCGTCTGATCTCGGAAGCTACGCAGGGTCAGGCACAGTGGCCAAGTGGTCAGGAGTCGATCTTGTAAACTGAAGATCGCGGACCCCATCCGTGCCTGCTGAGGCAGCACGCTGTGCTGGCAGCCCTGCTATGGGGAGTGTGTGAGGGAATATCTTCTTCATAGGCTGATCCCCTGAGGAGGGGTAAAAAAGATGTGTAATTGCTAAACACTATCCATTATGTACCTCCCAAAGTATAGAGGTGATGACCACACTGGGAACAAACACCAGCCAAGATTCATGATCAGTGAGTCTGTTGTATTACAAGTCATTGCCATGAAGTACAGCGAAACAAGAACCTTAGCCCAGGCCCCCCAGCCGATAAATACTAAAACAGCAAATACCGGCTGTAAGTAAGGTACAACATGCTGAAACTCTGAGATCAAGAGCAACAACTTTGAGAGCCAATAAACCAGCATTTTGATGACTATTAAAAAAATTGTGGGCCAGATGGCTGAGTGGACACCGAAGAATAGCAGCCAGAGTAGCATGCTTCCCTAATTGCAGCACGTTTCATAGTTATGAATAACCTGGGCAATAACCTGCAAGGCATTTGGTAGCATTCTTGGATCTCATGTTAAGCACAGTATGCCTTCGGAAGGTTTGTAATATTTGAAGATTTGTAAAAATCTAAACTGAGAATAAGTGAATGAGATTAAGTGGAAATACTTAAACTATTTTGGACAGAATAGCAGTGTTTACTGCAGCTTTCACGTTGGGATTTTTGTTAGTGCTGGCACTGGAGAAGCGAGTCACTGATGTCGGAAGGTTTTGATAAAGAAAAACAATTTAGAATTTAGAACTGTTTCTGTTTGGAAGCACCCGAAGGAGATAATGTCAGTAACCTCAGTAATCCGTGGAGCTGCTGCGAACACGAACAGCAATGTGCCCTCTGGTGGACATTGATAGCAAATACCAGTGTGATAAAGGAATGCATTAGCAGAGCTGAAGTACTGGAGTCTGCTAAAGACTCTGTTTGAGAAATAGTAGGTACGAAGGTAGCAAATAAGTGATAAAAAAAAAGCATGTGAAAAAGCGTGTATTAAAAAAATCTTTCCAAATAAGGACTTATACAAACTACTAACAATATATTATATATCTTTTTTGCTGTTTTTAATGTTTTGGTCATAAATATGCAGAGTTTTATTTTTAAAAAAAAATTAAAATTCTTTTAAAATTTGTTTAGGATCCCAGTATAATAAGATGTGAACTCAGATCTGGATATCGCTGCACTAGATTTCCAAGTCATGAGAACTTTCTGCCCTTTTTCTAGTATGAACCAATGGGTAGTGTATGTCTTAAAATTTTACCCAAATGTTTAATAGTAAAGTTAGCAGCTTGCATTTGAATTACGAGTTTATTAAAAGAATTCTTCACAATTTGGTAATTTGTTTCACTGAACTGTACTTACATTTAAAAAAAAATCATGTTTTATTTCCAGTTGGAATTTATCTGCTTCTAGTTACTAGGTTTTGAAATGCTTTTAATATCTTATGAAATATTTGTTCTCCTTTAAAGAGTACTTTCTAAAATGTCACTTTAAATTTTCAGGTCACTAATGAAAGAGGAATGAAGAGTGCTTCTTTGAAGGATTTGTGTCCTGAGGACAAGAGGCGCATTGCAAACTTAATTAGAGAACTTGCCAGGTAAGAATGAGCATTACCTGAAAATGCATTATGTTTAAGGAGAGTCGTTCCTCTAACATCAAGCAGTGTAGAACTGCTTTATGGAACTGAATATTTGCATAAGGTAATTTTTCTCGCTAGAAGAGATATGAGTAATGAAGCAGCCTGATCCGTTTTCCTTGCTTCTTGACCCAACCCCCCTCTAAATGCATGGAATACGAAAGCCAAAGTTTTATGACCTGCAGTCGTTCATCCATAAAAAACATGTCACAGGGCTAGGGTTTTGTTTGCTGCTGTATCATGTGCTTTAAATAAACACATATTGTCTTTTGGAAGTGACGGGCTTTGTTGATATGAAAATTTGTAGTGCTTATTTGTCAGGGTAACCTCTTACATGGCATGCCATGTTAAAGGTGGTTTGGTGATCTTGTGGCTGAGACATGTTAATCCGTATTTGAAGTGTTTGCATGTGTAGAGCAATAAGGAGTGCAGTATAATTTTAATTTATCTAGCCGTATTTTCTTTTGCTTTGATTAATTCATTGAAGTTCTCCCTGTACTGTGAAAGGAGAGGTTGAAATAGTGCAAGTTTCTCAGCTTTAGCAAACATTTTTTTTGACGTTTCATTCCAGTGCTAGTTGCATTCATGAAGATAAATGACGTGAAAGATAGATTGAATTTGAGAGAGGAGATTTTTGCCTCACCCTCTGTGTCCCGAACGCTTAAGAATTTGTGGAAATCTGCTTTTTACGTAGGGGCTGTAAAACTGAGAAGAAGCGCTTCTCAGTTTTTAGCAGGGACTTTATCAGGCCCTCGCACATCAGGGGGGAGTGTCTTGTGAAATGATCTTGGGTCCTTTGGTCTAAAAGTTAGTGTCCGTACTAAGAATTTATAAAGAATTTCGAAAACTTATAAAGGCACAGTTTTTCTAGAACAAAATGTAGGTTCTCAGGTATTAATGAAATGCATTTTGCCGTAGATTTCATATGTCTGCAATAATTGGCAAGCGTTACTGTCGTTTTTATATTGGAAAATTTGGGCAGTGAAATTAAGTTACTTGCTCAAGGTCATGCAATAAGTCTTGGGTGCAGCTAGGAATATTTTCTCTCTGATTATCCTCATCCAGTGGACCATTTTGCCTGCTAATAATTTTTACCAATATAGGATTTCTTGCTATACAGTCTTTTAGTAATTTCTGAAGTTCTTCATGCTTGCAACGCTATTTTATCCTACCTTATGTGTTAGAAAATGTCTAGTTAAGGCTGTCATAAAGAGTAGATTGCTGGGAAGGCTGGTTACAAATTGTCAGATGTTGGAGCTATTCGGACACTGTTGCCACTGTTGATACATAGAGGTATATTCTAATATTAAAAAAAGCCTTTTATTACATTGTTCCTCATAATACACTGCTCCCTAGTGAATAGTAGTACACTAACTCATTTGAGCATGGGATTCTTCTTAAATCTCAGATGCTGTGATTTTTCCCTGAGGACAGTTTGATATTTCTGCCTGACATTTCTTCGAAGAAAAATAGAAGGTGCAGCAACATTAATTTTGAAAAGTAAAATTAGTGGAACACTATTATTTTATACTTAGTTCTCTTTTATTTTTAAACTTAATCTTATTTTTATTGGATGTTATTAAAAGTCCTTTGCAGAGTAATAGGGAAGTTGAACTTTAATTCTGCTCACCTCGTCACTTTTTTAAAACTCTCCATAATTTTTATCCCTAGTTGTGCAATGATGGAGGGTTTTTACATGCAGTAAAACATTCTTTGCTGTTTTGGAGAAGAAAAGGAATCAGCAGGATGCTGAAAGTTTTCCAGGAAGACTGTCTTGCAGTAAATACTTGGAATAATAAAGACCTCTCTTGACCAGAGCTATACTTCACTCTTCCTGAAGTTGCTACTATTATGATGAAAATGAGGGTAGTTCTGACTAATTCCAGCATGTTTGTTGCAGGATGCTGGACAGAAATAGATTGGTCAGTAACTGTCTGCCTGAAGACAGTTGTAAAATTCTATGAAAACAGTAGCGAAATACAATTAACCCCTTGCTTGAGCAGCTCAGGATTTTGGTCTTTCTCCTGGCTTCTGTGACTGCTGAAGGAGACCTAATGTACTTTCTCTCCTTTTTTCTTCTTTTCCTCCAATTCTCATTCCTGATATACTTTTGAACATTGGCAGGGTATGTGCCTGTGCATTAGCTAATATGCTGCCGTGTTAGATTTTGTCGTGATGTGAGTGAATTACAATACTGGCTATATTATTAACCTTTCCCTAGAAAAACAATTCAGTTACTGCTCCGTGATGCTCTGCTGCTGGGGATTCTGGTAGCTGATATCAATGTTGGCTGTTAGAAACTTTATGAAATTCAATTTTGAGACAGGATTGAAAGAATGAACTCAGCTGCTCCTTTCTAATCCTCCTGTCTAGGCTAAATAATCTTAGCTTTTGCTCTGTGCTGCCACCTGTAAATGTAACCGTTATTTTGCCTTTCTTTGAACGGGAGGAGGGGTGATGGTTTTTAACTAAAACAGGGGGGATTCAGTCTGCATGTGTGGAAGAGATTGTTTACAGTGAGGGTGGTAAAATCCTGGCACAGGTTGCCCAGAGAGGTAGTGGATGTGCCATCCTTGAAGACATTCAAGCCAGGCTGGATGTGGTTCTGGGTAACCTGATCTAATTGAAGGTGTCACTGGTGATTGCAGGGGGATTGGGCTAGAAGACCTGTGACGGTTCCTTCCAACCCAAAGTATTCTATGATTCTATATCCAGTTTATCTTCCTTCTTTATGTGAAAGAGAGACAAATGGGATACGAACTGTAAAAGACTTAAATGTTGTAAATTTGAACTTTGTTTTAATTGTGTTAGAAGATTCTTTTTGAATTGTTTTTGTAGGTGAATTTCTGAGTAAAATGAGCCAGGCCCCTGACTGCCAAAGTGCTTTGTAGTAAATGGGAAATTCTCCAGTGTTATAAGCCATTACTGTCAAAACCAACTGGCATGGCACCTTTGTGTTTTCAGCAAGGTGCTGCTGGCATGGTGCTGAAAGTGGCAGGCATGGTAAGACCAAATTTTAGCTCTTGCTACAATCTAGAGTCCTTTTAAGAGGCAAAAAAATACTTTCTCTGAGCTTTTATTACTGCAGGCTACTCCTGAAGTAGTCATCAACTTATGTAATCAAATGAGCAGTGACGTGGTGAAAACACTGAAAGATTCCTACCTTTGTACTCTGTGCCGGTGTCAGCACACATTAGCCTCTTCCAAGAGGGAGTGGCACAAGGTCCTCTGGGATCCAGCCATTTGGCTCTTGAGCCTTAAGGACTTGCTAGACACCATACCGGGAATGGGCACCAAGTATTGTGGAATGAAATATTTGAAGTGATATGCAGATTTTGAGAGCGCTCTCTGTCATGGCATTTGGCGGAATGGAGACGGTCATAACTTCCTTTGCAGAGAGAGTGAATGTGTGCATGCTTGCAAGCATTCACTTCACTCCTGATATACAGCCATAGTACCGTGATTTTCTAGCTCCCATTATGACACGTACATCATAAATACTTCCTTCCCTGCTGCACAGTTCACATATTCAGTTTCCTTTTGAATGAACAGAGCATTGACTAGGTGAGGTAGAATGGTTCATGAAATTTTAATTTTTGTTTTTAGTGGTGAGAATTGGTATCTATCTACTTTGTATTCTTTCTTTCTTCAGATAAGTTAAACATGGAGAAAGCTGGCTCCCTGTTGTCTTTGCAAACAAATCTTTGAAAGCAATTTAGGTAGAAAGGTATCATAATGCCGTTATCTACCCAAGGGAGGGAGTGATTGCCCTTTTCAAATGAGATACAAGGTGGTTTTTGCTATCAGATTAGTGTCTTTCTGGCAAACACCACTGGCATGCCCAGAATGACTTGCAGCCCCAGCAGCTTGTTAAACAGCCTTCAGACAGCCCTGTGTCCCTTGTTGAGAAAATGCTTCCTCCTTCCCAAGTCCTCGGATTCCTAAACCCTTTGTAGGGGTGCTGGCAGTTTGGGATGCTAGTCTTTTTTACCAGCATTGCTTTTCATCCTGATATGAAGATGAAATTGACCAACTGCAATTGAAATTTTTCAGCAAAAGGTGAAAATGGGAATCAAAACAGAAGGTTAATTTGGTTACAGAACTGGAAACCATTACAAAGGAGGACAGTAAAACTACTGTAGCGTATATCTGCTGTTTAAGTGTTTTTCTTTCAGCAGTTAGGATCTTTGAAGGACAGCTTGCTTATGGAAGCCCGTATTATAGATATGCAGTGTGTAGCCTCTTGAGTTACCTTCTCTCCTGGGTTGTACTACCTTGTATTTAACCTGGCTTTAACTTCAATGTCAAGATCTTTTATTCTTTTTTCTTTGTTTGTGCTACTTTAGGAGCAATATTGTGCTGCAGTTCTCTTAATTGGTCAGGCAGTGAGACTGCAAATGAGATATCCCTAAGCTTGTCTGGAAATTGCTTCTTGTTGATAGGGAAAGCATGCCTTGGATTATTGTATCACCAATCACACTTACCTTTTGTGCTTAAAAAGTCATTTGTAGCTATAAATTCATGCTGTGAGATCTAGTTTTGTATTTTGCAAGTTGCATATCATAAAATTTACCCATTCTGTAGCAATTTTAATTATGTCTTTGGATCGTTAGGGGTTTTGTTATTTTATTTTTTTAATTTATACAAAGTGCCCATGATACTTGGGTAAAATATATCAGATTTGTGAAGTGTCCTTACACAAAAGTGCTGCCATTATTTTTTCCTGCAGTGCTTGTATTAAAAGTCACTTGGTGCTCACTTCTGTCAGAGACATGTTGTGATCAACTCTGGCATGACACTTCTTGTTTCATCTTTCTGGAGTGCATCTTTCCCTTGGAATACCTGATTTCATTCCATGATTTCTGTGTGTGCTGGGCTTTGCATGATGCCCTTATCTTAGTCCTTGCTCCGTTTTTGTTTCCCCTGTGGCCTTGCCTGTTCCAGTTGTCATTCTTTGCTTGGAATTAAAATTTCTGTTTTCTGAGAATGGTCACCAAAATATTTCCATCTTTGCTAGCTAGTTGGCAGACTAGTATCAGGTGAGTATTGCCTAAAAAATAAATGTTCCCAACCACTCTGGGACTGATCAGTGAACTTCCCAGTGTTGTGTGTATGCTTTTTGTTTATGTTGTCTTCTGTCTTAATTTGGTCAGTTGCAGCTCTTAATGCATTTAGGCTTCTCTTTGTAAAAGCTCATTTTTTTCTCACACTTTCAAAAAATAGGGAACACTATTTTTAATTTGCCTTTTCAGCTCTTTTCTTTTGTAAAGATTGTAAGAGCCTTCAGTCAGGAAGAGTTCTTATGAGTTTTGTCCCTAGTGTAGTGTTGATGTATTATGGCTCTTTCTTGTGCATGCCAGTTATTCAATAGACAAGTGAAACTTGAAGTGCTGCTGACCTGTGCAGTACTTCAAAAATTCCACCTTGAGAGCATCAATCCTGCATTACTGAGTGGAATGAATCAGTGTCATCAGCAAGCTTGTTGATCAATTCCTTCTTCAGATAACACAGAACTACTAGTTTCAGGAGTGGAATTGGGAGCACATCGTAATAGTTGGAACTGGTGAATTAGGAATTAATTTGAAATCTAAAGCTGATGTCTTAGGAGGATTTTTTTTTTGTCAATATATCTACATTATGAATTTTTATTTCCTACAGGTTTTTTTCTGTAAAATAAAAATAAAATCTTTCTTTAGATGTCTAGAATTATGTAAACCTTGAAGTGCTGAATTTAGAACAAATCTCTAACAAAATTGGTGTGTATTCTATGTCATAAGATAGGTGCATGTAAAGTGCTAGTAAAGAAATGGTGCTGGAATAATTCTGAACAGCTGGAATAATTCGGCTGATTTGTTATCTGTGCTTTTGCTATTGGTCCTCTATTTGTGTCTGCAAACAATAATAATTGAGCTGAACACCAGTGCGCTGCCCAGGGGAGTAGTTGTCCCCTTTGTAGTTATAGTGTCTTTATTCTTTCACTGCTCTTTTCTGACCATGGGCAGATGAAAAGCAGGTAAAAATCCTTTTGAGGAGCCTTGTAATGTTTCTTTTTGGCATCAGTGAAGTTTTTCCTAATTCTGCTAAAAATCTTTTGGTTTTTTTTCTGCCAGAAGGCAAAGAAATAAGTATATAAAAAAATCTCAGTGAGCTATGTATAGTATGTGTCATAAATTCAGCATAATCTGATGGCATTCTTGTATTCCTTTTCTCTAACTTCCTATTGCCACCTCCTGTGAGTAACTGTCTTCTATATCTTGCCTGCCCTTTATGGGCTGTCTCCTACTTTGTGATACATAAACACATACTGCCACATTTCTTCTAAGATCACTTACTGTTCTCAGTCATTTACTGCGTAAGATATGTGGCACAATATATTCATGTGTCTGGGAGTATGACAGCTTGCTGTGATCTGCGTTAAATACAAATACAGCATGTACATGTGATGCAGACTGATACAAGGCGCAAATCAGAGAATGTGAAGATGGGTAAAATCTGTTCTGTTTAGTCTAATTTCTCTAGTGCTCTGTTCTTTCTTACCGTATTTTAGGCCAGGCTAGGTGGCGCTTTGAGCAACCTGATCTAGTGGAAGGTGTTGCTGCCCATGGCAGCGGGATTGGAACTATATGAGCTTTAAGGCCCCTTTGCATTCAAACTATTCTGTGATTTTCTTGTACTGTTGTTGGGTTTTTATGTTCTTTGGTGCCTCGTGTTTCATTTGTCTCTTTTTATAGTGCAGCATCACTCCAGCAGTTAGGATGCAAGCTTCCTTCCTTATATAGTGTTGTGGAGACGATGCTTTTTCTGCCTTTCCCTTCTGATTTTATTTTCCACTGTTCTTGATTCCTTCCTGTCTCATCTCACATGGTCATTGCTGTCTTCATTGTCTTTTCCTATTGATGTGTTTTATTCTCTGTTCTCTACTTTTTTCTTTTTTTTTTTTTTTTTATTTTTTTACCCTAAGAAACAGAAAACATTCTTTCATCCTTCACTGATTGCATGAAGGAAAGTCATATATGCTGTAGTCACTTATATCGTAGAATCATAGAATCATAGAATAGTTACGGTTGGAAAGGACCTTAAGATCATCTAGTTCCAACCCCCCTGCCATGGCCAGGGACACCTCACACTAAACCATGCCACCCAAGGCTCTGTCCAGCCTGGCCTTGAACACCACCAGGGATGGAGCATTCACAGCTTCCCTGGGCAACCCATTCCAGTGCCTCACCACCCTTACAGTAAAGAACTTCTTCCTTATATCCAATCTAAACTTCCCCTGTTTAAGTTTGAACCCATTACTCCCGTCCTCTCGCTACAGTCCTTAAAGAAGAGTCCCTCCCCAGCATCCCTATAGGCCCCCTTCAGATACTGGAAGGCTGCTCTGAGGTCTCCACTCAGCCTTCTCCTCTCCAGGCTGAACAGCCCCAACTTTCTCAGCCTATCTTCCTACAGGAGGTGCTCCACTCCCCTGATCATCCTTGTGGTCCTCCTTTGGACTTGTTCCAACAGTTCCATGTCCTTTTTATGTTGAGGACACCAGAACTGCACACAATACTCCAAGTGAGGTCTCACGAGAGCAGAGTAGAGGGGCAGGATCACCTCCCTCGACCTGCTGGTCAAGCTCCATTTGATGCAGCCCAGGATACGGTTGGCTTTCTGGGCTGCAAGCACACTGAAGCCGGCTCATGTTCATTTTCTCATCGACCAACACCCCCAAGTCCTTCTCTGCAGGGCTGCTCTGAATCTCTTCTCTGCCCAACCTGTAGCTGTGCCTGGGATTGCTCTGACCCAGGTGGAGGACCTTGCACTTGGCATGGTTAAACTTCATCAGGTTGACATCAGCCCACCTCACAAGTGCGTCAAGGTCCCTCTGGATGCCATTCCTTCCCTCCAGTGTATCAACCGAACCACACAGCTTGGTGTCATCGGCAAACTTGCTGAGGGTGCACTCAATCCCACTGTCCATGTCACCAACAAAGATGTTGAATAAAACATGATTGCTCTAGATTCAGAGAAAACAAACTGATTGTGGTTAGATGCAAAAGCCTGAATCTGCAGCCTGTGGCATATGTACTGTTGTTGTAACTGCATCAGGGAGCAAGGATGGATAGTAGATAGTCTTCAGAAGTTTGTTGCCTGCTTAACTAAGGAGTAGGTAGGTGTTACGATGGATCCAGAGTTAATACAGCTAGTTCTCTTTTCGTTGTTTTTCTGATGCGTCCACACCACTTTTGATAACCTTTGAGTGTAGGGAAAGGGGCCTAAGAATGAGTCAATGAGTCCTTTGGGACAGGATTGTAAGTGAGACCACGGGCACGTGAACAGTGTAATATTTTTATGCTAAATCCATGTATCTTTTTATGTAATTTAGAAACTTTCCAATTAATAGCTTGTTCCAAGCTTTCAAACTGCCCTAATTTACAGAATTTGATTATATGCTCTATGTTACTTTTCTGCCTCCAGGGTTGTAGAGAAAAGGTGTGAGTTTTGGTATTATTAATTATTTCCAACTTCATGCAGTCTGCTTCAGCTGTTGTGGGAAGGGCTGTGGGTTGATCTTAGAGTTGGGGAATACTGCCTTTCTATAGTTCACCCCCAGAGGGGTGACCCAATTGCAGTATTTATGCTTTTCTACTGGAGTATCAAACCAAATCTCTGTCCTCCTAAGGGAAATGTCGTGATGTCAAATGGGTGGCTCAGTCTTTGAATGGAAGTTTTATGTTAAGAATGTTGATGAGTCTAATGAGTGATTGGAAGGCTTAGTATATATGTATTATATAGATATGTGTTATAATTTCCCTCCCTTACTCTTCCTATAGGATTATTCCACTTAAAGGAAGTTAAATTTGAAGTTTGCTCAAACTTGTACTGGTTTGGGCTCATGTCACCTGTGTTGTAGCAGCTGCTTCATCATCATAAGAGACTGAACTTTAAGAGCCTTCGGCAACAGAAATTGCTGAAGTGCAGAGCAATAATATTTATTAGTCTAAGCTCATTACTTAATATTTTTGTAGAGGTTTTATAGAACCATGATTTCTAAGCCGTGTTTTTTAGCATAGTTACAGGATCATTTGTGCATAATGGTCGTCTTGCCTACGTGACACCAGAATAATTGTTTTTACAGCCTGCTCTTGAGGTGCAGAATAAATGATCATTGTAAACCTTTCTCACATTGTCATCTTTTAATCTTGATCCAATTATTTACACTGAGCAGCAAGATACAGGGTGCCATGGCCCAGAGAGAAGGGAAAATTTACTCCTGCATTTTGATATTTTAAAATTCTCAGAAGAGGACAGACTTTTTTGTAGAAAGCTAAAAAGGAAAATGATTCTTTTCCTGGACTTGTATTTGACCAGTAAATGTGAAAGAATCAGTTTATGCATTAAGAAACAGATGAGTTTTCTAGTTTTCCTCCTGTCTTGGGTAGCTAAACTCTCCCATTTGGGTTGCCTGCCTACATGCCCTGGGCTTGCAAAGATCCCAGTGTGTCTTCATTATGCTATAGGGAATCAAATTGCACAAATCTTATTGTGAGTTTTGGTCCTTACTTTGCTGTTCCATGCAGCCCATTAATGTACATGTACTCTAGTGAGACCACTGTCTTTGGAAAAATAGTGTATTGCATAAAGTCATATGCATCTTCCAATGTAATACAATAAAATAAACATTATGAGGAACTCACCTGTTTAAAGGTGGAGAGGGTGATATCCATTTACCTGGGAAGCAGAGGAGTTGTAAGTCAGGCACTGTGGTTGTGGGCATATATTTTATTTTTCTCATATTCTTTTCAGGGTAAGTGAAGAAAAGGAGGTGACAGAAGAACGGCTGAAAGCTGAACAGGAGTCATTTGAGAAGAAGATCAGACAGCTAGAGGAACAGAATGAACTTATCATCAAGGAAAGGGAAGATATCCTTTAAAAATATGTGCGGGGGCTCACTGTCTGAAATAAAAAGTGAACTGCAGAGAAATAATTGTTCTAATTTACGGCAGAGAATAAATCTGCATGTGCTGCCATTCAAAAGCAATCAGAGAGATGACTTGTCAGCCTGTGATGCTGGTTCATTTGAGCTTAAAACTGCATTCCAGCTGTTCGTATGATGTTGTTTTGCTATGAGATGGATATTTGTCAACTAAAACTGACAATAAGTAATTTGTGCATTAAAATATGGTTATAGATTTATTTATTTATTTACTTAATCCTGTTAAGTTGTTGTGATTGAGTTCTAAAACTTACGTGGTATTCCAGTGTTCTCCATGTCCAGAGAAAGATAACTTAAATGAAAACATATAAACTGTATGCATATACTAGGGAATTTAGCCAGTTCAGACTTTTTTGGTGTAGATTTTGTTTGGTGGGTTTTTTTATATAAAGTTAGTCAAACATTGTTTCTTGCAAGCTGTGACTTCCATTTTTATTAAGCTGCGTACACTTATTCCCAGTCCTGGAATATAACATGCAAAGTCAATGTTGCAGGAACTACAATTTTCCGTCAGTGTGGTGTGTCAGACCTTTGTAAAATTCTCCTGTTCACTTCTCTTCTACATCTTTGATGTTGATGCTTCCTTGTTTAATTCCTCATAAAGCTAATGGTTGACTACAGTGGGACATGGAAAAGACAGTGCTGCAAAGAGTATATGGTTCATCAGTAATCGTATTTCAAGTAGGGAGGATACTAATGCCACTTTAGAAAGCATTGATGAAACCTAGTGTTAATAGCATTTCCAGTCCTGAGTAATTCCTTGTTCAAGTAAAAAATGAAGTTAGCGAGAACAGTTGTGGAGAAGGGTACCTACGATGGTGAGGGCCCAGAGAAGCTATTTTATGAGAAGACACTTAAGTGTGTTTGTGGGTATGCTTATGAATAGTGAATGGCCATAAGGAAGTAGGTTGAGATGGTGGTAAGGTGAATAGGGGGAGAGACAACGCTTAGGCAAAAAAGGGACTGTTCAAGGTATAGGCCTGGCTCGAAACAGAAATATACATGGAGATAAATGGTCCACAAACTTACGCATGAAGTTAGAGAAGGGCTCCTGAAAATTCGAGCAATCATGTTTCACAGTTAACACATGAAGACTTAGCACAAAAGCAGCTTTTATGATGGATCTCTGTTGGCTTATGGAAGGAATTCAGTGATATTTTGTCTTGCCCTTGATGACCCAGAAGATCTCTTGTAGCACAGTGGCACTTATATTGGTAGAAAGATTTTGGTCTGTTTATACTAAATAATATACACATCAACAAGCTTAGCCAGCCATGGAACAGTTCCTGGAAAATACTAAATCTGATGTATTTAAGAGCCATTAAATGTGGCTACAGCTCTTTTACATTGATTTCACTAAAGCCAGTATTTTGTCATATATTACATCTTGTGCATTCAGTCGGCTCATGAATGTGGGTGGGATGTATGTTCCAGATTAATATTTTTTAATATATGCATATAAAGCTTTCAGTAATTCATCTGAGGTTTATTTGGCTACTGGGAAGTTGGCATGCTTGCTTGGTTTTTTTGCATGGTTTGTTTTTTTTTGCCCCCCCCCCCCCCCCCTTTTCCCCTCTTTGCTAGAAATAGATTGCATAAGCATGAGTACTTTTTCAGAAGTCTCGTAGACATGGCAGAAGGTTAATGCATGCAATTTTACACTTCATAAAACTGCAAACCTAGAAATATAAAACAAGGTTATAATTTTAAACAATATAATTTTAACCACTGCAATACTTGCCTATCATACATGAATGATTCAAGATCCTCAATGGACCTCCTATCAGTTAATTTTTTATCTTAAAGCTTGTTACAGAGACAAGAAATGGTAGAAATGACTTGCCAAAGTTGAATACAGATTCTGGTCATTTTCAGGTACAGCAACTTGAAATTCTTCGAGTTCTTCTGAAATGTAGAGTTCACTTACAAATAAGATAGCAGGAATATAATACCACAAGAAAAAACCTAGTCTGGTAAAATCGATTTTACTTACTCCCCCCCCCCCCCCCTTTTCCCAAAGCTAATTTATTCTCTGTAAAATTACTTTATCTAGACTGGTGTTTAAAATTACCCTACAATAATAAATTGGTGCTTCTGATACAACAGCAGCTACCTGGTGAAGTGTAATTTCAGCTTGGCAAAGGTTTAAATTGAATAGCACAGGGAATGTGGGTTGGTTTTTTTTTTTCCCCTCAGCAACATGAGTTTTGTTGTTTGATTTTCTTCTTATTGAGAATCTTGCAGGGAAGATACACTTTGTGTGCTTGAAATCCCTGCTTTAAAGACAGATTTCCTTCATTTTGTGTTTGGTGGGTTTTTTTGGTGTTTTTTTTTTTTTCTTCCTTTTAAGAAGCTATGTGGACCCATCTATTTGAGTTAATTGCTGATGGACTGACAAAAGCACTGGGGGGGTAAGGGCATTGGTGGAATGCAATGATCTCACTGTAATAACTTAATAATATTGATAAAACAGTGTCTGCAGCCTAAGCTTGCATTTACTTTGGGATTGGTCAGTGCTGTCTGGATAAAGAACAACAACTCAAATTTCATGCAAACCTGTAAGTCAGTTCTATACTTCCATTGTTTGAGTAGTTCTTACTAGGGTGTGCAGTTAATGGAGGACAACCCTGATGCTCAAACTGTGAATCATAAACAGGTCAGCCTGTTGTCAGGGTTGCCCAATACTTGTTATCAGAGAATTAAGGAAAATTAGGGATTTAAAGTAGTTGTCTGATCTATTCCTTTTCCCTGACTCAGTTGCATCTGTCATTCTCTTATCATTTCACCAAAGGTAAATATTTTGATGGAGCTTGGTTGGCTTATGAAAGCCAGCCTTAGTTGGAGTAGTTTTTTACAGAGCCTTCCTGTCTGAAGTCTGTTTGAACTTCTTTCAAAAGAAACATGATCTAAAGTGTTTCAACCAGTTCCAAACCCAAAAGAGGATCGAATCTTTATTTTCCCTATACAAAAAAATCTAGTGCTGCTTTTCGTTGGAGATGTGATGCTTAGTGGTTTAAGGTGTGCATGCTGTGATGATATCTTTGGCTGTTCTTACTAAAATTTACCCAATTGGGCAGAACAGGAAAATCCAGTAACAGGTGCTCCCATTTTTTTGGTACCCTCCACAGTGAAAGCATCTTACAGCTGTAAGTATGAGGATATGGGGGGTAGAATTATTCTTCTGAGAGGGAAGATTAAACATGAAGTAGAGGGGGAAACATACATGGAAACTGTACTGGGAAAGTGAGAACTAGAACCTGGCTGGAAGGAGAGACTTGGAAAAGGAGGTTGGGCTGGGCATGGCTGATGTCAGTCACAGGCTTCAGTCCTTTCATGAATTAAGCAGACAAGGTTAAGGAAGATCTGGGATAAAGGCAAGTGGACTGTGTTCAGTCAGATGATGGTGAGACAGCTGATGAAATCAGGAATGTGTCTGTTCAGTGTATTAAAGCACCCTCCAAACCTTGAAGCAGAATGTGGGACTAAGCTCAGTGTCCCCAGAGAAGGCTCGCTATATGTAACCTACCTCTGTGTCTTCCTCAGCATCCACTCTTAGTATTTGCCTTCTCTTTGCTTCTGTATTCCCAGATCATGATGGATACACACTGGGTGATAGAACTATGCTTCTAGCAGCAATCTAAATTCTGGAAATGCCTTTGGAGCGTTTGACTTGCAGCTTCAATGTTCTTAGTTTTGTTGTTCCATTAGCATTTTCAGAATAAGGAATGAGTAGCATGTACCATGTTATGCTTTTAGGCTACATGCGGTGCCCCTTCCTCCACTTCTGCTGGAAGCTGTTAAGAGAAAAGCTTCTGGCTCTCCTTTTTCTGTGGCATATTTTCAACTACCTATTATTAATTTAGGTCCCAAATATGATTTAATTTAAGAAACAGAAAAATAGCTTTTGTAAGATGCCCCAGTACTGTTATGATAAATGTCTTAGGAAAAAAATGATAATAATGAGATTATTAAGAAACAAATACTACTGTTATTTCAGAGCCCAAAGAAATTATGTTATGGTCTTTAGCTTTTCTTGTTATCACCATTAAGGATTTTTTTTAATGTAAGTTTGATGATGTTGCATAAATGAAGAAGCAAAAGCAGCCTTAACATTTCTGTGAAGATTTATTAAGTGAGGGAGAGGAAATTTCTTTTAAAAAAATTATAAGAAATGGTTACTGAGTTCTGAGCTATGCTGAAATTATGATTTTGGGCACAAAGCATGGGGAGGTAAAGGGAAGAAGAGATTCTGTTCATTGCAGACTTTTTTGTCTTTAAATTTAAACTCATCAGCCCTAGCAAAGAGATGTTTTGGTTTGTATTAGCAATGTACCTGCATTACTTAATTTTTTTGTTGGAATTATTTTCTGACGGCACGCAATCTATTGATTTGAAGACCCTGTCGTGTTCATACAACAAATCCCATCTAATTTACTTGGCTAGACTTAAAATTGATCACAGACTCTGTTTATGTATGCTTTTAATATTGTAACTTAGGACTACTCAATTAGTTAATTTTGCATGCAGTTAACATGAATATTAATTTAACTAAAACAGTTCATTTGCTGATATTGTTAGTGAGAGAGTATTAATTTGCTGGAAGAATAATGGGCTTTTTATAAGCAGTATCTAGAGTCTTTAATAAAATGCTTTTAGTTTTGCCATAGTACTGTTCATTACAGTACACTTGCATATACTCATAAATTAGTGCTATTTATGTATTTTCTCCTTTTCCTATCTTTCTGTGCTGGTAGAATGTAGAATTAGTATTTTTCAGAAGAAAAATAGTTGTTGACTTGCGTAATTCCAAAGAACAAACTGATACAAAGCAGGTGTCAGAGTACAGAATATACTTTTTTGTTCTGTTGTACTTTTCTCTAGAGTGTTGAATTTTCTTTTCTGAGAATGGGGAGAGAAATAGGCACTTCATCCATTTCCTCTCTTTTTTTAATCTGACCCACCAAGTTGTTATAGGTGAAGACACAAACCGAAAAGCTTTACATAGAAAGCCTTTGGCAATGTACTTAGTTCAGCCTGTGGTCTTTGTGTCCCGCTTAATATAGGGGTGTGTGTGTACCTCCCTAGGGCTGCCTTTTGCAAAAGGACAGTTAGCCTGCATTCAAAATGACAACACAGAGTGTCTTAGGGAAATGGTGTATGGAAATTAACAGTATATATAAGCATGTATGTGTGAAAGTTGGATCCCGGCCTTGTTGTCCCTGTCCCTGAAATTCATAAAAGGCAAGAAAAAAAATCCTGTAGAGAGACAAAAATTGCCATTTGCAGGAAACTCATGCCTAGTACTTTTGAAGGTCAGGCTATTTATTTAAAACTCAGTATCAATTTTAGGTCTAACTCTGGCTAAGTCTGAGGGTGATTTTTGCTTTTGTTAAGATTTGTGATGTGTGGTTCCTGGTAGTACAGTTTCTGAGAAGTTACAAACTGAGGGACTGGAATGACCATAATTGTTTTTCTTTTTATTAACTTGGGTCCCTCAGCTTATTGTTTAGATTTTTTCCTCTTCCAGTTTTTCATATGCAAATGCATGCTGTATATCTTTCTCTGCATCATAATTTGCTTGAATGCATGTGAGGAGAATAAAAAATTAGTACTTCGCTCTTTTTTTCCCAATTTATCCAACTGCTTCACTCTTTGAAGGTGTTTCCCTTACTGTTTTTATAGGTATCCTACTGGTAAATGTTTCTAAGCAACCATTATGGCTGATTGAATAAAAGCTGAACTTATTAAAAAGTCCCTGAATATTTATATGCTATTCTGTAACGGCAGTATTGGCTAAATAATGTATGTATTTAAGAACTTCTTAAATGTAGAAGAATCAGTCAAGGACTATTGGGTAAATAAGATATTTTGAATTTTTTATGAACTTTTAAACTAAAACAAGGTGAAACATATTGTAATGTTGAGTGTTCAAATGGATCAATGACTGGAGATTTATTTAAAGCTCAGCTTTCTGTGGTTTTTCCTAGCTTGTGCCTTTAGAGCACAAGCTAGCATTTTTATCCATGTTATGAAATTATCCAGAATCAACAGGCAGCATCTAAACAGTCAATATCAGCCTATGCAGAATGTGAACTAGGTAGGCTTTTTACCGTGCAGCTTCACATTCAGTGGTGCAGGATTGTCTATGAGATTGTACTGTCAATACAGAAGTGTAGCTGTGGGGTCAGAGAAGCAGAGCTGCTTTGTAATTTATACTGTAAAGCATAGGATGAAGTTGTTCTGTGTGTGGCTGATTGAAGAGAAGGCTTTCCCACACAGCATCTCTGGTGTAGAATTTGGGGGGCTCACAGAGTTGTGTGTCGAGGGCTAGTAGAATTCTCCTATGTGTTTCATGAAGTTGTGCTGCAGTCATCTCTTCATGGTACTAATGACTTCATGTTTCTGAGCTGCAGTCTAGCTAAAGAGCTAGAGTTATGCTTTGCCACGTTGTTGATAGCTATTGGTAGGTATATACTTTACAGACAGCCCGTCCTCTGTCTGTGGAGGATGAGTGGTATCTTAATCACAGACATGATACTCTCTAAACTAACTGGTGTTGATCTCAGAACTAGGTAAGATGATGAGCTGCCCCTCTCTGAACCTAATGGGAGAGACCTGTCATTAGGCATGCAGCTTCAGCCATTGCAATCTTATATATCAACATTGGGAAAAAAACCTGAAGCAGGTAAGGTAAAAGGTATTTCTCTGTAGAAATCAGGCTGATGAGAAGGAAATGTGTCACATGTGAAGGCAGACCTTTTTTCAGGCACTTAGAATGAGCAGGCTAGGTACCTGACTGAATCTGGCCTGTGGTTTTCTGGCAATTGCTGAAACATTGGCTTTAGACATGTGAGCTTTCGAAGTGATGTTTTGAGTTAAATTTTCCTTTATGACATTTGGCTCATTTGGAAACAAAGACTGAGATCTCTCAAAAGGAGGCACAAATGGGAAAATGAGATCATTAATTGTTGAAGCTGGTACTGTAACAAATTGACTAGAAATGTGGATTCAGAGAAATTGATGTACTTTATCCTTCCAAAATAAATGAATTCTCCATCTGCTTCAGCTTCTCAACTATAATGAGGACGTTGGGCTGACTCTGCTATTGGTTTTTTCTGTCTTCCTGAACTATTTTGGAAAGTTTAAACATTTCTCGTATGATTAAATACCCTTTCAATAAATCAATCTCATAATAATTGTTGTTCAGGAGAATTCATTATTCAGTTTAGTCTTTTAAATTACTGTTCTTCTTTAAAGGATTCTTCTGACGTAATGGTTTCTGCTAAATCCATTTGCCATGCTCTGGCTTATAATTACTTTAGATTTGAAGAATAAAATGAATGGCTTTATTATTAATCAGTAGCAAATTTGTCTTACTGTTTTTAACCTTAGAGTGGCCTTTGCTCATGAAATAGTTTTAATGGTCTAGATAGCAACATTTCATACCTCTCTTTCAATAGATCCGTGAAAGGAATCAGATAGTTTTGTAGTTTTCCTCTTCTACCACCCCTCTCTCCATCAAACGTTTGTCATGGTCACTGTCATCATGTGTTTGCTGTTATATGCTGTCAGCTGCTGGCCCTGTGAAAGGCTAGTTTTGCCACCGGCTTGTAGACTAATTTTTTTCAGATTGTGCTAACCTTTGTTTTTGCATTATGCTGTGGAAAGTACATTGCACTTAAAGATAGCATTAATTTTACATTGGCTATTACACCGGTAATTGGTCTATTTGAACTAAGTCACTGTTCATGCATGAACTTGTAACAATAGAAAGGAATAAATAGTTTAAAGGTTTCATAGTTTTTATTGACAACACTTTTGTTGTCAGATGAGTTACAAGTCTGTGCTGTGACTTCCAGTAGCAGAATGCCATCCTGAACTGAAGTTTTACAGCAGCTGAGGCTCGACAGATAACTTTCCTATGTGAATCTTCTCCATTTGGCATCATTTCTTTGTCTGTAGTCTCTTGTAAGGTAGTTCAAACCCACCCTTAATTTTAAACTGCCAGTCAAACACAAACTAATAAAAAAGTATTTTCAGCCTTGCTGAACTTCTTAGGATCTAGTGGATGTTACATTAATATATTGTTTTCAGAGACTGCTTAGAAAATGAAAGTGGGTAACTTGTAGAGCTATAGACATTCAATAAATCTCAGCTTTTAATTTCTTTAGGGATTCATTGCTGTAACAGCGCTGTGTTGGTTTTGCTTCCTCTATCAATTGTGATGTTTAACCAGGGCTAAGAATTTTTCAAGTAATGCTTAGGAATTGGAGAAAACATCCAAAGAGGAATGAATAGCATCCTTGAAGTCTTAATTCCATGGCTTTCTAGGAGGTCATTAAAAACATAAGTATAAGACTGAATGGAATTTATCCAGATACAGCATCATCATAAGACTTCCACCTGTACCTTTTATCCTTAGTTCTATGTGCATTCACCTCCCTGCTCTAGTTTCAGGAATTGTAGTTTTTCATTTCACATCTACATTTTTCAGTTCATGTACTAGTATGTTTATTTAAATACGTTTTTAATTGTGAAAAAGCTAAGTTTTTATTGATGGCACTTTATTATGGTCACTTTCATCAAGTGTGTATCAAGAGCTTTATGTACAGGCTAGCCCCTTCTTTGGACGAAAAGTACCCCGGGGTTATAGCGCAGGGAGTACAGTTGTAGTAATAAAGATCATGTTGCTGATAAGTTCCCCTCAAGGCCCCATGATGGTAATACCCCTATAGTTTGTCTTTAAAGAAAACTGCTGAGAGGCAATAATTTTTTTTTGTATGTGTCCCATTTTCATTAATGCATGGTAATTGATGGAGTTGCAGTGACTTGTAACAGTAATGAGTTCTAAACATAAGAATGCACTCCTTTCTAATAAGTGAGCACTGCTGGGGTTTAAAAGCGTACTAAATCAGTTGCTTTAGTATGAATTTATTAGTTTTTTTCAGCATTAGCTTTAATAGTAGTTATTTACATAAGCGTACATCCCATTAACCGCCATCAGGGCTGGAAAACATGCTGAACTGTTCATATTTTCATATAATTATTGAACATAATGGTTTCATTTGCATTTCTAAACAGTGATGTTTCTGTCAGGCTTGGAAATAGTGTCTTTACGCAGTCCCTATTTCACATCCACTTATTTGACATCGTTAAATTTTATGCTAATGTGCTTCCCTAGAATGTCATCAGTAGGACAGATGCTTGCACTTTAATATACAAATCAGAGATGCTTTTCCCTCCCCCCCTCCTCTGAACTGCAAAAGAAATAAAAAAGCATATCTGCACTTTTTAGATATAGTTTCTTTCATTCTAAAGAACCTGTAAGAAATGAAACTTGGCTTTCACCCCCACTAGTTGCTTCCAAATGTCGTAACAGATACCTTCTTTATGATGGGTAGGGGACTATCCTTGGTATGGAATAGGAAGCGTCTTCTAAAATTCAAGGTAATTATGTGTTAAAATAAAGATTGTAACCTTGAGTTTGCCTCATGTGTGAGGCATGGTGCCTTATACAGCAAGTTGCAGATCTAGTTGGTGGTCCATGGGCTGCCTTTCCTGGTGGCAGATCATTGCTGTGGAGAAGGCTCAGGAAGGGAGCAGTTTCAGCTGCTAGACTCAGTGCTTGTCAGCAGAAGTGCATTTAGAATTGTACATTTTCAGGGTTTTAGTTTTACATTAAAAATGGATTTTTTTTGTTTTGTAGTTCTGCAAGCAGAGGTATGTGAGCTCTTGCTGAGTGGGGGGTGGTGGTTGTCAAATGATCAGTGTTGCTTTGATTCTTTATATGTATGTAAGAGCTTTGATACTTTTACTGAAGGTAACAGTGTAAGCAGAGCATCAAAACCATGAGAGATAGTGCCAGTAATTGCAGTTTCGAATGTGGAAATAACAAAGTAGGTAAAATCAGCATTGCTGCCGAAACCACACTGCTTTTCTTCTGTTTCAAAATGAGTATGTCACATCTTGTTCTGTATGAACTTCATCTTAGGTTGACTTGCTTACAGTTTTAAGCACAGTGCTAAAGGCAGAGCAGAGGGGTGCATTCTGCGGTATACAGTGGTGATCACAGGAGCAAGTCAATATCAAGGCATATAATGTATTGTTTACTAGCCACACATCACTCATGTGAATGAGCATGGAAGTCCAGAGAACCTCCAGCTCAGTTCTGTGCTTTTACTGACTTAACATATGCGGCATAGGGCAACTGCTGTCTTCTCTCCAACTTGCCTATTTAAAAATTTGGGATACTGCTTGCTGGCCTTTGTGTGACATGAAAGGTTAAATGTATGCACTTCGCTTAGTTGTGGCATTTTGCAGACACCCTCAGCCTCGAGCATTGCAAACATGGTATGTCTCTGAAAGTCTTAAGTAAAACCAAAAATGTTAGGGTCAAGCAAAAGGCTCAAAGAAGTATGTCGCACAGATTTGTCATTTTCATTGTGTTTTATACGTAAAAATAAATGTTTAAAAATGCCTCTCTTCTTGGGCATGTCTTTGAAGAAGGTTTGAAGGAGGCACCCAAATGGAAAAGGGTATTTGGACTGAAATGAAAAGGCATATTTTATGCATAAAAGGCCATGTGAGCAAACTGGAGATATACTCTGATGGGTTCTGGGCTTGTGGTGTCTTTAATTATAGATGATTAACAATTTGCTGGTTGGTTTGCAGACAAGTATAGAGACAAAAATCCCTGCTGGGAAATGCTTGCAGTCTAAGACCTCATTCTGGTGGTGTGTGTAGAGCTATATTTTAAGTCATGAGGAGTAGCAATATTAAAACAACAAAAAAAAATTGCTTTTGTTATCTCAGAGAGAACCACTGGCTTTTAAAAGTATTTCTATTATAGTTTTGAGGTTACAATAGTGCATGCAATCATGTTATCGGAAACAATTTGGAGCAAGGTGGTTTTTGGTAAACCTTTTACTCAGGATTAAAATAGGATGCACCAAAGTGGGGTAGCAATTATTGATGGTGCTAATTTCAGCTGTGAAGGGCTGGGAAATTTAAAGAGCACCTCTGGCATGCAGATCAGACTGTTGTACTGCAGAGATTCTGAGCTGACCTCTTGTCAACTTCTCATTTGAATCCTGAAAAGAAGAGTCTAGGTAATCGGCAAGTATCCTTCTTTTAATATGCAGCCATAAAAGAGTAAAGTATGATGATTTTTAACATCAGAAGATTAACATTTTACCTTTAAATAAAATATGATTAACTGGTACAGAATTAAAAGTAATAGAACTGAAATATTCAAACTATGACTCTGCAGTGTCAGATTATGCATCAAGTGTGACAGTTTAAGTACTGAAGTGATTTAAAAATGAGCCAGCTGAAGGATGTATATCCCAAATATCAAGAATAAAATGGAATAAAACAATCATGTCTATCAAAACTTTCTCAAAGTATCCTGGCTGAAGGAACCAGGAAATCAAAAAGTAGTGTTGTTTACAGTGGCTGCATCTTGCCTGGTGCCAGTGCAGGTGCAGCAAGGGAGTAGTCATCATTCTGTGGTGGCATCCTAAACTATGATTTTAAGCCTGCCAGATAATGCTTATGTTTAAATTTAGTTGCCAGGCCAAATGCATTGCTTGTGGATTGATCAGCCTCCAGCAAAGGTTCAAATATGATTGATACAGCAATGTGTCTTTTCTTTCAGCAGTTTGGAGTCAGCCAGGCTTCTTAATATCCCTGTACAGTTCCATTTCTGGTAGATTGGCACGTTTTGATACATGAAACCACATATTTACTGTCTGAACTACTTAGTGTTACATTTTGGAAATCTGAAAATGCCATTGTGAAAGCTTTGTCATTTAACTTCTGCATATTTTAAATGCTTTTTAGTGAAAATGATTTTTTTTTTCCTCCACCTTGTATTTCTATAAACTCTGCTTGGAATTTGACAGTAAAGTGGCACCTTGCTGTCTTCTGAAGTCCTGTAAATGAAGCTTTTGAGTGCAATTTGGGCATTTAATAATCCTCTTAAAACATTGTTTTAAGCGGCTTTGTGCACATTAAGCTATGACACCCTGAAATTGTTTATGAAGCATCAAGAGGAGGAGTGGAATATGGCTTATGTTCCAAAACGCAAAAATAAAAGAAGTGGTAAATAAAATGCACTGTAGTCATAATAATTGGCAGGTCTAATTTTGTTTACATCCAGGAACAGGATACTGAAGTAAGAGGGTGTTGCTTTCATGTAGTTTCTTCAGAGAGCAGAACTTTAGTAATTATGTCAAAATGCGAGCAAAGCACTCAACAGACTTTGTAGTCCGTGAACTCTTCCAGTTATACTCCTCACATGCTTGTGTGGATTTCTTTGTATTTCATTATCTTCAGGGAGGAGTTTTTGGTTGCTATAAATAGTTAGACACATGGATGAAAGATCCTTAGACGCTTTTCAAGATGTTACTCATCATCAGTGCAAAATAAGTATCAAGTGAGCACAGCTCTTAATGTCCAGCTATCACTTCGGGTAACTGGACAAGTCCTGTGAGACCTTACTACTCTGTTTTAATGCACATAACTGCATTTAACTTTCTAATGCTTTAACCTCTTAATAAATCTTCTGAATAAAAATTGTCCTATGAATACAGCAAAATTAAAAATCTTAAATGTTTCCAATTTTCATCAGAGAGAAGTTATGGAAGCAAGTAATTTAAACTTCAGGACAGAGTTTGATTGTGGAAGGGATTGCATAGTATTACCTCTGATAGTGTAAGACTAGATCTGCTTACCCTGAAAAAACCTCTCGTTTTCCCTGGAAAGCCACCTTGGTACACTTTTAGGTACATATGCTGTGATGTCTGGGAATCTGTGCACAGCCCATGAATCCCAGTTGATTTTAATGAACTGTTTATATTGAACTTCTCATGTTGGCAAAGTTCATGTTGTGTATTACACTTTTCTTTCTGGAAACTGCCACTGGTCAGTCCAAAGAATTTAACAACAATATAATTGTATTGTTCTGAGTGAACAGTGAATGCATCAGAGATTCTCCTGGCCTAGCTGCAGGGGACAGATGGCCATCAGGAACCTTGTGTCTCTTTCAAATAACCCTCATAACATATTTTTGTTCATAAAGTTGTAACTCTGCCTTGTTTCACGTTTTTATTTCTGTTCACTGTGACATTTTTTGAAAGATTGGTGTTTTTTAAGAGCCTCTAATGTTTTTTTTGACACCTTTTAATTTTCAAGCTAGGCACAGTCGCAGCTAGCTTAAACATGCTTGTTCTTGTGCCAGCATTTTGCTTAAATAGATCTTCCTTCTATTGTTTATACAGAAGGGATTAGAGCAATAGACATTTCCCATCTCAAAGGGAGAAGAAAGGACAAGGTGAGAGAAGTTTCTCTTTTTGCTTGGATGCATGTTGTACAAATGATGGGAGCTACTTGACTTCTAGATTAGAACAGCCTAGAAATCCTGGTGAAGTGGTACAAAATTGAAAGGAATTGTATGACTGAAAGGTCAGGGAGCATAACAAAGTCAGAACAGTGATGTGTACTAATTGGATTTTGTTTATTTCTTGCATATGGAAGCTGTCTCAATGAAGTTCCTCTTTGCAAAGCTACATGGGAAAACTTTGGGTTGATGTTACGGGAAGTGGCCAAAGGTCAAGTGTAAATGCATGTATATGTTACAGTTCTAGAGGTTGGTCCATTTGAGTTACTGAGCATGCAAATAGTGGTGTGACTTCAAATGACTTCTCTACTTCTACCATAACAAAGGTGCCTTGTCAATTCTTCCTGTTGGGAATCATGTTCAGTCTTGCTTTATCATCCAGGGAGGATGCGAGGCACCACGGCATGCTTTCTTTTCATAGTTGTTCAAGGACATCAAGCTGTTGTGAAGAGTTTAAATTTGGAGAGAAAAAGCAGCATGTATCTGGATCTGCATTAGCTGTGTAGCTACTGGTTTCTCAAATCTGTTAATGGTGCTGCCTGCAGCAAAATCAGGATTTATTACCCGTCATCATGGTTTTTTGCTTTTAAATAGTAATAACGAAGTAGTCAAAAGTCTGGGATCTTGATCTGCAGCAGATTTGTATTTCATGTAACACATCTAGTGAGTCATATATTTGCTTTTCATGTTTTGTATTTTCTGCAGTGTGCACGAGGAAATGAATGTGGCTGAAACCATTCTGAAAGAAAATGCAGGAAAATTGGCTATTAATTCAAAGTTGCCAAATGCTCTCCTTGGGTGCTGGACTCAGTCTTTGTCTACATCTGTCCCTCTTGGGGATGATTTACAGCCCTTTTCCATTGGCATGCCTTTTTCTTTGTAGCCACTGAAATGGATTCTTAGCTAATATTTCATTAAAAACATATGAAAGGAAAGTTCTGCAATTTATATGTCATTGAAAGAGTCATTATTTGCTGCTGCTGCGTGAAAATAGATGAGCTATGAGTAACTCTTGCATTGCGGGAGCTTTGCTTTATAGTGTAGAGTTTTGACATAAAATTATTGCAGGCATGCTGAATCAGTGATATTTTGTTTCTAATAAATGTTTCGCCCTCGAGAGCAGCCTAAAATGTTTGTGGGCTGTTATGAAGGTAGTTAATTCTCTCCTCCTCTTTTTATAATATTGCATTGCTTAAAGTGTTCTACTTTCTTTTTTTTTTCCAACGTCAAGAATTTTACTTTGATAGGACTTGTGAAATCTGGAGACTTACGGAAGATTAGTAAATCTGGCAGAAGTTTGTAAGACTCATGAAGAATATATGGGATAATACACAAAGTTAAACGCTTCTTTTTGGAAACATTTGCTAGGTAATGTGAATCTTCAGGAAAGGGGTATTCTGTTCAGGAAGACAGTTTGGTAGGCTTATTCTCTGAATTTTCCTGGAAGATAATAAGTCTAACCATCTTAGAAGTGTATTGCCTAATATGGATCTGTATTTCAGTGCTAGATGTTTGTTTGAGAATGTTGTGTTGTGTATTTGCTGTAGGTTGATTCAGCAAGGTAAGTGTGTAAATCACTATAGTTGTGTCACCTATATTTTGGAACTCATTACTTAGTTTATTAAAGTTGAGTGCTTGTCATTGGAGTGAAGAAATTTTTTAGTCAGAAGAAGTATGGGTGTAGGAGGGTGTACAAAGTTTCAAGACACTTTTTTGAAGCCATGTAATGGCTTTTCATGTCATCTCTTTCAGTGAAGCCTGCAGGAGGAGTTCTGTGCAAGACTTCCCAGAGTTTCTTTGCACAACTGCATGGATAAGGTGTCCTCTCATTTGCAGGCTGTAGTTATGCTGTTATATCACAGGAAGAGAGCTAGAGGTGACCTCTTAAGAGTTTCTGCTCTAGACATTCTGTCAACATTATTTCTCTAGATACGTCTTTGGGACTTTCTGCTATCCCTGTTAAATAGTAAAGAAAAGCCATGACCCATTTACTGTCTCTGCTGTCTAAGCTGTGCTGAACTCATTGGAGAGATGAGTTGGAGCTTCATTTACTCATTCTTCCCCTTTACACTTTGTACTGCTTGCCTTGGCCAGCTTGATCGCAGCCATGTCTGTGATGCTGTGCTATGGAGGGACTTGGCCTTTGTTGATGTGTTCAGAGAATGCCTTCTCTGCCTCTAATATGGAGATGTCCAGAAAGCAGTGCAGTAACCAATCACAGTGCAAATCATGAATGCAGCACATGGAATCATTCTTTTTTATTGAGGAGACTCACCTATAAATCAGTGTGAATGCACACAGTATTACTTTTTTCCTGCTTGTTTCCCACTTTTTGTCAATTATGTAGTGTTGAATATGCAAAGAATTGAAAAAGTAGTACTAGTAGGTAGATGTATGTCCCCTAGAATTTGTTAAAGTTTTTATTCCCCTTTAGGATTTGGGTTTTTGCATCTCAGTTTTATCTGAAGCAGGGTGAGGCTTCTAAAGTTTTTCTTCCATCACCAAAGAAGTAGTTCATCACAAAACTTTCTTTTTTTAGAAGAGCACATGAGTTTCATGTGTACAGAGCCAATTTGAGAATCAGTTATAATATATCAAGACTAGTGCCAAGATAAGTCTATTATAAAGCAGAGTAATTCAGTCTAACATTTTCATGCATTAAGATGCACTAGATGCACATTATTAACACAGAGAGGGTGATGTCACACTGGAAGATGTTTGTCTGGTAGTTTTCATTGGCCTGACAGAACTGCAGTTTGAAAGGTACAGAGTTTGGACAGGCTCTGTAATGAGCTTGCATACCAAATCATCTGTCAGAACCCTGGTCAGCTGGGAACAGGCTTGCTGACAGACATGAGACTCCTAGTATAACCATGTGGTGCTTTATCTTTTATTTAAAACTCAGTTGGCTTCTCATTGTGTAAGTTTAATAGAGATGTTGTCTCCATTGCCACAATGTCAGTTCTGCTATAGTTTTATCATGTGGAATGTTGAGTTCTCTACAGTGCTCTCCTTCTGTGAGAAGGATCCAGCAGAAGTCTTGGAAACCTCAGCAATGCTAAACCCCCAAATTTTGATTGAGATTCATTTACAGAAGGAGTTTCCTACAGTTTTTATGGTCTTTAACAACAATGTTTTGGTGAAATAAACTAATATGCAAAAATTACAAAAAATTTATTATGGTTAGGCAGTTCTGGTGCAGTGCTAGGGGATTGCTGTTAATTGATTCTGACATTGTATTATGATGCATCTTGAGTAGTCAAAGAAAGGAACTTATAGATTGTATTCTTTGACTTTCAGTTATTTCATAGATTGGGAGTAGAAAGCTGTAGCCTTTTTGATTATGTAGTATTATTTCTTGAGCAGCCGATGAAAATCGAATCAAGGTGAGCAGCTATTTTTTCATTTAGAGCTGATCAAAGTTTTAACTTTCTGTTTTTCAGGGATTGTTAATACTTCAAAATTCAGTTTTGTTTGACTAAAATGTGTTTCAAACAAATTCAAAGACTGTGATACCATGTTTTGGTTTTGTGTTCTTTCATGACAGTGAGAGATGCGTGTTGTGATCCTGCTATCCTGATAATCATGCTCTGACATAATGGAAGTGATCTATTTATGTTTATAAAAAGTGTGTCAGTCTTTCATTGCAACATACATGGTATATCAATAGTGAACGTCAGTCATCCTTTTAGTGTTTCAGCTACTGCCATATCATTATGACTTTTTTCATAATGAGCAAAACATGACAATTTTTATATGTGGTGATACAAAATCTCAGCAAGCAATGGAACATCTGAGGCAAAGTGAGAATAACCTCTTTAAAACAGAGAGGATTTTCTTATGTTTCAGCAGTGTTTTTTTGTTTTGTTTTGTTTCCGCCCCTGTTTTTCTGGTGGAAAAGTACTTTTGACAAAAGGTCAGTATCATGTTAGAAGCAGAAGTTTGAAAAACAGGCCTGAAGGGGGGATCCTAGGCAATCTTTTCTTTCCCAGCAGAGGATGAATCACAGCCTGCCTTTCTCTCTGACTTCTAGTTCTTTGCCCAGATAACATGAATTTGAAGTTTAGATTTTCACTCCAGTTTGGAGTCTTTGCCATAGCTGTAAGCCTTTCACAAGCCTAGGAGTGTGAATTCTTTCTCACTCAACACATTTAGCTCTGCAGTGTCCACTGCTGATAATAAGCCTTCCAACCTGTCGCTGGTTTGCTGGGTCCTCACTTGCGCTTTGTGAAATGTGTTGCAATCTGGGTATCCATCTCACAGGTTCGTGGCAGAGTTCTCAGAAATGGTGAACTTGGTCAGATTTCAAAGGGCCATGAGTTTATTATGCGGAAAGTGGTGGGTAGGCTGTTTGATCAGCTTGAACTACAATGCCAGTAAACCTTTAGCTTAGCTGGCATTAATGCAGCCTGACTGAAATAGCATTTAGAGTTAATGAAACTACTTTTAACAGTATCTGCAATGCTTTCTGTGTGTGAACGTGTGACATTTTACAAGTGCATTGTAAAGACTAAATTGATTCTTAGTAGAATACATTTCTCTAGTCTAGACAAGACCTAATAGATCTTTTTCCTAGATAGCAGACTTAACTTTTTCTTAATTTTCTCTCTTGATTAAAATCCTGAATAGGGTGAGGTTTCTACTAAATGTCTACTCAAAACAAGCTTAGAGAAAATGGAATGTCAGCCTTAAAAATGTCACTTTAATATGGTTTGACGTGATAAGGTCCTAAAAGTCTCCTAATGATATATGTGCAAGTATGGAGTATGTCTGCTTGCTGTATTTGGAATCAGTGCGTGATGAATGTATATTTACAAAATATTGATGACACTATGCTGTGTGGTGGATGAAAGGTGACTGAATATTCAATACGGAAGGTTAAAAACGAGTATCATAATGCTGGGACAAATTTAGATGTTATAGGGAATAGTGCAATTCTAAAATATATTTATGCTTTTAGGTGTGAAATGGAAACAGTTTCCTTTGTGCCTCTGTTTATCTGCACAAGCACTTATATTGGTCAGGTATTTTTTTTGTAGTGCTGACGATGTTTTTAATACAGAAGATATTCTAGTTTGGTAAATTCTTTTTTGACTATCCATAAAATTCTGCTGACTTCTCTTTTGTGTCTAAATACTTGACTGATAATTGAATTCCATTCATTTATGAGTGTATCAGAAGTCTTATTTAACATTAGCAGCTGGAAAATCAAGGAAAGGCACATGTCATGCATGTGCCACATATTTAAATCAGACTTTAAAAAAGCCATCCGTTCAGCACTTCATTTTAGGGCATTCTTTATTCTACAGAGAATGTACCCATTAATAAGGAGGGTTCAAAAGCAACCTGTTTGTTGTTCCTGTTAGGCAAGGTGTTAATTTTCTATATGTATATATATGTGTGTCTGTGTGTATGTATTACCAGCTGCCTGGATTTTCAAAATACGAGCAATTTAATGTAAGCTCTTAAGGGTGGCATTTTGCAGGTAGAGTCTAGACAAAGACAATAGAGCTTCATATTGAGCTGTGGACAGTAACCACTCATAAAACTTATAATTTTTATTTGTGATTGTTTTTTTGCTTTTATATAACTTGAAATTGGGTAACAGTTCTTTGGGATAACCTATAACCTGTTGTGTGCTTTAATAATACAAGGTTTTGCAGTGTTGTCTTAAAGTTTTTCAAATTTTTTATTTTTTTTTTTTTTTTTTGTTCAGAGCAGGCACATTACAATTGTAGTTTGCTTATCTGAAACAGTTATCTAAAACAAGGTTATGGCAACCACTTATTCTGCGTTTAAGTGGGCAAATTCCCCAGACCATCTAAACTTGTTTAATATCCCCTTGTAGTGTTTGGACAATGGACTGATGTTATTACAAACTATGAATCAAAGTTAAATTGAGGGTATAAATCATGTTTAAAGCACAGAACAAAGTCATGTTGATGTGAAAGTGCAATGAAGTAGAGGAAACCGTAGAATAAAAGAATTGCTGATTCTTAAAGTAGGTTAGACTACTTAAATCTTTCATGATGAATGTGAGGCTTGTGCAGATGATGACTACCATATGTTAGAGGTATCTCTTTTGTATTTGTTCTGCATTGATCAGGTGAAGCTAGGCTTGGTGACTCCATGTTCTGGCTGACAGCTTGGCAGGTAGCCGAACCAGCATTGTAGGGTCTTCTGCTCTTGCTTCAGATCTGAAAGAGAGGTGGAGGCCTTGCAAATAGTCGAATTATTTCTACCAGCATATGAACTCTCTAGATGCAGTTTAATGCTGCTGAAACCAGGACACCCCTTCTGCTAGTGTATGATCTCCTTTGCTGCCGTCTGTTGTACCAGAAGACACTTGAGAGGATGGTGCAGATAGATTTAGGGGTTTGCACGAGAAGCAGTGTCTTCTGTTTGTTACATCAAGATGCAAAAAGGGTTTAATGAAATTGAATTTATGTTACTAAGGCTTCTGTGAATTTGGTAAGCGGAGCTTAGGTTAGAACAGAAAAAATTCTACCTTAAACCTTGGAAGTGTCCATGTTTGCTTTCCTTCCAGGATAGAGTAGATGATGTAGAAGCATTTCTGAATGAGCCCTGTTGCTTTTCCTGAAACATGCTTACTGTGTTTTCTGCAGCTGTGGAATATTTTTGTGTTCTGTTGGCTACTAATAAGGAATATCTGTGTTCCTGCCCATACTCGACTCTCTTTGTTTTTGGTGTCCTACTGCCTTGCTTGTTTTAATCAGTCTGAGCCTAGCTAAACTTGAAAATGTGCACATATCTGAATATGCACAAGAATTCATTCAAATACTTAGTTAGCAGTCCCAGAGCAGTGGGTTATATATATTTCTGCATCCTCTTGGATAAACCTGTATCTGCATGCAGTTATGGATGCCCAAAGTAGATGTATGTTGGTGTAATGAGGATGTTTCTGGACAGCACAGGCCAGGTCCAAACTTACCAATTTCTTCTATCTGACTGCTACTAAACAGTGTGGGAAATGTTTAATGCAAAAGCATGGGATTCTGCCTGGTAAAATATTAAATCCAAGAAGTGCAAGGAAGAGTAATGAGAAATTTAAGATAAGGATGCTCAGTGTAATTCGAAGCCACATATCTTAAAACAATGAAACTTCCCTCGCACAACTTGTGTGTTATTGGATTTTGTGATTTCCAGTTGAACTCTTGATGCATGTGTGCTGACCTCTATGCAGAATCTTCTTAGTAATCCATATTGTTATCACTGCGTTGATTTAAAAATCTTAACTCTCTGCACACTCTTCTGCACCCTGAGCAACTGGAGGGTAAACAAGCCTTGTTACTTATCTTTACCTTAGACTTTATGTGCAAACTTTAATACCTTATTCATATAAGGTGTGACCTTTTCTACAGTTGCAAGCAAGCCTCCAAATAAACCTTGAATTATTAAACTACCCTTTATGTGAATGTAATACAGTTCTTATGCTATTTTATATTTCTCTAGCTTCCATTTCTGTCTTAACAGAAATTTATCCAAATGGCAAACCTATGCTTCATAAGCAAAGTAGCTTTATCTTTTACTAATTAGGCAAAAAAGAAAAATCAGAGTCTAAAGCTTTTGTTTGAACAGAACCTAGATTCTGTAATAAACATTGTGGGCATAGAAGAAACTTTGGGTCACTTGTTAATAGGCATACAAGGATCTGTTTCAAGTCATGTTACAGGACTACCACTGTAATAAAAATTAGGGATTGTCCTCTGAAATAGTAACATCAATCTTATGATAGAAGCTCATGCTGTAGTACCTGCTGTTTCTGTTTAATTGTTTAATTGTGTATATGTGTGAACCAAATACTATCAGGTTGCAGCAGTGTGAGTATTGTTATTTGCTTTGTATTAGCAATTTATGATAGCAAGGCGAAGCCAACAGTCTTGGGCTGAGGATCTGTTATGCCAAGCATAGCTTCATCTTTCTTTAAAGACTCTGGTATTCAGCCTTATGAATTCCAAGCCTGAACTGCTCCAGATCACAAATGTGAGGTTGAGTTTTGCAGGGGGAAGGAGAGGAACTGTGGATATTAGTAAGTGATAGCAAGTATGTGAGGATGGGCACACATATTCTGTCTTAAAAGATAAACTTGATGGAATTTTTTCAGGAAACTGGTTGGGGAAAAAGCAAAGCCACATTTCAACTTGTTGTTTTAAATTTGCCCTTACATGCTGGTCTGAAACATTTACAACTGTTTCTGTTGAATAGTCAAGGGTTTAACTTGTATTGCGTTCAATGGCTTTTGAAAGATTTCTCTTCACTCTGAAAGTGTGCTGCATTCATTTATGGCTGTGGCATATGTACAGGAATGGAGAATGCCTTGATTTATACTGCTTCACTGCATGTGTCTCCTTGCTTAAGTCAAGGTTCCCAATTTAAGAATTCATCCAATCTCCTGAATATAAATGCACACAGGGTGGCAGAAAAAATTGTGGTTAATGTTTCCCAGGTTGCCATGACTTTTGTTGGAGGCCGTAGGAGTTGAGATGCTCAATTCCTTTTCAGGGAACTTTTGAAAGCTTGGGACAGGATACATGACTTATGGAGATGTTAGCTACAGCTAATGACAGATGCGCAATGGAGCATAAGTAGTTGGTTGTTTATCTCATTCTGAAATGCCCCAAGTGTCTGTGTGAATGTTAGTGGAACCATTCCAGGAATTTTATGCTTGTTTATGGTGAACTCTTTTTTTCTTGTTAGTAGTGTTAATACATTTATTGTATTTTTTGGATGTGTTTCCTTTTTCAGTTATACATTAATCTATTGTTTTTAGTGATTATATGTGGTAAAACATACAGAATATATGGCATGACTGGAGTAATATTTGCACTGAAATCTGTATTTTTGTGTTCCCCACTGCTTGTTACTTTCTAATAGTTGCTCTTAACAGTAAATTTTTTTTCTTGCATTTATTTTGCCTTAGGTTTTGATGTATTTCAGTGAAGTTGACAACCCTTACATTATTGCCGTAAGAGCCACAGAAAAAGTATTCAATGTCTTGAAAGAGACCACTTTAGCGTGTCTCACTGAAATGCTTGAGAATATCCAAGAATTTATATTCTAAAACTATAATTCTAAGCTTGTCATTATTGCTTGTCTAGGCAATAATTCTAGGCTTGTCATCATAGAAAGGCACCTTCACACATCTTTAATTTCTGTAACTAGTTTTAATAATTTCCCTGGGACCATCGTGAAGATAGACCTTTTCTCAGTTATATCCTGGTTATGCAGGTCAAATTGATTTATTTTTTGCTATCCCTTTTTTTGTGATCTGGATAAGCATACATAAACATGAAATTGTGGATATTAAACTGTACCTAGCATTTTATGTTCTTTCCCATGCAACTTCCTCCTTTTTTAGAGGACGAACCATAAAATCAACCTGATGCGTAATTTTACTTTCTGGACATAGTCAGCACTATGCAATTTAGCTTGTGAGTACAGAAACTTTGGTAATTCTGAGAATTGTTCAGTTTGTAATAATGTTCTGTAGAACTTTCCATGAACTGGGAAATTATCGTGTGTGTTGTAAAGTGCAGAATTACACCTTGTTTTCTGTGAAAGAGGGGTAGTGTTGTCACGGAGATGGGAAATCTCGGTAGTTTTTTTTGTAGCTTGCAGTTGATGAAAAAGTATTAAATTTTGTATACATTGTGGTTTTTCCTCTCAGTGATTATAAAATTAGAATGGTGGTGTGCATGCGTGTCTCTATATAAATGCTTCATGCCTTATGACAACATACAGGGTTACTGAATTAAAATAATGTAGTTGAATCTTCATTGAATGGTAAGCTTCTTTTGAAATACAATTAGGAATGCAGTAACTTCTCTCTTCTGCGTGCCAACAGAAAATGTGTGTATGGAGCCAGCGGGTATGAAACTTTGCATACTGTTTTTATTCAACCTTTTGACTGTATTTGAATCATCTCCTAATTTCTACTTTCTTGTAAGTAGTTTACATAATGGTGCTGCTCACTTAAAATCAGATCATTCTAAGGACTAATATAATGTGTTGTGCTAATCTAGATCCTTCCGTTCAAGGAGATCAGAGTGGTTTGCAAATGCTCATAATTCTGTCATTATCCTGTGAGTTAAAATGTATTGCTGCCATCTCATCTTCATAAAAATGAAGAAAATGAAGTAGAAATTAAAGAATTTCTTCAACATAAAGGAAGGCCATAGCAGAACTATGTTTAAAACTCTGATATCTTTATTCTGGCACTTGTGTTTTCCTTTGCTTTTTATTTACTTTCTAAGCTTGCACAATAAGGACTCTGGGTGAAAACTGCCTTTCCTGAAGGCAAAAGGATAAGGACTTCATTGAAAAACATTGGAAGATGAGTTTATTGCCAATTAGGGCAATCTGCATTAGACAAAAAAAAAATGATGTTTTGTTTGTAGAAAGAGTGAACTTTAGATTCCCCATTCTGTGGTTTGTTTTTTTTTCCCAGTCCCCAAGATCTAAAGATGCTTTGGTTGTATTAAACCTGCTTGTGTCAAACCATATCTTTTTGCTACTTGTGAGAACCTGTCTGACAAAGGTTCATGCAGGTTGCTACTGCTTTTGTCTTTCTATGCTTTCATTTCAGGCTTGGCCTTAATCTCCATGTGGAATATTTAGGCATTTCTGTTTGTCTGCGCATAGACATTAATTCTTTAGGCAGCTTTAGGGTTCCTACAAAATCAAATGGTGAAAAGTGAAGCAGTGTTTTTTGCCATTTACATGTTCAGTATCTGTTTGGATGTGTGGATGTTGATAATTTATCTTGGTCTTGAGCAACTTTATATTGCAAACTTGACTTGTTATCTAGCTGAGATACAGTAAGTGCAGTATGCTATCTGTCACCTTTGGCAACATGGCCTGTATGAGTAGGTGTAGGAATTTACATCAGAGAAAATGTCTTCATACCTGTATGTTGAAGCTTTCCTATCCCAGGAAGAGTCATTTTAAATCACAGAGGAAGCTGAGGGTCATCTTTTCTGGTTTCTGTCTAGTGATCCTTTGTAACTTTCCGTAAAGGAATTTACTTCCGAGTGACCAGGACCATGTTTACAAGAGTCAGCCTTCTTTTTGCTTTAATAATTACACTTTTTTGTTCCCTTTGTTAAGGTGTTGGGGTTTTTTTCCGGTTTTGATTGGTTGCACTCTGTATTATGAAGCTAATATGTGAGGTGTGCCCAAGTCTCTTGTGACGTGGTGTATCTGTTCTTAAAATTCTTGTCAATTAAGAAAAAACCTACTTTTGCTGTTGGGAGAATGGTTGGCTTGTTAGCAGTGATTACTGCTGCTCTGTTGAGTAGCACCTCCACCTTCCATCTTCCAAATATTTGGAGTATGCTTTTGTAATTTTTCTTTGTATTCTTGCAGTGATTAAGAAGCGTTACTTCCTTCCCTTGGCAGAAGGGAAGGAAGCAAAGACTTGAGTGCCAGCAGAGCTATTTATGACCCAACCTACTAGTTTGGTGGGAGGTACACAATTTTCTGTTGAAGCTGTAATTATGTAGTGGGAGAATTGACCAAGTAGACAATGCTAGGGCACTTTTTCTTACTGGCATCTCAGAGGGGAGCTACCATTGGCAGGTGGATTTGGGTGAGATCCAGACCTAACAGAAGACCTGAATTGTGGGGATGTAATGGAGCACTTCTAAAATGCAAAAGTCCCAGTTTGTTAGGTGGAGAGAGATATTTTTGGGATACGTAGGCAGTGGAAGGTATGGAAAATGAGAATTCTCTTTTAAAATTGGAAACAAACTTTCAGCAGCATTTCTTCACAATATCAAAACATAGGAATTATTAAGTTGGCCTGGCCCTCATGTGAGCAAGGTGCCAGTTGTGGATAAAAAGTAATCTGAAAAGTAGTCCTCTTTCCTAGACATCAGGGGAGGGCTTTCTTTTCTTCTGGTTGTTAAAGCTTGTTTATGTGGAGAGTGCAAATAAATTCCTCTTTGTGTTTGTTTAAATCCACGGGGATGAAATTTCTGGCACGGAATTGGAGCTTTTTGGGATGTTTTAGGGATGTTTCAAATGAAAACATCCTTTAATTCTTTTTCTAGGAGTTCATTTGTGCAAATGCTGAGGACAGTGACATCCAACAGGCTCGTTTCAAGTAAAGGCATCCCTCTGTTTTTTAATGCTTTATCTAGCTGCTGGAGACTTCGGAGTTGCTTAAGTCCCAGCCTCCTGTTTTGGAAGGTGGAGAGGCACCTAAATATGCACAGAATGAAAATGATGAGAACTAAAGTGTATTCTCTGAACAGTGAGAGGTGCAGCAGAGTAGATGGTCACTGTGTCTTCAGCCTTTCTGTGTAGGTTATGCTTACAGAAACTGTAAAGCACCAGAAGTAAGAGATTTCTGGGGAGAGGGGAGGAAAAGTGGCTCTGTTGCCCTGGTTAAAGGTACAGATCTATTGCCAAAAGTATCATCTACACAGGTTGAACAAGAATGCCATGTTATATTCTGGGGGCAGGATGTTCTGTTCAAAGGAGCTGGTTTTGTTTTGTTTAAAGTAGTTATGCTGAAATATTAGTTTTAAGGTTAGTACAGAAGATGTAAGCTATATTGTGATAGACATTGAGCATAAGCACCAAATAGATATTGGAGGTGAAATCTAGGGGCTGAAATGTGACAAAATACCCCAAGCTGGATAATAAGTTTCATGATAGATCTTGTTAATTCTGTGTTTGAATGAATACTTCTGGTGATGTTTTTCTTCCAGGCTAAGTTAAGTGTTGCAGAACTCTCAGGGGAAATCTGTATTTTAAGAGTAACTTGAAATGGGATGACTGTGCTTTAAAAAAAAGGGAGATGTGCTTAACGAAGTGCATGAAGGTACTCAGTTGAAATGGAATGCAAGCTATAAAGAAGTAATACTGGAATATGTGGGATAGTTTAGTTATTAATCTTGGTAATTGACTAAGCTGAGAATGTGTGTCACTGCAAGAAAGAACAGATTTTTGGGGCATCAAGGAAGTACCCTGTTTGTGGATTGGGAAGGTGGTCCTGTTGGTCTGTGGCAAAATCTAGAAAAGGCTGTACATTTTTTTTAGCCCCAAAGTTTGCACTTGTTGGGAACAAAGATATAAAATAAGCAAGGAATAGGATAGAGAGGAGATGGACTGACAAGCGCAGTAGGACAAGTAGGCGTTTTTATCCTGTCAGGATAGCAATTACAGCTCTATGGGCTGTTGTTGGTTTGCAATTTACTGTATGCATTGAGGGAGAAGAGAATTTCTGATCTTTATAATTTAGAATCATGATGGTGATTAGCCACAGAAGAAATCAATACGTTTCATGTTCAAATTGAGTTTACCAACTTGATTATTACACCCCCTACTTGAGATTTATTTTGAAAGCCAATTGGAATATTCTGCTAGAGCACTGCTTGCTGCTTATTGTAGCAATGTGAGCTATATTGAGCATGGCACACTGGAGATCTCTGATCTACTGCCTTTTTTCGTGTGAAATTTAGTTCAAAGTACTGGTGCCTTATATTTTCGGGTTCAAATGTGACTTGCTTGGAATTGTATTCCTGCTTTTGTGTTGTGTGTATTTACAGTGTTTTACAAGTATATTTGCTGTCCAAAGATCTTGCAAATCAAGATAATTAAAAATGGCAACTTAATGGATGAGATTGTAGAGTAAGCATTACTGAAGAGGGCAAGCTGACGTTAATTCCTATGCAGAATGTCTTTGACAGCAGATGTAGGTTTTCTTTAAGGTCCAAAGATCAATGGCAGTAAAGGCTGGGAACAATGTGGGTAGCAAGGTAGAGAAGCAAAGCACTGAAGGAATAGGAAGAGGTGGAGAAGCCAAGAAGGACAGCTGAGACAGAGACAAGATTGAACATCAGGCTGAACTAAGAGTGGATTCTTTACATGACTTAATTTATGATAGGGTTGAATCTTCTTCAGAAAAAATACAAACTTGAGCAGTTGTCTTCATGATGAGGAGAGAAAAAAGGTGGAGAGTTTACTGCAAAGCTTACGTTCAAATGTAAATTAATTGGAGCAAGTATGATCTTTCCATTTAGTGTCTGAATTTCTAGGGTGCTTAGGCAGTGATACATGCAGTGAACAGTGATAAAAGTTTACTTGAGTCTGACTCTAGCAGAAGAGTGGGATAGGGTTGTAAAAATCTGAGTTTAGTGATTGTGACAAAAAAAACCACAGGGTTGAAAACAGTTGCATCAAGCTGGCAGACCCTATGGAGTAAAACGCTCAATAACAAGACCGTAGTGGTACAGGGTCCCCAAGAGTTACAGAAATGGGAGAACAATTGCTTGTCTTGCGGTTCCAATTAAAAACTTACAAATTAAAGAGGACATTACAGATTTAAAACAATGGAAAACACAGCAAGCTCAATGTGCTACAGAGACCTGCTGAGGGAAAAGTGATTTGATTTTGATTGTCCTCCTGACTTGTGACATTTTTGGAAACAAATGGGCATCAGGAAGAGGGTACAGGGAGTTTGTGCTGTGTTGAAGGATGCAGTGAGTTCATAAGGAAAAAGTGTTCTGTTTCACTTAACTGAAGCAAGGATTTTAATGACCAAGGTCAGCCTATTTTTGGAGACTTAGAAGAAGAAATAACTAAATCTGCTCAATGATACTTACTAGTCATAAGAAACAGAAATCAAAATTAGAGAGGCCTGTATTGCACCAGTATGGCTTTTCATATCTGTGGTATTTAAATTACATACAAAAATCTTCATGTGCTTTACAAAGTCCTTCCCTCCATGCAGTTATAGAAGTAAGCTTGGTATAAGTGATCTTACTTGTATTTTTTGAAGCTGGAGCTGAATCACAGGGTCTCCATTTTTATTATTTTTAATTTATTTATTTATTTTTATTCAAAGTGCTTCAGGCTTGCCAGGCCTTTTCACTTCAAATTGCAGTACGTAGGAGTAGAAACTTTAAAGTGATAGTTGCTGGGAGCCAGGCTTCGAAGAAGGTTTTGTGGCTTGAAAGCTTTGTCATTCCTGACAATCTTTGTGGCTGTGAAACTGACTGCACCAGTAATTTTTTTAATTTGGAACTTCAGCTATGGTATAATTATTACTACTTTCTTCTTCTGACTTTTGTTCTAAAGTGTTACTCTGTTGGCCAAAAGGATTTTTAATCAACAGGCTTTATAACTATATTGTAATTGACGTGAAAAGGTGCTGTGTGGAAAGTTGGAAGTTGGATCTAAGCATCGTCTAGAGAATAGGCCTGGGATGCTACTTAGCTGTCTTTTAGCTAAGTCCTTATTTCATATCAAGCCTGTAGTCCACTTTCCTAAAAGTTAACAAGCCGAGGGTTTTGTGAGCCTTTGTTTTTCATTTCTGTGAGCAGGAGTATGGATGCTGTGAATCTGGGAGGGTAGCATGCCAGGGCTGTGGAATCAAGAGGAGTGGTCCAGCTTTTCAGAAATGCCTCTGCATAGGGAAGGGGATCCTACTGGTGTCTGGGGAGGTGTGGTGAAGAGCAAGTATTCAGATTAGGAACACAGGAACATGTGGTAGGAAAGGACATTGATGTGGCTAGTGAAATTCCTTTGGGAGGCTGATGACATGCAGAATAGTGTAATGTTCAGTTCAGTGTGATGTGGCTAGTACCTCTGAGCCTGCGCTTAAGCTAAGACTTCCAGGTAGGAGCTGGGCTATAGGGGTGACCAGTCAATAGAATGGCCATATCTAACCTTTCTTACAGGTAGGTTGAGAGTTGCTGTTCTCAGATTTACAGATTAAAGGCTGGAACCTGGCTCCCGACTTCTCTTTGTTCTGAGGTGGCACTCAGATGTACACAGCTGTCAGTTCTCAATGTGCAATTCTTCTTGGGTATGCTCTGTCCTATCCCCAAAGAAATATCTATTTCCCCTGCTTATTTTAGATAGAAGAATTTCTTAAAGTATGAAGCCCTTTCTGTTAATTAGAATGGTTGTTTCATCTTGTTAAATTTCATGTGGCTTGGTAGGTGAAGGCTTGTGTGTTTCTGTATGTTCTCTTTAAATAGCTAAAAATTATACCTAAATTCCTTGTTAGGTATTTGGATAAGCTTCTCTTTGTTCAGTGGTATTGCCTGTGACTTGGAGGCATTTTTGTTAATTGGTCTTGAAGTAGGCTCAGTGGCTTTAGTTTGAATTAATTTTAAAATTGCTTTTTATCTACTCCCTAAAAATCACGTGTGCAGCCTTTTATTCTGTTGAACGTGGCTTGGTTGGTTGGTTTGTTTGTTGGTTCAGGGGTTTTTTTTTTGCTTAGTAGAAACAGTTCATTTAAAACACTCTGGTACATCTATTTGTAGGGATTGTGGAAAGCCATAAATATAAATTGAAAAGGAACCGGAGAGGTTTTGTTTTGTTTTTTCAAAACGTGATCCAGGAGATACTAGTTGTGGAAGGGAACAGCTTGGATAATACTCCTGAAAATTGTTTTTTACAGCCAGAGCTGCATTGCCATTCTGTGTAGACAGCAGATGGCAGCATTAGACAACGTGTGCTTTGTCCAGGTACCAGAAATCGAATGATTGCTTTTGGGGTTTCTTTTGTTCTCCCCTTTTCCCTTTTTTCTTTTATTTCTTTGTTATACAAAGTAACCAGGAGCTCCAAATTTTTACAAACTGCCGGTTTCATCCTTCTTTTAAAAAATTAATTTGTGAGAGGATCTGTATTTTGTGCATGGTGCGTTGTGCTAGGAAATCATTCTCTAGAGTGAAAATGAAATTACTTTGCAGAAGGGTGCGGAGTGAGGGGAGATGCTGCTATTTCACTTGACTCAGGTGGTTCTGGCTTATCCCAAATCACATACATCTGTCCTTCCTGTACCTACTTACAGTACAAAATGTCATCTGGAAAAAAAAAAAGAATTAGTCATAATGTAGCGGCAAAACTGTTGCCTGGAGAGTGTGCCTGCTGAGAGCCAGACGCAATTTGGAAACAGTAATAAGTTTCCCTTGATAGGATTATTTTCACTCTGCTTTAAGGGGGAGAGAGGATGGAGAAGTGTTTGTTCCTAATGGGAATGCCCTTGAAAGAACAAGTCGGTGCAATCAAGGGAGAAATATACATATTGTGCAGTTAAGATTGCAGTTCTTCTACCGACTAGAATAGATTCTAGTTAAATTAGAAGAGGTGGATTATGCGCCTAAGTTGAGTGTGGCCGTACTAGCCCTGCAGCAAATGTCAGTGTCTCGGCTGTGATGAGCGGTGTGTGGCGGCTGTGGCATGAGATTATTTTAGGGTGGTTAGTCAGTGTTGTCATTAGTGTAGCAAGAAATGCAGGACACTTTTGCCAGATGTAAACTACCCTCAGTGCAAAGAATGCATTAATTTTTCTTCCAGTACTGCTTCTTAGGAGTAAGACCCCATCATTATTTTTTGAGAGCAAAATGAGAAAGGAACCTATGTAGCATTACCTTCCCTGGATGTTGAAAGCTGTCTTTTAGTTTTGCAGCCTTCCCTGGCACTAACTGATCCTTCCTGCCTTACGGAAGCTGTATAAAATGCTATATTGTCCATTTGTGGCAATCTAAATAAGGTTGCTGCAAAGTATGAGAAAAATCTTTTGATGTCCTAAATTGTGTAGTTAATGCTATTTTTTTTTTTTAGGGTGGTTGGCATAGTTCCTTTTGTACTTTGGATGTGTATATCAGGAGCAAACTGGTAGGCTTTAAAAATGGTTTAGAAGCTGTGAAATATCAATTTCCCCCTTCAAAAAAGTCCAGGTAGATTTGAAGGGGGGTTAATACTGCGAGTGTGAGTGATCCTGCCCCAAGCCAGTGGAAGAAAACAAGAAATTGGAGCTAAACGGAGTGATTTTTAAATGTTTATCACTTGTTCACAATATAAATTCCCAATGCTGTAGCTGTGACACTGTCAGTATGGTACTGGGCCTGCTGGTAATGAATGTTGTAACATCTTTGCTTTTTTTGTCACTTATTTTATATCTTTTTTACTTTAAATAATTTCTGATGATAGCATCCTTGGTAAATCAGGGCTGCGTGTTCCAAGTTGCCTATTTCATTAGTGCAAGTCTGATGTATTATTCAAGCAAATCAGTAATAAAAGATTTAAGCCTTTGTCGGTTAGCTATAATGACTTCCAGCCAAATTTCAAACTGCAGTTCACCCAGTGATGTGCTGAATCTGTCTTGTCCCTTCCTCTAGTATATGGGAGGTTTTTCCCATGAAAAAGAAAATGAGAGGAATGTGTTCCCTGAGCTGTTAGGAAGGTGGCAGCAGTAATCTGAAGGGGTTTGTCCTGGTTATTATAGTCCAAAAGAAAAGCAAGTTGTGGTTTTCAGTCTTTGTATTTGTGGCATGAGGCACTAGGTGTCCATTTATGATGCATTCTAGTCTTCATTAACTGATGAAAATAAAAAAAGGGCCAGCCATACATTTTCTGTGATGCCGTAGTGTGCAGTCGCCCCAGACGTTCCTGTCAACAGCCAGATGAGGATGTGCTCTACGTAGCTAGTTTGAATCACTCCCTTTTTGGGACCAAGGTTGAGAAATCTGCCCTGAAAAGCACTCATTTTGTGTCTGCAATGTATTGTCTTTTAGTTACAGGTTGCCCAACTCTTACTTGTTGGATGGGACCATTCTTAGAGCTCTCTCATTGTCTGTCTGTGTTTCTGCACGCAGGATTTTTAGCATTTGCACATTAAAAACAGTAGGAGAGAGAGTATTATCCAATATCAGTGTCTGGTTGAGTAAATTGGCACAGGTTAAATTGTGTATTGCTGGTATACACTGGACTTTAAGAATAGCATATTTTTTTTGGTGGCATTTTCTTTCTATTTTATTACAGGCTACAAGAAGCAAAGAATAATCTTTAAAAAACTTTTTCAACCAAGGTCAATCTTTGGTCAGTCAGGATATTCTTTTATGGTTTTGTTCTGTGTTTATGGCTTTATTGTTTGTGAATCTGTTATCTTGACTCCTGCTAGGAAAGAAAATATTATTACTAGTTCTTGACTCTGGCTAGGGGAGAAAAGATTATTGCTAGGTCTGTGTTTGGGCTCAGACTTTTCAAAAAATGGGATCATCTTTTTATGAGGGTGGGGGATTTATGGAGAACTGTAAGGAGAATTACTTCAGCTATCTAGAAAAGTATTTGTCGTTTAAATAACATACAGATTTCTTGGATTTCAGCGTGATTTGATGAATTTGGCTTCTGGGTTGCATGTTATGCAAGAAAAGCTGCAAGGGCTGACATACTACTGACATCAGAAAAGCTGGGCAAACATGTTAAAAACCCCCTAAAACCCTAAATACTAATACTTTCCCAGTGCAGCAGTATACAGGCTTACCAGTGTCAATGAATATTGTTCTGCTAGTATATTTCTTATTTCATGCTTCATTTTCTCTTCTCCCAGAGCTAGAAGTGTCATAAAGTGTTTTGCATTATAAGTACTAGGGATATTGTGTAGAGACAGTATTTGCCATGTTCTAAGAAATAGAAGGTGCACAGAAATCTAAGAAATTGAATAGACAGTTCCACCTCTACCATTTTCCAGAAGAAATTGGCAAGAAGTAAACACGTGGAAGAAACTGTGTCTGTGTGCCTGTGTCTTCCCTCTGCCTCTTCTGTTTCCTTTCTTTTTTTTTCCCTCTGCAGCAAAACTGATAGATGCTCTTGCTATAGAAAGGTCTGAACACATAGGCTTTGCATATTAGTGTTCACAGCAGTTAATGATACTTAGGTTCAGAGACAGGGAAAGGAAAAAAAATACATGAAGTAGTGGCTCACCTTCTCTCAAATGGGTTTTAATTGAGCTTTTCATGATGAAAAGCTAATGCTATCTGTTTCCTAGAGATGACTAATTCTGTGTTCCAGTTGTAAACTGAGGAGATAGGACTGAAGTCAGAGGAGCCTTGTAACAAAATACGGTAGCAGGCATTTGGTTGTTGACTAAATGTTTTAAATACATTAATTTATGCTGGGAGGGAGGAAAAAGCTACCTATTTTTGTTACAAGTTGTACACTTAAGGGTAACAAATAGGAACTATATGGCTGGTGCTAGACAAATATTTTTAACAGGGCTGTTTCCTGCTGCAGTTCTTGGAACAGGAAGTAAACATCTGTATCAGACAGGATTTGCTGTTACCACTGATAATTGCAATGATTCTCTTCTATGAAAGCTACTTAACTCCAACAGCATATTTAACTACATATTTGTATGGCGTGCATACAAATAAGTTCTATTTTCAGTAGCATTCCATACCTCTTTTCTGCATTGATCAGCTGTAATACATTCCGAGTACTTCTGTATATCATTGAAATGAAAGACTGTAATGCATTTTAAGAATGAACATTTATGCTTCCATCTTCTTACATATTTTTTTTTCTTTCCCAAGGTTTCCTTGGTGTAGATATGGTGAGGTGGCAAAAAAAGATAGCCCCAGAGACCAATGGTATTCAAAATACCCCTGTCTGAAAGTGTTGCCTCGGATTGGTAAATTTATTCAAGCAGAACGAATGAGAACCAAAAATGCAGATTCTATCAGTAAGTCTGCACTTCATGTCTCACTGAAGCAGGGAACATTAATAGATCTCCTCATGTTACTCTGCCTGATTAGCTGTATCTGGAAAAAATGAGCCTTTTCTGCTGATGCTTTAGAGGTATGTGCTTTAACAGTGACAAAGGAAATGTGAAGAAGTTGGCAAGTGCTTTCTAACCATTCCTGTTGTTTGTATCCTTATCTGAGTACATTTAAAAAGGGTTGTAATGTTTATTTGTGAGTACCTTGTTTTTAGAGCTGGGGATTTCTCTTCTCACAAGGGTTCAAGGGTAGGAAGTGGTAATACTGGCAATAGTGCTCCATTTGTTCTTATGCTTCGAGCTGGAAAACACTTACCTCCTAGAACACCACTTAAAGTTGATTGTGTTTCTCCTGCTTCAGTTTACAGCCTTGGAAACTCTAGCAGACTGATGGGCTCAAAACAGTTGCATCTTATTCAGTGTGGTGTAAATGGTAGTGACTCTGTTAGTGAAAAAGCAAAATACAAGAAAATCTTTGTATCGGTTCCTATGTGGCTGAGTCTGTAGTGAGCTTCAAAGTCTTGCATCTGCAGAAAGTGATGACATGAAGAAAGTATTCAGTGTGGAAGATCATGTAGAGATCAAGAGAATTGGAAACAAAGTCAGCAAAGTAATATTTCTAAAGAAAACCTTGTATAAGAGAAAATAGATAAGTTGGAAGCTATGTCTAATATTAAGGTTTTAGGAACAGAAGGCATGAAGGTGAGAGCTCAAGGAGGAACCAAAAGGAACAGTTAAGACCATAAATATGTGATGATGACGGTAGCAGGATATGAAGTAAAAAAAGAAGCTGAAAGTTATAGGACTGAGTGAGGAGTGGATCATGAATTCCTGTGTAAGGCACTGGGATGAGAAGCATTACATCACTGACTAGATGAGGCACTTACGAAATCTGAGGGCATGTGTTTATACTGGGGGCAGTTCTGCTTTTACATTTAACATTTCTCATAGGGGTGTGTGTGATTTGCTGCTGATTTCACTCAAAGCTGCTTTTCTAAGAGAAAGCATCATCAGTCTTGCTGTAAGAACCAAGCCTCTCTAATACATCTATTTCTGGCTGTTCTAGTTGTGAAGAAGGTGGCCCTTCTTCTCTCAATCAGTATGCTGCTAAGTTGCATGGCCTATGGCTGTGCAGACTGCAAAAATATTGAAGAAGTCTGAACTTCAGCATTCATCTTTAAGAGACAACAAGACTTCCTTGTCTCTGTCCATCCATTTCAGCATGAGAACTTCCGCTGAAAATGAAAATTTAAACATAATTCAGGGCCTCATAATAAAACATGTAATGTGGTTAACCTTTAATACAATGTAACATTTAAAGAATAGTTTGCATCTTTTGCTGGTAAATTACTGCATAAATATTTAGATTAGGTGGGAATAGGAATGTGGCATAATTTATGGATCCATATTTCTCTGGCATTTTGGATGCATAGTTGTTTTGCTCCTTAATAAATGCAGACATTAAAAGAACAAGCGCACACAAAGTGCTAATTTTAAAGCTTTGAGCTCAGGGGAGAAAAATCTCCACATTTTTGTTAGAACTGCTTGTCGTATCCTGTAGCATGATAGAAATCATTTAAAACACTTGCAGTTGCATTAAGCTCCTTTACTTCTGATACTTGTCATGGAGTGACATGTCTCACCTGCTAGTGCAGATTGGTAGCAGACCAACCTGTCAGATCTGAAGATGTTTTGGTGTTGTCTGTTCCTTTTCACTTCAGAAGCAGATGTGCTATGGTACAGTTACTGCTTTAATTTTTGCCCCTATCTTGCTTCAGTTCTCTCTCACCTTAATCCTTGGAAGGGAAAGGCAAGAATATATGAAATGTCTTACTGGTGAAAGCTGTCAAAAAAAAAAAGAGGAGAGCACAGGTTCCTTTTTTTCTGGTTTAGCTGGAGATCAGACTGTTGAGGGGACTGACCACAAAGCTGCATTGCCAGTACAGGGCACAGCAATTCAGAAAATGGTCCTGAAATAACAGCATTGCAAGCTGTTGTGGGAGCACTCTGAGATCTAAGAACGCATGAATTCTGTTACTTGAGCTGCCCAGACTTCTGTGAAGTTATGTAAATCACATACCTTTTCTGTAGCTCGCCTCCCCCTTTACGAAATATGACCTTCTTTGTAGATTGAACGTGCAAGGATGATGACAGTAAGTCCACTGATGCCTGTAAGCTGTTGAGATACTGCAGTGATGAAGCCTCTAGCTGTTAGCACAGGAGTAAAGTTTCCATTTGAATTAGAAGAAATATGTGTGTTACCTTGATCTGTTGAAATTAAGCAGAGGTACAGAGCAGCTGTGCTCCAATCTCTGCTTCTAAATTAATCCTGCACTTCAGAAGTTAATTCTTTGGGGACTGTCACTCCTCCATGGTCTCCACGACGTTTAGCAGTGAGAACACCTCACTGACTGTTCATGCTTTTGTGCCTTGGGCTTGGCAGAAGTATCACTTGAGACCTGCAGGATTTTGTATTCCAGTTCACTGAACTGTTCACTGAACAGTTTCCTGTCTTGTGTTTTGAACTTCTGTAAGGAAAGTAGCTCTCTAGATTCCTTTCTTTGTTTTTCTATGTAGTCCTTTTTTTGAAAGCCAGTCACTTCTGGCTTAGGGTCTTTGCAAGGTGTTCACATACACTTGGGTGGCATGGTTTAGTGGGAGGTCTCCCTGCCCTTGGCAGGGGGGTTGGAACTAGGTGATCTTAAGGTCCTTTCCAACCATAACTATTCTATGATTCTATGACTGATTTTACTTTCCTACATCTTGGCATGAAGCAGACATTCCCGTATAGCTTCGTGTGCAGGTTACCTTCATGTTGTGTTGGTGTGGAAAATACCCCTAATTTCCATGATTTTTGTAGGTCCCTGTTGAAAATCTTTTAGTGTTAAATTTTTTTCCCCATTTCCTTTTAGGGTCTTTGGTTTGATGGCTTGGAAATTTATAATAATCACAGGAATGTATTTTACAAGAAGGCCTTTTCAGTACCTGACTTGACCAAGCTCTTCTAAGCATCTGTGGTAAGCCCTGCATTATCTGCATACCCCCTGGATCACAGATTTTTCTGGTTCTGTTTTTACAGAGAGTGGCTGTATGCACGGAGGCATCTGACTGCAATTCTGACTGTATTGCTATAAGTAAAGAATTTGCTGAAGAACTATTTGCTTACTCAAATATTAATCCTGTGAGAGAAGGATATCTGAAAGTATCATTTTCTTGCTGCCAGTAACTGTCTTTCTGCATACTCTTTTCAGCTGTTTTTTTTTCTTCTGATGAGCACTTCTGAGCTTAGATTTTGGAATTCCTGTCTTCTGGAGTAATGGCCCTCCAGCACTGATATCCTCAAGGCTAACACCTACCAGTTTTTCTCTAAGAGGAATAGAGAACTATAATGGGGGGAAAAACGTCATAGCTGTGGAGAAGAGGTTCTCTTTCTTCTCCACCAATGCATTACACTTCCTTAGTTTATATATATACAGACGGATGTCTTGGTATGCTTCATGTAGGAAGCTAAGAAGACCTCCAGAATGCCCTCTATTCTTCTGTGGTAGTAAATGTGAGGATATAGGGATGAGTGTTCTTCTTGTCGCAGATAGCACTTCCTGTCTCATGAAACTTGTTTTTACTTGAAGGCATGAAAACTTCCAAAAAGACAAAAGTGTGAGTCTGTCCCTTTTGGAATAGGTCTGTCCTGGCAAGACCCTTTTTCTGATACAAAACTAAATGACCAAAGTGAGCACCTTTATCTTCAAAAACAGTAGAAAAAATCCCAGGAGCTGTATGTTTGGCTCTTGGAATTTAAGTCTTTGTTATCAGTACTTCTCATTAGAATTATTCTAGGTCATTTGTTTTCCTCCTCTTTGTTAAATATTAGCAATTTAATTAGGAAATTTTTCTGTTTGCTAAATCTTGTATTTATCTGGCTCATAACAGTTCTCCTGTTTGAGAGAGAATAAGGGCCATCCTGGTCATTTTGGTTTACTGAGAGTGTAAAAATGTGTATTTTTCCTTATCTGATGTCCTCCCCTTCATATGATATTAAGGTACATTGTTCTGGTCTGTCCTGATATGCCTATGGACACAAAAGTATATAATCTGGAGCACTGTTGTATTGTTTGTACCGTACAGCTTCCTTTTCTTCTCTAGTGATCCAGATCTGAAGAATTTTAAAGTGCCTGTTATTTCCAGGAGCTGTGGTTCTTTCACCTACTTCTAGACCTCAAATTGTCAGGAGGAAAGCATATAGTTACTCATTAGAATCATAGAATCATAGAATAGTTAGGGTTGGAATGGATGTTAAGATCATCTAGTTCCAACCCCCCTGCCATGGGCCAGGGACACCTCACACTAAACCATGCCACCCAAGGCTATGTCCAGCCCGGCCTTGAACACCGCCAGAGATGGAGCACTTACAACTTCCCTGGGCAACCCATTCCAGTGCCTCACCACCCTTACAGTAAAGAATTTCTTCCTCATATCCAGTCTAAACTTCCCCTGTTTAAGTTTGGACCCATTACCCCTTGTCCTATCACTGCAGTCCCTCATGAAGGAGTCCCTCCCCAGCATCCTTACAGGCCCCCTTCAGATACTGGAAGGCTGCTCTGAGGTCTCCACGCAGCCTTCTCTTCTCCAGGCTGAACAGCCCCAGCTTTCTTATCCTATCTTCATACGGGAGGTGCTCCAGTCCCCTGATCATCCTTGTGGCCCTCCTTTGGACTTGTTCCAACAGTTCCATGTCCTTTTTATGTTGAGGACACCAGAACTGCACACAGTACTCCAAGTGAGGTCTCACGAGAGCAGAGTAGAGGGGCAGGATCACCTCCCTCGACCTGCTGATCACGCTCCTTTTGATGCAGCCCAGGATACGGTTGGCTTTCTGGGCTGCAAGTGCACACTGAAGTCAGCTCATGTTCATTTTCTCATTTACCAACACCCCCAAGTCCTTCTCTGCAGGGCTGCTCTGATCAAAAGGTAGATGTTTCCCATCTTACAGTATGTGGATGTTTCACCGTTTGGTCTGGGTGTGAGGGAACTGAAGTCAAGAAATGAAATCCAGATGGAAATCCAGTGGAAACCATCCATTTGGTTGCAAACCAAATGATTTTTATTTTTAATTTCTCTCAATTTTAAGCAGTCCTGTTAATTTTGCCTGTTTTGAGCTGTGAGGTTTATTTTTGAGTACTGTTACTGCAAAAAGAGCCTACCACAGGGAAGAGCAGCAGGACACACTCTGTTTTAGATACTACTTCGAGACCTTAGTGCTGTAAATGATGTAGAAATGTGCATGTATTAATGAGGGGTGTAATAGTTTTCAGTGAAAGTCGGAGATAAGATGTGTTAATCTTATATATCAAGTGGTTTTACAACAATGAACCTTATAATGAGGCTGTTAGTAAGTCTTCACTGGCTTCAGTGAAACCAGAGCCTTTCAGTTTGTCATGTTCAAGACCAGTTTTGTACAAGGACTGGCTTTCTGGGCCTTTGAAGTCATTCTGAATTACTTATCTAATTAGATCTGTGTTCAGCACGTGATGGAGAAGAAAATCTTTGAGTACTCTAAGATGGAATACTTTCCTTTTTGGGTTTGGGGACACCTCCTTTAAAATTAGTATTGGTGTGCTTGTATGGAGTTTGGTTTGACCTCAGCTGCCTTTTAGGAAAGGGAGTGTTGCTTTTCTCTCATCAGCAGCGTGCAAACAGATTGTGTTCTAACAAGGTTAGAAAGACTGTCAAAATAGCAATAGTTTTAAGAGAAAAAAATAAATTCTCTAGAATGATCTGCAGTTTATACATTCTGTGCTGTTCCAGCTATAACACTGAAGGCAGTTCCTTAAGAAGGGCAAGATTTCTTGGCTCACTGGTATTTAGTTTTTTTACTATTTTGGTCCAGCAGCATTTACAGATTTTCATCTTGCCACTTGCACAATTTGCGAGTAGGTTAAAATCTATGTGCTCCTTTCTGAGTATGTTCTAGTTTAAAGGAGGGGAAAAAGTAAGTTGAAATGCCCAAGCCTGATGCTGACTGTGCAAAATACAGAGAGGCACCCATGTGAGGAAGCAGTAAACAAAAGAACTCCCTGTACTGGCCAGGTTTACTTTCCAGTATGGACCCAAGCAAGGATTCTCTCATTCCAAGAGTGGTGGGAGCTTGGCTGAAGGAGAGTCCGCTTTTCTCCGTCAGCATTATTCCCATTTGAGGACTGTAAGGAAAAGGTTCAGTGTGAGACATCAAGTATATAAAATTAAAAATGATGATTGATTGTTTCCTGTGAGGAAACAAGAAGACGGACACCACTGTGTATTCTCAGGTGATCCCCATTCTGATACTAATGGAAACCAAACCTGATTAGCTTTGTTACAAAATGAGTTGATGTTTTGTGATCTTACATTCTCATTCGCTGAAAAGCAGACACCTTTCTGTTTTACTATGTACGTTCCTTAACTGAGATGGAGGTGCTGTAGCTCTGCTCTCAGTAAATTCAGGGTTTGCATTCTGTTTCTCTTTTGCCTCTTCATCCCCTTTTCTCCTTGCATCTGATTCTGAGCTCACATTTATCCTGTAAATAACTCCTCTTACTGTGTCTAAACACAACAGGCTGAGCATCCTTTCTCAGATACCTCAATTCCCATATGGGCTAAAAGCACTTTATCTCTCCTCGGGCTTCTGCCAGGAGCACTATTGTCAAATTAAAGAACACAACTGTTTTAATTTCGAGTAGTACTGATATGACAAATGGCTTTGTGTAAACAGTAATGGTGACTACTATGAAAGATGTTTTAATTTCTCACAAAGGCCTGCAACTGACACGGCATGTACTTGCAGTGATGTGTATTTTATGTAAAGCTGTGACTGCCTGTGTGGATGAAGCGGAGTGTAACTTGGGGAAGAACGGTAGCAGGAGGATTGCACGGCGGATTTTTGTGTCTCAAAGTGATGGGTTAGATCCCTCTGTAACAAAATTAAGCTCAATGGAACAAGCGCTCCGTGCAAGTTAGGGGAGGTGTAATATCCATCATGGTCACTAGGTGGAGCAACAGGACCATTTTTCGTGCCGCGGGGGCTGACCAGTGCTTTTGTCGGCTTTGCAGATGCACATATGGTAGAATATTATCATTTTATGGTTACAATTATGAGCAATTTGATAGAAAATGAAAACTAAATTATGCAGTGTTCCTTTTATTTGTTTAATTTTGCACTCTAAATATGTAAAAGGAAAAAATAGCACTCTTTTTTGTGTGGATGGTGATAGGTGCAATACCTTTTTTTGGCTTCATATTTTCACACAACACAGGTTGAGATCATTTTCTTTTGTACATGGTGAAACGTGTTGTGGTGCTCTGTAATGCTGGGACTGTTTTGCACAGAAATTGCATATGGTTGAATCTCCAGGCTCCCTTTTTCCTTAAAAAAGGATCATACATTTGGTGGCTGATAGACAAATAAATAAGTAACAAGTTGCTTAACAGTTTCCAGTGGAAGAGGCTGGGTAGCTGTGCCATCTAAACAAATGCCAAAGGAAATCTTTAAATCCTGCAAATCGCTACAGACGTTGGCAGAGCTCCCCTGAAAGGAGCCGGTGCGTTCTGAACAAACTCTTTCTTGCCGGGGGAGGAAAATCTCCTGCCACGGCAGTTCTTAAGCCAAAAGTAAGAATTTTTATGGCCCACCGGGACCAGTAGCTTGTTATGATGATCTGGGGACTATATTTTGTGTACTCAGGTTCGTAGTTTCTCTGTCATCAGATTCCTTATGTTCATTATTACGAAAACACATGGGTTTGGCAGTGTGTGTAGCAGCATAACTTTCCTTTTGTGTGTTAAATTCTTCCTTTTCACTAGAAGAAAGTTGTTAGCACATCCAAGCTGCAGAATAAACCTTAATTTTCTTTTTTAATTTGCTTGTAAGTATCCTTTTGTTTGTATTAATGAAGATAAGGCTGGAGATGTATTTTCCATTTGGAATGGAAAACACAAGCTCTGAGATGGTATTTGCATTTATTGATCCAGGCACATCTGCTGGCGCATGATGGTGTGTGATATTTTTGTCCTTACCCACCTTTGAACTGAAGCACATGGCAGATAAGCTGCCCAGTTTGATTGTCATATCCTGTGGAAAGGATTTTCCATACGTAGGATCAAATCCGGTACCCTAAACTGCCTGGGCATTTTGGAAGTATGATAGAGGCTTCTCTGAGTTCATGCCATGAGTTCATGAGTTGAGAATTGGTTTTTAGCTTTGAATGCTTTCCTTGCTCTTTTCAAATCATACTGGCTATCTTTTTGTTTGGCCAGTTTTAGATGCACTATATTTATATTGTGCATCTCAATGTTTTTCAGTATCTTTAAAGCAAACTTGGGAATTTCATCATCTGGGTGGAACAGAACATGTTGGTAGATGTTATAAAACTCAGGCTGTCTCTGAAAGAAATAAAAGAGAAATTACAAGTACTAGAAATAAATCATACTGGTGCATTTAAGCAGGGTAGGAAATCTCACATCTTTTATTGCTGTTTTTAGGATCAGTTTTAACAGTTGCCCTACAGGTGGTATGGGTGGAGATGGAAAGATTGTTTTTTGAAAACAACTCATCCAGCTGTTTAGGAAACTGCGTTTTTTATTTCTGCTCCCACCTGACATCAGTGAGTCCGGAGGCTCGGATTTGAATTTGATGTTTTACATACGCTTCCTGAAAGCTCCGAAGGGCTGCCCTGGCTTTGTCCCCAACTTTCTTTTTTAACTCGGTAGCTTTTCTTCAGGTAGGCAACCGTAACTTAACTAATTTATATGCACCATATGCAGTCCTTGCTCACTTCAAAGTGTAATCAAGTCATGAACTAATTACAATACCATATTCCCAAAGAATGTAAATTTAATTTCCCTTCAAACAGAATGGGAATGTATTAAGCCATTCCTTTATATGAGAGCTGTGGCATTCAACAACAAATGCTGATGCTTCAAACAGAAGTGAAGTTCTTAACTTTTGTGGACCTTGTGACCTTTTCCCCTATGCATCTCCCCTTCTTATTCTTGCATCTTGAGTTAATTTACTGACTGGAAAACGACATTAAAATATTCAAGTGTAAATTGAAATGTAACTGTTGGGCTGCAGATTGGCGATCACTGTAGCTTATTGTATGTGACTTGCTTCTTTATAATGTTTTCAGAAATGTGCTTCCTGATGATTTTGGATCAGAAGGAGATTATGTTTTGAATTGAAGGCTCATAAGGTACAGACCCACACCAGATGATTTATTTAATGCATTGAAAAGTGGATGTGCAGAAAGTTCCCTACAGGTTCTTAGCATCGCTGTGCCAAGGAGCCCACATAAACTCAGTTATATAAGAACGAGCAAACTGAAGTTGTTCATAAAACCTTTTATTACCTTCAGTCTTTGCAGCATCTTCAGAGTTTAGATAATAAACCTTCATAGAAGTTACTAGTCTTTACCCTTTCACAGAACAATGATTCACATAGGTTCAAGCCACTTATTTTATTTCTCTTAATTTTAAAGGCAGAAGAAAACATTGGCTTTGTGATCTGTGCCTGGAGAGTTTGATTTCCTAAATGCAGTCCTGTTGTTGCTCATCTCTGAGATGAGATTGCCAAAGCGCAGGACTGTATAGGTATTAAACACAAGTTGTAGTATAAAAGTAAATGTGGGTCAGCTTCCAGTGAAGTATGTAATTGTTAAATGCTAAAGGAAAGAGCTTAGAATATCTTAGTTTATATTTTAAAGTGTTCCTTTTAGATGTTAATTCATTAATACCAGCAGTTTATTTTTATTCATATGAGTTTTCATATGTAAGTAGTTGAAGCTGCATTATTTCAATCCTTTCTTTGGTTAGGAAGAAAAGAGCCTGCAGGTGGAAATCAGAATGACATACATATTGCTTCTTTCCCAAAAGGCATGGTATCTTTCTGCTGTGGATATGCTAAATATTAAGGTAGAAAATAAGCCTCATTGCCTCATGCTTCGAAATACTGAAAAATATATGCTTGGGTGATGCATGGAAAAATGTGGTCCCTCTTAAAACTGAGCACGCTTGTAGTGGAATTTGCCATGAAGCTGTTGTGGGCCTTTGGGGCCCTGCAAACTCTGCAAATTCTGTTCACTTGTATTATGAGCATTTAAATATAGCTGGAGTCTTAGTTATAGGTACAGGGTTAGCAGTCTTCGGAGACCCAACTATGTTGGTCTTAGGCTTTGCTTGAGTTTAGTGAAATGCTTTCTTACTCTTGCAGCATTTTAAGGCATTTTTAGGCTACTGAGTAACACTGCAATGCCAAAGTTATAGATGCAATATGTCTATTAAACAGATATGAGCTTGCTTTGACATCATTCAAGCTGCCAGCCGCAGTCCAGCCGCATACTGGAAATGGTGTTGTGTTGGTGTTAGATCAGGCTTGATGCTGTGCTACTGTGGCTGTGCATGGCTCCTTGAATATGTCTGGTTTATATATAGCTGGGTGGAGGGCAAGCAGGCAAGCCCAGGTCTGCCTGCAACTTATCTGAGTAGATTTCTCTCTAGAGACCAAAGACCTCTCTTTCAGTGCTCAGCCTAGCTTCATCAGCCTGGTGTGAGTGGCACCTCCTCAGCATCTTCTTGTCAGTCTAGCTTTTTCACAGCCTTTGTCTTGAAGGTACTACCTGAAGCAGTGAAGGGAGTTTGGTCTTTGCTGAAATTGCAAATATGATTATAACTAGTCAGCTTTCTACATGCTTGTCCTTAAGCAGGGATTAAAAAATAGTGTTTTGTGGTTAATAGATCATGATTGCAGATGTCAAAAAGCCTTCTTCATTAGGTGCTGAAATAATCACTGAAAGTTTCTTGTACCTCTACCATGAAGAGTAAGTTATTGCTATCTTAGTTTTAGATCTGACTCCTGCCTGTTTGACTATTTCCTTCCTTTGCTTGCTTTGTTCATCTTTGCATATTTCTGTAACAGCTCTGATTCTCTAGCAAATCCTCCACTGGACATAGGGGTGATGGGACTGGAGAATCTTGCTGCTGAAGATGGAGATTTAGCTCTTGTGTTCCCTTCTGGGCATGGATCAGGGTGCACAGCCTTGAATAAAAGGAAGGTTCAAGTTGGACCTACAGCCAGGGACTGTAGTAATCTGTCATCCCTATGGTTGGGAGGTATGGTGCTTGGGAAGTCTATTAGGGCTTGTCTGCATGTGTGTGAATACAGGCAAACTTGCCCTCTGAGTGCATCAGGAGTAAGATGAATCTGATCTGTTAGTGCTGTGTTTGAGCTGTGCTAACTTACCCTACAGCTGCAAGACTTGTGTCCTGGAGCTGGCCTGTGGAGCGTAGGATTGCTGGGTTGCACTAGAGTGCACAGACATGCCTGAAGGCTCCCTGTGCTGCAGTTTTTCCATGTGTAAAAACAAAACACTAGAGCTTATTCCTGTCCCCAAAAATGCTTGTGATGAGCCATGGAGGAAGGGCATGGCTAGGTGAGGAGTTCTTATAAACACTCTGAAAATTTGGAAGGGCCTTTGTTATTAGGTTAAGTGCAAAAGCTCTCGTTAGTAGAGTTCTTTTCCTGTGCTGATAGCTTCTAGAAACCTTTTTTCCAGTCCCAGATAACCATGATTGGAGAGTACTCTAATTTTCTTTAAAATAAAGTGAGGTAAAACTAAGCGTTTGTTCTTGAATGTCACAGGCTAAACTCCCTTTTTCTAAAGATAAGTTCCTCTGCTTTATTTTTTTTCTTATTACTAAAAGTGATTTAAGAAAGGCAGAATTTCAGTGAATAACCCTCATGGGCTATTCGCTGAAACCTGGTCTTGGCTTCATTTGAAAACCTTGACTATAGTTGAAGAGACCAGTGGGTGTTTGAACTGCCTTAGCATGGACATTGCTCACAGAAGGATGTGGAGCCTGATATGTAGAATTGAAAAGCTTTCTAGGAAGTTGCTGAATGCTCTAAACCAAAACACTTCAGATTTTAAGATGGGCTTCAGATTTTAAGCTTCCAGTCAAGATACAATAGGAACGATGCAGGAGGTCAGTGGATGTGCTAGAGATTGGCACTTGGCTTCTCCCCCCTTGTTTCTGGAGAAGCAAAGAACTGTAGTTGTTTGCCCCACTTCACCTTGTGAGAGGGTTAAAACTATTTCAGCAAGGAGTAAGCTGTGAGTAGTTGCTGCAGTCATAGAGCAGACTCAATAGCCTAAGGCTGAAGAATGAAACTGGAGAAAGAGACTTTGCAAGGTGGATGGACACTACTAGGCAGGTCACTGCTGTTCAGGAGGTGTCCTCCTCTCCTAGCTGCTTGTTCCGTCTGCTTGCTTTGTACCAGGGCTTGTGCTTGATGGACCCTTTGCCTTGCTGGGCCAGTTTGCTGAGCCCTTGGAGTGAGGAGTTTGAGAGAGCTGGTGCAGATGGAGTGAGTTAGACAAAGGGGCTGAGTGGGGATGGGCTTTCAGCAGCAGTTGAGCATTAGATTGGCTGTGCCTTCTCGCGAAGCTTCACCCTTAAGAAGCAGCATTTTGTTCCCTGCTTAATGTCGCTCTTCCTGGAAATCTGTTCCTGGTTTCCATAAGCATGCCACTGCTGCATGCTAGCAGTCCCTCTTCTCAAAGCCAACTCTATCTCCACTGAGGTTATTATCTCTTAAGAGCCATAAACGAACTCTTAATTCTTTGACTTTCATTCAGTGATGAAATTAACTAATTTATTCTATAAAATATATGGTACTTGTAAGTATGACATGTAAATGGGGCTGTTGGAATCTTAACATTTGCATTTCTGAATTTAATTTTTTTTGTCCCCCCCCCCCTCCCCCCCTTAATGCTTTACTAATAAACGACTTGAAGTATATTACTTGGATAAATTCAAATGCATATTTCTTGGACATAAAACTACCGTTCAGAGAAATGCCAAGTACCACTTCTTTCAGGTAACTAACATCTTGTAAATCCATTATTTGTGCTCCTGAGCACATGAAGAAATATCTGATGTGAGCGTTTAGGCACATGACTTTTTCTGTGGAACGCAATTCTGTAGGACTTGTTGTCACATAGGGTTTTTTTTTTTCACCTTTACCTTTTTTTTTTTAAGCAGATTATGAAAATATTTAGCATTACCGATGTATTTGTCTAGAGAATGTAGTGCCATAGTCATCTGTGCCCGTGTTTTGTCTGAGTGACTTAAATATTTTTGTGGCAGCATTGTGTATTGCCTGTCTAATTTGTAGGGGGAAAAAAGAAATTGTCTTGCTGCTTTTAGCAAAAATTCAATAGAATGGAAGAGTAAGATCTAATATTAAGGCTTTTTCTTTTTTTTTTCCTAAGAACATATTCAGCAGTAAATGTACCAGCACATTATGGAGAATTACCATACTTACAGCTATTCTGCATGTATCTTAAACAAATGAACATTTCTTTTTCCTCTCCTATTTAAGCTTCATGTTTACTGACTTGGTAAGCAAAGCAGGGCTTTGGACTCTCAGACTATGGTGGCTGTAACAATCCTTTGGTTAATGTAGTGTGATTGCGTGAATGAACGTGGTTTTAATCTTCTAATACAGGAAGCTTTAACAGTTACAGTGCTGACCAAATCTTACAACAACTTCAGGGATAGCTCAGCTGCCATTTAGGCTCACGTTAACTATCTCTGTTCCCACTCACGATCTGGTAGCTGACCCTTGGACAACCAGGATTTGCTTACATGCTTTCCTTATGTTAATTTTGCATGTCAAGTTTTAAGCTGTATTTTAAATCTGGCAGCTGCAAGCAAGAGGTGGTGGCCTCAGGTGCACAGCATGGGTTCTGCAGTCTGTAAAATACAATTTGGTCGTCTCTTTTATGGTGCGTATGCACCATGTATGTGCTAAGCTTGGGAGCGAGGGCAGTCTTGCCTAGCTTTCCAGCAGGACTTTCACTAGCGCTGGCAGGAGTGAGGGTAGGTGCATGGCCATCTGTAATGTGCCATAAGGCTGTTTAGGGTACTCATTCCTTGTGCCAGCAGTGCTAGCTGGTGGGAGAAGAGGGTAGAATCTGTTTTGTGGGGAAGGGGCTGCTGGAAGCAAAGTGAAATAAGAAGGCTGTAAAAAATTGATAAAGATAGGGCTGTCTGTTTTTATATTCTGTCACATAACATGGGTTTAAATGAATTTCCATATAATTTGTCTTCAAATACCGACATTTAACTCTTAGACTGTATAAATGAACTGGCTTTTTCTAGAGTGAAATTCATGCCCTGCGTCCAGGCTAATATGTTCACCTACTATAAACATTACTGCCTATGGTTACAACTGGAATAAAAAATTCCTTTTATATACATCATAGCTGGCAGAGACTCCTGAGACCACCACAAATCACTTCAGCCTTTTGGTGCTCTCTGACAAAATGAACTGAAATGTAAAACAGCTCAGGCTTCAGGCAGGCTGGCTCTGGAAAGAAATTAGCTTGTTTAGACCATTGTTTGTACCATCTCCAGGTGCTGAGCAAAAGTGTTCTAGGAGCTCTCCTGATCTATTTAAACATTGGGGCTTAATAACCTCCCATTCCTTCCTGAAATGTTTTGCTTATTCCCTGTGTAGCCTTTTCTTTAATGGAAAGGAAAACAAACAAGAAAACCTGGCAAGCCCCCCCTCCCCCTGTAAAAGAACAAGAAATAGAAGGAAAAGAAAAAAAATCACGGTCATAATGGGGAATAACAAAGCAGTGAGTTATTTATGCAGCCATGATTGGCAAAAAGGATTGCAACATTATTTTGCCCAGAAGCAATGATTAGATCATAAAAACGTTAAGGAAATCTGTAACTCAACACCATTTTATAGATTGAAGAAGTTTTTGTTCCCTACCTTAATTGCAGTGACTTGTTATTAAAGTATTTATTCAGAGTAATCTCTTTGGACAGCGAGCCCTTATCCCATCTGCATGCATAATTAAAAGTGAGGGGGGAGAGAGGGAAGCATAAATGGTTTACCATGCTACATGAGCAAGGGAGGGAATTACACAATGACAGGCAAAGAGCAGATTTGTCTCCTGTTGGAATTTCAATGCTGCAAGCAAGGCAGGACACTGTTGCTTGTTAATATCCTTGCAAACACCACAGTTACTGCTTCTCCAGATCACTGTCCAAAAATCACTGCTAGTGTTTAAAAGGCCTGTAGTGCTGCATCTTGGCTGTGGGGTTTGGAGCTGTTGGTGCTCAAGCAAAGAGATTGGATTTGGGTCTATGGGCTTGTGAATCCATTTCTGTGCTTAAAAATGGACTATTTACTTACTTGGCTGGCTTTTTATTTATTTATAAATAAACATTGGTAGTGGCTGGCTTTGCTGAATACAAATCAGAGCCTGTAATTGTTCCAACTGAAACAATGTCATCACCTGCCTCCTGCCTGTCCCTTTTCCAATGATAAAAGAATTTGGTGTAATTCTTCTTTTTCCACTGTCTGAGTAGAAAGAAAGTTGTGCTTGAACATTCATCTCTAGGCAGATTTATCATCATTAGGCAGTACTCAAACACACACTCTCTGTTTTTAAATTGAGCTGTTATGGATCCAAATCAGATTTACACAGAGTAAGTTGGTATATATTTGATTCTAACTGTTCGCTAAAAAGTATTTTTCCCTTAACTTCTGATGTCTTACCTCTGCAGCAGCAGTACAGAGAATGCCAGGAACTTCTGAGCCTTTATCAGAAGTACCTAGCCGAGCAGCAGGAAAAACTATCGCTCTCCCTTTCTGAACTCAGTGCTGCCAAGGAAAAGGAGCAGAAGGTAAGCTCTTTTTTCCCTGTCTCCTTTTTTAACAACATCTTTGAAACATCTTTTGTCCTTTACTAGAACTTTAGGTGCATTGTCTTGCATTATGCAGTGGTGAGCACTGTTTCGTGGTTGGCTTCCCAGGACTCCTTCCCTTAATACATGGATTTCAGGGAAATGAACAAAAAGACCCCTCAGGTTTTGGGTCAGTAAAGTGGGTGAAGTTAACTGGCCTTGTGGTAATGTAGTAGGAATCATAGGAGCTCATGCCTTTCCTAAGGAAAATGTTGAGATGCTGCTCTGTTTTCTGTCCTGTTTCTTAAATGGTAAAATGATTACAGTCACTATAGATACAGCATTTCAGAGTTTCACTGTGGCTTTTGATGATTGAAAAGGACATTACAGATGATGTCTTTGGTCAATAAGAGCTTTCTCAAGTCTGTAAGGCAGCCCATCTGATTTGAGCTGTTTATAGAAGACCTATAATTATATATGCAGTTTAAAAACAGAAAATGTTGACTAGAGCTACAATATGTTAAATTAAGTGGTAAAACGTTTCTCAGATGAATGCGCCCCAAGCCTTGAAAACATGGTTGCCTGAGATTGATTTTTGTTTGTGTTTTTTTTTTTTTTCCTGATAGCTAGGTACTTGATTTGCATCCCTACTGATAACAGATTATACCCTAGAAATGAAGGCTACTTATGCAAGTGCTGTACCTGATGTTCTTACTTGCTGTTCTCTTCCAGTAATTTCCATCGGCAGATCTCCAGAGTCTATCCTACTTAAGGCTATGTCTTTTCTCATAGGGTGGGTCCTTGATCCTTCTTTTGGCTGGAAGAGTTTTAAGGACTTGTAAATGGCTAGAAGTAAGGTCATCAGCAGAAAGTGTGCAAAATGTGGCCTGATTTTAGGCCTCCCTACTACCAGAGTTACACACACAGATCCTACTTCTCAGGAGTCCTGTGAAGGAATGAGTAATCTTTAATTCTGTTCAGGAAGCAAGTTGCAATACTTCTGACTTCATTGGCATCAGGAATTGCTTTTCATCCTGCTGATGGTGTCTTTTTGTAAAATATGTTGTTGGACATTGAGCTGTTTGTCAGGCTTTTAGCCTTTATAAACATTTCATTTCCACTCCATTGTATTTTTGTCTGCCATCCATTTTGTGATGATGTTGAGTTCAAAACAAGAATCTTTTTTCCTGAGAATGGATGATGCCTATGTTCTTGTCTGTGGTATGCAACTTGCAGGCTATCTCCATGGAAAACAGTCCAGAAGAGACCACACGGTCCAGCAGCGCCACAGGAGCTGTGTTTTCCCTCAGGTTTTGCTGCACTTACCGTTTCACTGTTAGCCTTTCAACTTTAAATACACATATCTTGTACTAGGTTAGCACCTAGTGTAAAGGTATCTGGTATAATCACATCTGCAGTGCAAAAGTATAGAAGCAGATAATAGAAAACCTTCAGCCCATTAGCTGTCAAATCAGCAGCTGACCGTACAACAATCCACATTCATCATGTTCTTCTGTCTTCTGAATTACTCCATCAATATATGTACAGACTTCTCTGAACTTGTTTTCTGATTTCATGTGCAAACTTCTATCAAGCTTGTCTTTGATCTATCCCATTATTTCTTTTCTCTACTTTTGTCCACAAACACAAATTCAGATTGTATTGAGGTTTGCCTTGGCATTTCAGTTACGGTTACCTCGTCTACAGCTCCAGCCTGCCAGGTCTGAAATTACCCTAGCCCTCTTGCCCTGTGCAGAGCTTTCTAGCTGTAGACAAAAACATGTCAAAGCATGTTTCAATTGTTTTTTTCCGTAGAGCTTGCAAAGTATTTCTATTTCTGAAGTATTTTTAGTCTTCCTCTTCAATTTTCTTTCAGTGCAGTCCTGATATTTATGAGCTCTTTATATCTTGAATGCTTTTGGCTTTATAAATTGTTACCTTTTTTTCCCAAACAAGCACTTCTTGCTATGTTTTTCCTCACAGCTCAGAAACTGTGGAGAGATTTACAGGACTGCCTCATTGTGTTGGTTCTTTCCCTAACACACTCCTTCACATGATAGCTATCAAGAGTCACTGGGCTGCTTCTTGTTGGGCTATTGTGTTATTTTAACACACTTTTTTTTGTTGCTGTCTTTTTGTCTCTTGTCTTAATACCTGAACTGTGAGCTCTTAGGGTCGTGATCGGTCTCTTCTTGTTCTGTTTGAGTGTTGTCTTAACACAGTAGTTGAGGCAGGCATAGGGCTTGCATTCTGGTGTCTGCCTCAGTGGGGAATGCCATAGGGGAATGCAGCAGGGAGAGATTTTTGGGAGGTAAGAATTGTGAGGTGGGACAGAACCAGAAGACTTTCCTCCTGCTCTAATACCACCCACACCAGGTCTTTCTGACCTGCGGAAGCTCTTGTGTTCTCCCTCTTCTTGTTTTAATCCATGTTTTAAGCCACCTTGCTTAAATATTAGGCAAAAGGAAGTCGTTGTGAGTTTTATTTGAATCCCACTCCTTTGGGAGTCTTTTTCCTATTGTTTGTTTTGGCTGGTCTAAGGAAATCCTGGATAGGCTTTAAATCAATAGATGCTAGCTTGCTACCTAGTTTTCACTTCTTCGAGCTGTCTAGGAGAGGTAATCAGTGTTTCCTGTTTCAAGGTAACTGCCGATGTTGCCAGGGCATCTGTGCTTCAGTGTAAGATGTTGTTCTGATTTTCCTGTGTCTTGCAGAAACGTGGGGCTATACAGTTATGCACTGTACTGAAACACCTCTTTGTTCTGCCTGTTAGGAGATGGGGTTTTGTTTGTTTATTTATTTGTTTGTTTTTCATTTTCCCGTCATTTTCTTACTTGGTTGTTTTGATTAATTTCTATTGCTACACCTATATCCTAACATCCTCTGTTTTTCACCTGTCTGGCTCCCCGTTGTTCCTGTACAATAATGCTGACCATGAGCTGCCACTTTCCTTTGGGCTTCAATAGGTATTTGAAAGCATCTTCTTTCAGTGGTTAAATGCTGGGCTTTGTGTTAGAATATGATAATTAACAGGTTAAGAGAACTGCAGCAAACATCTGTGGCATTGTTGCAAAAAGAGGTGAAGTTGTATGAGAGGGAAAAGGCTGCAGTAGCTGTATGCATATGGCTGAAATGCAGGTATATTGTAGCTAAATAGAACTAATGCAGCTAGTCTGGTGTTAACTTTCAGGGGGGGCCTGTTTTAGCATCACCTAAAGGTAGCAATAATTCTGAAACCATGTTTTCTTCTTACCTAATATTGCTTCTTTAGAACAAAAGTCAGCCCTCAAAATTTAAAGAAGCATTCTGGTAGTAGTGAAATAAAATTGCTGGGAAGATTGTGGTGAGATGATTTAAGACTGAACTCTCATGGAGTCAATAATCAGTAACTGGAACATGGAGCTTCCTTTTTTTGTGAGATAAAGTTAATTCTATTTGAAAAGATACTTAAGGTGACATGAATTGAATTATTCAAACTGGCCTTCTCAGCATTAACTCTAGGTTAATATCTCATGATGCCTCTGGTTTCATTATAGGAGTTTTAAGTACATAACTTTTTATAATAAATTCAATACCTAGAAGCTGAACTGAAATTGGTTTACCTTCTACCAACCCATAAAAAGAAGCATTAATTGTAAAGTGAATATTAAAGTGGTCACTAAAGTTGACTCAGACAGATTCAGAGAGATAGCTCGTGTGTAAAGAAAGTGAAGAGCTCTGCTGAGCAATAGGCTCCTGCCCTGATAGTAATAGAAAATACGATCCATATTAAAATGTCGTTAAACCTCTTCTATCCGGAATGATTCTTGGATGTTCTCTCTGCAGCTCCCAAATTTTCAGTTTTTGCGATTTTCAGACACGTTATGCAGAGATGTAAAGAAAATTGCCCTTGTTCTAGGTGATCAGGTCTGACCTAGTTACAGAGTAAGTACTTCAGTGCCATCTTCAATAGTGGCGAGAATCCAGTTTATGCTGGCAAGTCTCTGGCTGATGAATCCGTATTCTTTGGCAGTGTAAGTTGGGACTTCAGTCACAGAAGTTGTATGGGCGGCTGAGTTTCTTCAGGACTGGGATTCCTGAGCTGCTTCGCTTAAAGAATAATAATACCTGTAGTCTCAGCAGTGCCTATTTATGTTAATCTTTGAATTCACAAGTACATCTGGCAGCTTTTGCTTCTTATTTGTGGAAGATTACCAATGCATCTGCTAATTCCCTTGATTTACATAGATTTTTGTGTATGTGTGTGTGTGTGTATGTGTGTTTTAAGCTTTGGTTCTCCCTCCCTGTGTAAAAATTGCACAGATATGGGGCGGGATTTTAGACGCAGAGAAATACCAAGAATTTATTTCTAGTGGGGTATCTGCTCTGCCCTCTTCTTGTGTATTATGTTGTCTGCCTCCTGTTTGGTGTTTTATACTTCAGTAACGCCAGAGGCCCTCATCAGGAACAAGGTACTGTTGTGTACTAAACGCTGTGCAAGCATAGTGAAAGACATGGTCTGCTTTGGGAAGATTGTAAAATCTTCAGAAGATTAACATTTGGGAGAGGCTATTTTTTTTTTTTTGTTTATTTTTTTTCTCCTACTTTTTCTCTTGAATCTCTTGTTCATCTTAAAAATCATTGACACAATTGTGGTGTCATTTCACAAGAAAAGTCCAAAGGAAGCCTTCTTCTGCAAGGACTGGGAAGACCTTGCTTTCTTTTCATGTCAGTGACTAAAATTCTTATCCATATCGTTGTAATTTTTTTGTGGTTGTAAGGGTGATTGCATGCTAAGTCTTCAAACATTGGTCATATGTTTTGGTTTTTTCTTGGTTTTTTGAAGAGGATATTGAAACAAGTCAATCTTCAGAAACCTTTCTCTTCTGATTGTCCCCGAACTTTCCCATTCCTCTGATGTGTTTTTTTTTTTTTTTTTTTTGCAGCACAGGTCACCTTTAAACACGTTCTTACTTGCTTAAAGGAAAAAAAGAAACTCCCACGTATGCAAAGGGTTTTGAATGCTGTAAGGTAAACCTTCATGATAGAATTGGCTATGTCTGTTTACCCAGCTGTAAGGGAACAATGGATGAGCCCATCTGAAAGATACTTGAGAAGTGGGATAATAAATAAAGAACTAATTTGGCTGGGGACCCAAGGGTACTGGAATAATTTTACGAGGCCAGACAGAGACAGAGTTTTAGCATGAGTAAATACCAGGAATAGCCTTTCCTTACCAGTGTTGCGTTCAGCAAATCCTCTGATCTCTCTCTGTGCTTCTCTTATCTGTAAAAAGAAGATAATGTTTTTGTCCTTATTCTTCCTGTTTTCTGCTGAGAATGTAAGGTTTTGGGTGCTGATTAGCAATAATATTTCAAACTTAGGGTTGTCTGAAGTAGACTACCTTGTAATAGGATAAAAAAAATATTGTTTTTTCCTTTCACCTCTAGGTTAGTAAGTCATAGTTAATTTACCTGTCTGTTCTAAAAAATGCTAACACCAAACATCACTGCAGACGATCATAAATATTTAAACGAAAGGGAAACATCAGTATTGAAATATCTGCTTATTGCTAGCATTCACAACAGAGCTCCACCTGCACTCAGTCCCCTGGAAGTGTGTGCCATAGTAGAACTGAATAAAGCCCCCTCTACTTGCACGCTGTGAATGATGCTGTGTATTCGTGGTGATAAGCACTTCACTCTCAGCTCACTGCTTAAGCGAGGTCTGAGCAGTTCACTGCTTAACTGAGATCTGTACCGGTTCACCGTCTCTTTGTTCTATTGTCTTTAATCAGCCTTGTCTCTAGTCTCTTTAGGATCTTTTGATTTTCTTTTTCTTTTCTCTGAAGATGCCTCTTTTGGTTTCTTCCATTTAGTTTTGAAAACTGGCCCTCCTGTAGAAATCTTTTCTTAGATGAACACTCGTCTCTGGTATATAATTTCCTTTGGTGGATAAATCTGGAAAGGCAGTGCCTCATTTCCTGCGAAACATTGTCCTGGCTTTGTAGACTTCTGATGATACTGTTACTATTGTGAAATGGGTTTTTATGAGAATGTAAGAAATTCATAGCAGGACTGCCTGTCCTTGAGAAGCACTTTACAAACTCAGATCAGATATTGCAATTTCTTCAGTATAACCCTTGTAGTGGCCCTTGAGAAGACGGAGCATTGTGACCACTCACCAGCATTCTCTCAATCTCCCTTTGAAGGAAGAGTAAGGCTTCTTCAATGAATGCAAGGCTTCATAAGACTGCAATTGCAGTCAAAGGTTTTATATTATGCTTGAGGAAGAAAAGTTCAGTCCTACCCTTTGCTTTGTGACGTTACGTGTTTACCTGACAGCCGTTAAGAGTGCTAACATCCCAGCTGCCTACCCATACGCTGGCGCTTTTGTTTGTATAGTCCATTTGACCTGTGCATTTGCCCTTTGCTTCTGCTGTCTTTGGCCTTTTTCAAAAGCTGAGACTCTAGAAAATGAGTTTCTTATGAACTTCCAGCCTTTTTAATTCACCACTTCCTATTAACAGACCTCTTAAATTCCTTTAAGTGGGGCAAGTCCTGTATGTTTGGGATCAAGATTACATTCCTCAAGTTCCTGACTTGTTGGAAACCGGAGTTTTAAAGCTTAATTGAACAAGTGACCCAATGTAACTTTGAAGGTGTCCTTGGCTTGGTGAATTTTGGACCAGATAACTAGCAGAGTCCCTTTCAGCCTAAATTTTTCTGTGACTGTATTTTGTATTCTGTCTTCACCAACCCCTTTAAGAGAGATGTCATCTTGTGAGAACCTGTTTTGGTAAAAAGTGAAAATGCTTCTGGGTTAGCAGCAATAGTCCATTTCTTTAAACGGAAATGATTAGCATTGCTATTTCTTGCTATTGAAACTAATAGAAGGTGTAAGACTAACCTGGGACTTCAGAACGTGCATATCTTACTCATCAGTTTAAATTCCATGTAATGTGATATTAGTGATTATTATTTTGAAAGATTAATTGGTTACTATCTCTTGCCTGCAAAGCATACATTTCTGTGTTGATCAAGTTGTTTAATTTGAAGTGTCTTTATTTAACTAAAGCCAGGTGATTATCAGTTCAGGGTACTGTAGGTTGGTCTTTGTATAGCAGAAGGATTTTTCATGAGAGCCAGGGCTGTAATTTTCTTTCAGCTATGAAGGTGGGAATTTGTTATCTGTCTGTACCAGGATGATTGCCTGCAGAAATATCTCTTCCAGTTAGTTCTGAATACCCTAAGATTCAGCTTGAGTTTTTCATTCTGAGCTACAACAAGTTAAAACTTAAAGTTTTTCTGATGCACAGTTTGCCATTTGAAGTTTTTAAGGACTCTCCTCCTTGGATTTTCATCCACCATAGGACAGACGCAGCTGGACTAATTTCCCTATATAAGCAGATTATATCTTATGAGGTGGCATCAGCACAGACTGTGTATCTATGGCATTTATTGTAAGACTGCATACATGTTGCATGTAATTATAGTTTAGAACAGCCTGGTTACCTGTCTCTGATCCACTGAATGCATTAAATATCATTGTCTAACAATTTCTGGTTGCCGTGTATTCATAGAAGATGCTAGAAAATGTCTGGAATGTCCCATGTATATGTCCCATATATACTATCACATGTATAGTAATATATATGTCTCATTGTTGTTGAAATACGCTCTTATGATCGGGTGAAAACAGGCCATGCAGACAGTCAGGACCCTTATGCCAACGATTCGTAATACCATCAACACAAACAGGGATACACGAGTTTCTCTTGTCTACACAAGAAAACAGTCCATCTGAAACCGAAGTAGTCAAAGCTAACCATGCAGTTACATGGTTTCTCAGGCTGGCTGAGCTACTTCCCAAGATCTAGAGTAGGGGAAAGCAAGTGATGTCTCCTGACCTGTTTTGGAAGTCTGGATTACTTTGAGGTTGTTCTCTGCCTTGAAATAAAGTAATTTCTAGTAACAGAAATGTAATAGTCGCATTTGATTCCATGTGACATCTTTCCCCATCTGTTCTGTTCTCTATAAGTGACAGCAATCCTGCTGACTGGAGCAGGCCAAACAAATTTCTTCAGTTGTTCATAGTGTAACTTCAAAAACTCTTATTTTCTGGAGTTAGATTATGAACATAAATACCTTAGTTGAAGACTCAGTTTACAGTGCGTCTGATGAATGTCTCAGCTCTAGAATGTTAGATGGAGGACTTTTCCCAAAGAAGTAAAGATTTTTGCGCCTTCTATGGATAGGTCAAGGACCCACTCTTGCAGGCTGGTACCATTTTTAAACCTCAGCAGGAAAGCTTTTGCTCACAGTCATATCAATAATGTCATTTGTGTCAGGAACCATTTATGTTCATGGTTACAGAAAACGAGACTGAAAGCTTTAATAGAGAACTTGTCTTATTAAATGAGCGCATAAGGCTGCAAAGATTGAACAGCCTGTGAGCAACTGAGGTCACTCTTCTAGATTTCAAGTGACAGATGTGGAGATGACTTCTTTTCCTGAGATCCATACGTTCATCACATAAAGCACAACATTTCACTGTTAATGCAGCTTCTTGGCACAAGCTCTTCCTTTTGGACTCTTATCCTTCAGTGCTCATTCACTTAGGCACTGTAGGACTCCTGGTGATTCATGGTTGTGGAGTGTATAAGTGTCCCTTGTAATGAGTGTCTACATTTAGGCATGGGATTGAAGGAGACAGAATAGGAACCTTTGCTTGAGGTGTGGGTATGCTCCCTTGGAGTCCCCACAGATTTTGAGGCTGAGAAGGGCAGAGGATCCAGGATGCACAGTATTGCTCAGGTAGCAGTATGCATGTCCATGTATGTGGAGGGACTTGCTTCTGAGCAGCCCTGCTAATGCAAAAACCATCCTGTGAATATATAAACAGATTGACTTGTGAGTAACTATGTTTTTCAAACCCATACGTTGCACCTGGTGAAGACACAAGCCTATGGCTGGAGTAGCAGCACAAGTTCAGGATTCTCACTCGACCTGCTATGCTTGTGAGCAAGCTTTGGATATAATACTGTCTCTGGTTGTGAAACCATTTTCTCCTTTTTCTAAGTCTGAACCCAGAAATAAGAGCCAGTTGGTTTTGTTTTGTTTTCATTATAAATGGTTTTATTTTTTAACTTGAACATACTAGTTAATCAACAAATGTCAGGATCTTGAAACATTATCTTAGGCCCTTTGTGTAGGTTCTTGAGGTAAAATCAGAGTATGTCTGGAGGAAGTCCTGTTCACTTGAGGAAATGAGAGTTCAGACACATATGCAGAAAGGTCTTTAAATATCTAGGCCTTAGCTTTTCATTTTATCTATGGGAATATTGTTAAAGGGACATGAGGTGTTTTGGTTAATATTTGTCATTAGTTGTGCTGACTGTGAGAATTCTGCATACAAGTGTGCTGCTGGGGCTACTGCTGTGGTCTACCAGGTAGGTGAGGGCTGACTAGCGGATGAATTGGGATCTCATTTCCTTCTGTTACTGTCTTGTATCAAGTTATCTTATTGCTTTCTGGCTTAGTTTTTTGCTCTTTAAATAGCAGATGATACCCACTGTTTGTTAGAGCGCGTAAGATCAGTGAATTTGAAACTGTGTAAATGTAAACATTAATTGTTCGTCTAGTTAAGAGTATAAGATATTCTAAGGAGAGCTCAGTTGGTCTGGGACTTCTCCATATATAAGTTAATTCATGTAAAAAGGTAGTCTTTTTGTCTATGTTGGGTTAGAACAAGTGTTCAAACCTTCTGATGCTGTATGACATAAGGCAAATACACAAATTATTTGATTCAATTCATGGCTGTGTTTATTCATCAGAGGTAAAAAGGATCACATCATCTGAAATGAAGAACCTGCACTTTTGTGAGTAAAACACAGAAAGAAAGCACTAGAGTCCTCTATTAGTTACATACACACCTATGCATTCTTATTATCTTTTTCTTTAAGCATTAATTCTAAAATTTTTTCAAAATACTGTCATAGTAACATACTTTAAGAAAAGTAAATGTAGATGATTAGAGATTTGCTCTTAAAAAAGTATTTCAAAACTTGTAGATTTTTTTTTTTTTTTTTTTTTAGAATGTTGTCAGTGAGACTGTGTAACTCAGTGATCACTAGCATATTAGAAAGTTAGTCTCCAATTCCTTCTTCCTAACAGCGTGTGTGACAGGAGCCTCAGTCACTCTTGGGTCTCTCTGTAGAAAGCAGCAGTGAACGTACAAGGCACCTCCAGCAGATGACTCAGTTTAGAAGAACTTGGTCATCTTCTTTCTGAAATCCTCATTATGTGATCAAACAGCAAGATACTCCTTTTACTTTTCTGTTAGTGATTAGATGGCATCATCACAAAGATGATTAATGCTGAACACAAAGTGTGTAATCCTAAGTAATAAGACTATGTTTTTTTTGTGTGGCTTGTTGATTTTCATACATATTGCTAATGCTGTGTACATGCTGAACTAATCCCTTGTGTTAAAATTAGTAAATATTATAAGTATTCCTTTTAATTTGTTGTCAAACCTTTAGACCCATGAGTCTAAACTTATGTGTGGAAGCATATTCCGGGTGGCAGGCTGCTGGACAGACCTGGCAAAACCAGGGATGTTTAGTATGTCCTTTTTACTTTTTTCCCCTAATAGGAGAAAGTAGGTGGATTGAAGTAAGAGACAAATGCTTCTGTTATAATAATTTAGTAAGAAAGAGTTTAAGGGTATTATGGAAATGTTTTGAAATCTCAGAATTACTGTGAAATGTGGGGCTAGCTGTTTTTAAAACAAACAAAAGCCCAGGAGAAAACTCTCTCCTTGTCTAGTGAAGGTGGTAGTGAAATCACCAGGATTTTTTTCCTCTGTGTTAGTGAAGGAATCTTTCAATATCATGGGTTGACTTGAGACACGAGTGAGAGCTAAAGTGGGAGTATCCAGCCAGCATGATAGATGAGTGGTTTCACACTGGTAAGGGGGAAAAAAAGTGCATTTTACTCTCTTCTGGGAGCAAATACTATTCAGTTATTTGGGTGGCAGATGCTGCCTGAAGTAGGAAACATCTTGCTATTTGTGCTAGCAAATGTGAGCCAGTGTAAGGCCAGAAAGTTGCTGGTACATGTGACAGCCCCTCTAGGGCCAGAGGGCCACTGTACTCTTGGTGTCTACATGAAGCCTGCCACAGAGTTGGGAGCTCCTGCCACCAACACAACTGTCACCACTGTGGGATGAGAAGATTTCCTTTCTGTGACGGCCATATTCAAGTAATGAAGATGTAGACACCCCTAAAAGAAAGCTGTTCCTCCCAGAAACTGGTCCTCACAGTTATGGTTTTTACATGTACTTATCTCTTTTCACAAAGGGGCAATTAAACTCCCATGTCTGCCAAATTTAATACATTCTGTCTACCTAAATATTTCCTGTCATTTCAGTTGAATGTGGCATTTTCCAGTTCTTTTTATCTTGCAACTGCTTAACTGTCACACGTTCTCTCTGAGCTGCCTAAATGTCGAGGGCGGAATAAATCATTACTCAGATACTGTTATTTGTACAACTGTAGTATTTGGGTTAGGGACCAATACCATCCTGTACTATGTAGGCATCTGAATCTAAGTCTGAAAGGTGACCACTGATCCAGAGAAGTCATGATGTCGAAGTGTTGAAGCATTTTTTTCTAAGACCAGTTGGAGATGAAAGCTGCTTTAAAGATAGATGTAGGATGATTATATTAAGTGCTACTTACTGATGCATTTCTTCCATGAATTTGATTTTCTGTTTACATTGCTTCCTGAAAATGCCATTGTTAAAAAAGAGTTCTGACATCTTATTTCCCTTATTGCTGTCTCAGTAGCATTTTATTTCTGATGCTTTAATAACTCAGTGTAGACTGAAAGGATAAAACTGAGGGAATTGACTGAACTAATTAGACCCTGATTTGTCTGGCTGTCCACTGTCTGACAAACATGTCTTTGACATTAACAGAATAAAACATTTTTGCCATTAGCCACTTACAAATAGCTGTTTTGGCAGAGCTTTGAAACTGTTGAATTCTCAGGGCATATTGTGCTGGGTGAGGCACCAATTCAGGGTTTTTCTTTTGCCGTTGTGACTCCTCCTTCCTGTCTACGTTGATGTAGAGTCATATTTAGTCGCTTCACAAAAACTGTTAAGGCAGTTAGCGCAGTTATCACTGTAACAAACTGAGTATTTCTGAGAAAGTGGAAATGTTCCCATTTCAATTTCTGGTTAATGACACACTTGAGTATGGGATCTGAAATGTCAGTCTTTGTATTTTCAAACCTGTAGAAACTTGAATAAAGCTTATACATAAGAGCAATCAGCTCTGATAGCAGTAGGCTAAATACCGGTCTCTGAAAATAAATTTTATATGAATCTATTCTCCAGACAATTTGACTTTTAAATGTTTTAAAATGTGATATCTTTATAAAAGTGAATACGGATTGAGGCAGGAGATATAAAAACTTGAGGTTTCCGTGCATCACCTGCTTTTCACTATCACCTGTTAAACAGCATGACTTGATACAATGCAGGCTTTACTACTTTCCGTTGCAATAATTTACTGCCCTTCTGACCTATAAACAGATAACTGTTAGCATGACTTGATACTGTTAGATGTTTGGATACATTCTGGAAGGTAATTCATGGTTTTAAATATTGTATGTGTGAAAGGTTTTACAACCCAGCATTTGGGAAACAGCAGCATTGCATATCCTTGAGCAGTGTTCTGGGAATAATGATTTGTCACTGCAGCCCTGTTACAGGACTTCCTGAGCCAGTGTCCTCTCCTTTCACCTCCTCCTGGAATGCTGTGTCCTTATGTAAGGATCACTGAAAAATTCATCAAGCGCCTTCCTTTTTGTCAGTGCTTTCCTGGAGAATGACTTCACTATGATCTGCATGCAGAAAGTTTTCAGTTACCTCAATTATTGGTTTACACTTAAAACTTCGTTGCAGTATGGCGGTGGGGATGCTCCCGCATGTGAGTTCTTGTCCTGCATCTGCCTCCGACTCACTCTGCGACCTCTGGATAATTACTTCTTCTTTCTGTGCCTAAGTTCTCTATTTGTACAGTGAGGTTAACAGTGCTTCCCACCAATGCTTGTAAAGCTTTTCAAGTTCAGTGCATGAAAACCACAAGTACAAAGCATTGTCATGATTCATAATGGCATTGCTCCTTTACTCCCAAGCCCTCTATTGAAATAAGCACAGTTGTGCTGGAGTAGTGAATCAAATCTGTTAATATTTTTTTCTACGTTTGGGATATAAAATAGCCATATGAAGTGCTCATGCAAAATGGCAAACCATTTAAATGCCAACAGGGTCGTTAGTCTCATCACACTGCTGCTTTTGAACGCTGCTTTTCCTTTTGGTCAGAAATAAGCCCAAGAACCTCAGGTGAGAACCCGAGTTTCCACATCTCAGAAAATTCATTGTGCAGTAATGTGCTTAAACTGTGCCTGTTCATGGAAATCAAAGTATTAGGCACCAGGTACTTGTGGTGGCTAGGTAGTGGGCTAATGACCACTGAGTGCTTAGTAAGGTCCACTCCATCATTGCCAGTCACTTTTTCAGAGAGGGTAGGAGCTGAGGGAGTAATCCTGCAGCTGGAAAGGGTGACCCCCATAGAGAGGAGTGCATAGAATAATCGTGAGTGACTTGCTAAAGAAACCTGATTTAGAAAAGAAACTAAATCCTCATTTCTTTTATTAACTTAATTTCCAAAGCTTGTTTTAGGGCACAGTGAGAAGAGGGCTAATAGTAGTTGACAAATACTTTACTTGATAAACCAATATAAATAGAGAATGATTGAAGATAAGCAGGACACCTCTGATATTTACATAATGCTTGCCTAGAGCACTCGTAAGTTGTTTGTTACAGAACTTATTACTTGGAGATTAACAGTAAATGGGAATATAAGACTAGAATGAGAAAAAGAAAAAGGTTTGAAACGGGTAGATGTGTTCAAGCAAAGGAATGGGGAGATGACATAGCCATGCTCTGTTGATGATATTTATAGACTATGATAACTCTATCTCAGTAGATACTCCCAGGAGAAGAATTCATCTGGTTATTGTTTCCTGAGAGGGTAATCTTCCCTGATAAGCATTGTGAAAATTATCTGTAAGTGCATGTAATGTTGGTAAGAGGGCTTTTTGGATATCTAGAGTTAGTATTTCTCTTAAACTTGAAGAAACTCTGACATTTGCTTTGTAAGTCAGGGTAAGTACGTGCTTTTCCTGCACAATGGGTGTCATGAAGTTTGCCAAGTTCAGCTTCCCATCAAAGATGAGAGCATTTAATAAAAAAAGGGCTTTTATGCTTTTGTGGTATGCTTGAGAGGGGATGTGGGTGGGGAGTAAAATGGTTGGGAGAACACTAGAAAGTTTGCAGCACAGGTCAATGAGCGCTCCTCTGTAATGACAATAATTGTTAGGAAGGTTTTAAAATACACTTAATCAGTATTGGGGTTATAAAGATTTAAGATCTGACAGGCTGAGATTTTCACATAGCTGTAATTAGAGTACTTGTTCAGGCAGAGGAAGATCTCTGCTGAAGTAGCGAAGGTTGGGTTAGAGTTTGACCATGGCCCAGTTTTATGTCCTTAAGATTTTGAAGGCATGCTGGGATTTTAGAATGTAGTTGTGCTGGATTACTGAGTTGAAATTAGTTTTTCCGACATCAGAAGCAAGTGCTACACACTCATAGTTTTACTAAAATGTTAATAAAAAGTCCTTTCATTCCTCAAACACTCTTAAAATGCTCTTTCTAACAAGATAATAGCTGTAACCTAACAATTTTATATGCATAACCTTTTGTAGGCCATGCAGCATGTGCAAGCAGAAGTGGCATGTTGTAAAAAATCATTGTCGTTGTTTGTATTGTGATAGTGCTTAGAAGCCCAAGCTCTAAGTTTTAGCATGAATATTAAAGGAAGATAGAGGCTTCTGGCCCATGCTGTGATTTTTCAGAAGCATGGCTTGATGTTTGCACCAGCACATCAGCTCTGTGCTAGGCAGTCAGGCAGTGACATCTAGCACTTTGGCAAAGGAGCCGGTGGTGTGTTCTGCTGCTAAGCATGGTGCCGTTCTGGGTGACAGCATCCTGAGCCTGGAAGTACGTAGAAACTACTGAGGGAGCTGCCAGGCTTCATGAACTGCTGTAGTAAACTAGAAACCAAATTCTGAGATTTTCTAGTTTATTTGTGTCACTGCAGAGATGGTGGGAGACGGAGGGACTGCAGCTGTTAATCTTGGAGTCATTTAGGCAGATGCTGCACATGTAAATGAAACACAGTTGCTGTCCTGTAAAGCTGACAGTCTGGGGTACAGGCAACAGAGAAAGGAAAGAAAATATGTAGTGATGATAGCGGGGATGGAAAGACAGGGTGACCATGGACGCATATTGCCATACGAGCTTGCTGAGTGCACAGCAGCGCTCTGTGCCTGCCTTGCTGTTATCTTCTAGCAGTAGCAACCAGCAGTTGTTGTTAGCCCTAGCAGGGCTTGCTATTCTGATTACAATCTTGCTTTTCCCCCTCAGCTTGGATTCCCTTGTAATTTTAGCAGTATTCTTATGGAGAACTGTTAGAGCAAGATAGGAAGCGAATGTTTTATGGCAGCTCGAATCCGTGCTGGAAAATGGCTTAAAGCATTCTCTTCTAACCTGAGTACTTAGTATGATATTTGTGGCAATCAAAAATGTAGAAAATGAGGATGCTTTGTTTCGGCGTTAATAAAGAAGATTTCAGCGTGTGCAAACCCTCTGTCGCAGTTACAGTAGTGACCAGAAGGTGCTTATTTTCCTGTCTTTCAATAAGTCCTTCCCTGCTCATCCACTCTTGCAAGAGCATTTTCTGTATGTGGCAGATGAGGCAGGGAGGAGGGAGCCTGTGGGAGCTCACATGCTGGGTCACTACAGAGTCTTCATTTGTTGTTTGATATCAGAAGTGAATTACTTAAGGGCATGCTTGTGCCTTATTTTGGTCAGGTACCTGAGCCTGCTCCAAATGGGCTGATATGTTGTACCGCATAGTGGTATTAGCTCAGCTCCCAGAAGCAGTAGAGCTGCATCAGTAATTAGTTCTTCTCAGTAAGCTTAATTAGCAGGCTCAAGCAGATACTGCACTGACATGGATACTTAGCTCCTGGTTCCCGAGCCAGCTTAAGTATGCGTGGAAGAGCCAAGCGCTGCATAGTGTGGACTTGAAGTTTTGCTGTCTCTGCTTTATTTCATTTACAAAACTGAGCTTGAGTCTCCTTTGAAACCTCTTTCCTCAAACTGTTGCTACAGCCAGTGCTTTTAGGGGTCCCTTTTGCCTGTGGGAATAACCGCTGCTTTAAACAAGGCCAAATGTGTCTGATTAGAGAATATTTTTTCTGATTAAAACCCACTGGTTAATTTTTCAAACGAGTTTCCACTGCATTTATTACTTTTTTTAGAAAATCAAAACCCATTTTAGTCATCTTTTTAGGCAGGAGATGATTTATAGAAAATGATCTTAGTGTTTATTTGAACTTCCAAATGCAATAAATCTGCTCGGTATTTCAATAGCATGCTTATTAATAGAACACATTATTCTGTTCAATATTGCATTGTCTTTAAAATTTAGCAGAGCATTAGTAGTAATGAAACTAGTTTAAATCAATATATGCCTGTTATGAAACCATCTACGTGAGGAAGAAAATTCAACAATTTGCCTGTAGCACAATAGCTGGATGATAATTGCATAAAAAGATCTGAAAGGGAGACTTTCAGGGAAGTTTTAGTTTCTAATTTAGGATGTGCACAGATCACAGTGTATTAGCGTTACTTTTAATAGAAATATTTTCAGGACTAAAAAAATTTACCAGCAAGTACTTTGATTACTGAGAATGAGATTTTAGTCTCGCTGGCAATACTGAAAAAGCTCCAATTCATTGAAGTAGGCTTTATAACTACACAAAGTGCAACGACTGAAATGAGTATTGTGAATACGGTCCAGAAAATGCCACAGATATTTTTCTATTCAGTTGCAGAAATGGTGTGAAAAAAACCAAGTATGCAAAGAAAAACTAAAATTAGATTTAACATTCTCAGCTTGGCAATTGCTAGCTTCCATTAAATGTATGGGCCAGAATTTTTATACTTGGATGTCTAAAATTAAACGCCTGAATAAAAGACCTGATTGTAGAAAGTGCTTAAGCACAATGTTTGTTGAGAGATGCATGTCCTAGTTCTGATAGTTTTAGTTTTCTTGGGTTACTGTCAGTTCATTTAACTCAATTTTGCCACCTAATTCTGTTGACTTAACTGCATTGAGTGCTGCTGCAGTGTGGGAATGTGCATTGCGCCCTTGTAGCAGAGCCAGTGAGATAGGTGGAATTCCGTGGCATATATGTGGACCTTTGTCTTACCACTGAGTATTTAGGGGTAGTAAGGAAGCAGAGAGAAGACCGTTTAGAGTTAGACCTCTGTTACCATCTAAAAAGCTCCTAAATTGTGAAAGGCTATGAGGTCTGGTTTCCGCTTTTGAGAACCAGGCTATGCTTCTACACAACTTGGCTCTCCAGTTTCAAAAAGACACCTCTAGTTTGCATCTCAGTAGTGTGGTTACTAGTAATGCTCTCGTACTGAACATTCAGTGGCTTTTTAATTTGTATTTTGTGGTGTATTGACCACATTTTTCTGCCTTGGTTTCAGCTTGCCTAAATCTTGAAAAATATCCACTGTCTGCCCAAAAAACCCAAATCAAAACAAAAAAAAAGCCCCATTAAAAACCCCAACCCCAACCCCAAACGTCCAAACCCCCTCACATGAAACTGTGAAGCAGAGGAAGTAATTTGCACCTCTGCTCTGTGTTACATTACATCCATGGAGCTGAAGGTCTTCAGAAAACATTGTCTCCCAGTGCTTTCAGAAGATGGGTAAGTAGTAAACTGTTGCAAATGGATATCTTGAATCATAGACAAGGTTGAGTGATTTACTGTTGAGATATCAGTGGAAGAGACAGATGAGTGACAGCGTTCCTGCTCATGAGCTTGTGGGCTCTTTCCCCTTCTTAAGATGTTGAAATGTAATGAAACTTAAACATTTTTAAACAACTTCCAGATTAAATTTTAATAAGAATGAAAAATGAACAATATTCTTACAAGTAAGAAATGGTCTTCATTATTTTTTAAAGTCTGGATCATAAGGAACAGCACCATTAATAAGAGCCCTGAGTTTTTTTATATTATGTACACTGTTCAGATAGAATTTTAACAGGGAATTTTAATGAAATGATGGCAGAAATCACATTTTTATTACATCCCTTTGCACAGTATTTCCTGTGAGACCAAGATAGAGAGAGGCCAAAATTAATGGCTTTTCATAGGAACTGAGTGATAAGTTATGGAAAGCTTATAGAGATAATAATTTTAGGCTGCTGTTTGGATAGCTAAACAGCCTTATGGAGAATTGCTGCTTAATAGACATATCATGGGAATTAAAGACATTTGGATGTTAATTTGTATACATATTTTTGGTATAGGACCGCATAGAGAAATTAATTTTGCAGATACTTTGTTTACTGCTTTACAGAGAGAGGGAAAGAATTCGCATACTGGATAGTTCCTGTCATTCAACCACTTAAGAGAACATGGAGAGTTGTCAGGGGCCTGCCTCCTTTTTTCCTTTTTTTCCCCTCTTGTGGTTTTTAATCTGAAAGTAAGAGAGTATGATAAGATCTTACCATGGTTTTGTTCTCATTAAAAATTGAAGAAATTGTTATTTTGGGAAATGAGAGTTATGTTTAGGGAAAATAAGCACCAAAAATATTTATGAAAATCTAAGCAATCTAGCATATTATGTTGACTTAGAGTTAAGCTTGTATTGCCCACTTGGCAAATATATTTTACCATATTGCCGTACAACTATAATAATAAATGAACATATACTAAAGCCCCCTATCTACTATGGCAACTGGTGTTTTAAAAGCACTTCACGTGCTTGGTTTCCTGTATTTTAAATGCAGATGTTCATCCAACTTTTAATACCAATGGGAGGCCCTGTTCAAAACCTGCATTAGAGTGAAGCACAAGGTGGCAATAAACTTAATTCGGGCTTTTATCTTTCTTGGTTCCACCTCAAAGCTTTTAAATATTGCAGTTCTGAAGTGTGAATTTCTTTTGTGTTAGTCATTTCTGCGAGCACCTGTGAGCGGCTGGGTTTAATTGGCCTACAGCTGGCGCTGATTGTGTGTGCAGGGGCTGCCTTCGCGGCGGGCATCATTATCTTCTCTCCTTCCTTTTCAGCTCCTTCTCCTTTTTTTTTTTGTGTTATATGCAGGTTAGAAAGGTTTAGGGATTAGGGACTGAAAATAGAAGGGGCTCCGGTGAGACTTGATGCCTCTCGGATGAAGTCATTTCGGCAAATATATCTGCATGCATCAACACCTTACTGAACAAGTCAAGCGCAGATTTGCTAATCTTGTTAGTCAATTTGCAATACTTCTGGAGCTTTCACAGAGGTGGCTGTGCCAAGAGACAGGGAGGCTGAAGTGCGTGGCGGTGACAGCAGCGTAGAAGAAGGGAGTACAGATCTCAGAAGTCTCCTCTCCATGTCAGCCATTGGCAGTTTAATGGAAGGTGTCACCCTACCTATGGTCTAAATGAAACGAGTACAGGTTTGTGTGTAGACATTTTTGATGGGATAACTTCGCTTTAGTCAGCGGTGGTCTCATTTGTATCGGGACTTGCTTGATCTCAGTAGCTGAGTTTAAATTAGCAGTCTTGTTTCTTTGAGTGTACTGTGCACATCCATCTGCTTTGGAGTAACTGTTACTCTGTTTAGTTTTTACTCTGTTTTGTCCTTGTTTCTTAAAGTTGATTTCAGAATTAGGTAAAAGAATTGCAGACCACCTTAATTCCTATAAGAAACTACTGCAGACCACTTGTTTAGGAATTCTGTATTTAAAAGGTTATAAATAGTTCTTTACCTGTCATTGCTTTCTAAAAGATTAGTACACCATTATCTACCTATCGGCTTCCCTACGTTTTGAAGGTGAGGATGAATTATATAAGCTTCGATTGAGAAGGAATGAGAAAAGGGAGGAATGCTGCCAGATCACTTGAACAAAGACAGAATATCCTAAAGGTCACACTTTCCATGCTAAGGAGAAGAAAATAGTCTCTAATAGGGAATATTTTATTCACAATGGGATCAAACCTGAAACTTTCTTAATCTAAATTGAAAGCCGTGAACAGCCACAAGCCTATAAATGCACCTTTTGAGTTATAGCAGGCCTTGTCGTCTTAATGTGTCCCTTACAAATGGACTGTAATTTGGAGAAATGCATCATTTGTGAATCTAGTGAGTTAGCTGTATCCTCTGTTGCCAGGTGTATTTCCATTAGGTGATCATTGTGTGTGACCTGTTAGGGGCCCTTCATGCCACTGCGTTGTGAATCCTCTGTGCTTTGGGGCTTAATGGTCCTCTGCCAGGTGAGACTCTGAAACAAAAAGGCCACTTAAGATGCCATGAAAAGTAAGGAAATGCTTCTTCACTATCAAAGCAGCTCAGGTCTGACTCTCTAACTAAATTTCTACTTTTACATGGGCCGCAATCCTGTTGATGATTGACTTAGTTCCAGCAAGCAACATGCAAGACTTTACCTTTGAACAAGTGGAATTTCACAAATAAATGCATGCTGGGTGCAAAGTGAATAGTGGAGAAGTAAGGTAATTTAATAACCTCTCCCAGCGTTAATCGTCATTTTTATCCTTGCTGCTGTTTATCTGGCATCTCACTTGTACTGTTTATGTCAAGCTTGTTGCTTCCCTTTGAAGTGCTTTTCTGTGCAAGTTTAGTAAAGCATCATGCTACAGAAAGTGGCATTCCTAAGCAGAAAAATGATGCACAGTGGAAGAAAGAAATGGCAGCTAACTTGGGACTGAGTCTGCATCAGGTACTCTGTTCAAGTGCGTGGACAATATGGGTGAGATATAACATAGGCTGGAGGGAGCTCACTTTTCAGTCTGGCATCTGTGTAATGTCTTCTGTCCTTCAAGTTTTCTGTTAAACAGTCAGTGTGACTGACTGCATTCCCAAGAAAGTATAGCAGCAGCCCCCTAACTTCAGCACAACTTGTTCAAGTTTCCTGTTTGTGTTACCCAGTTTTGTTTAATTGGAATACATTAATATAGCAGGCACCTTGCCTTCCTCTAACCAGATTTCAGGCTGAGAATGAGTGGAAAGGTCTTATCATAATGAAAATGAATTTTCTCCTGTCTGAACAATAATGCAATAAAATGATCAACCTTTTTTTAAGCCGTTAATTGTCTGCATGTGTAATGCCACCCAGTAACATCTCTAGCAGTGCAGTGCAAGCACCCTGCTGTTGGTCAGAGATTTTTTAGAGAGCTCTGAAAGACAGCATTATTAGTAACAATTAAGACAAATATTTCTCCCGTGGCTTGAAGAAGGCTCATTTAGTAAAGTCTCTCAAAGGCGAGGTATTGACCATTTACATTGTTTTATTTATTTTGTAGGAAAATAAATTGTTTTAGAGAGGGGAGGAACTGGAGTGTAGAATAGACTGTGTATAGCAGCAGTCAAAGACATTCCAGTAATGGTACCAGTTCAGGCTTGAGCGCGGAGTGGTGAGATGTGCATTTCATATATTGTAAAGGGTGAGAAACAGCTACCTCAAATATTCTTCTTACAGTGACTGGAAGCTTTAAGTTCTTGAATTAATTAATCAAAGGCCGTAGACTACAATGTCATTATGAATAGTCAGAACATTTTCAGCTTGGTGCTTGGCTCATCAGTCTGACAGGCACTGAACTCTGTCAATCCCTATTGAAGTTGTGCCAATCTTCTTAGATGAAGCTGATTGATGTGAGCCCTTTCCTCACCATTCATTTGGACAGCCAGACTGTGTGTGACTAAATTTTTGGCCATCACAGACGTTCAGATGAATTCATTTTGATTAGTTCTAGTTGAGACTTTGGGGAAACATGAAAACTGAATTGCCGTTCTCCTCCCTTCCCCCATGCCGTTCTCCGGCTCTTCCCTTGTCCATCCGCAACCACTGTGCTCATGCATGCATGCATCTGAATACACATGCAGACATTTCTGTTGCTAGGCATTAATCCATGGGTCCATGCAGAGTTCAGGAGCTTTTTTTAATACTAATTGTCTTTTACCAAACTATTTCTTTTCTTTTTGCAACACAATATTGGAAAGTCATGCCGTTTTCTCAGTCACAGCATTTTAATGCTTGTTCTATCTTCAGTGAGTTGCTTTGCTTTTTTTCTGCTATCTGGTACAAATTTAGTGCAAATTAAATGAACAGTTCATTTTTTGCGCTCCATAGGCTGCAGCAAGTAATAAACAGCTTATGTAATCTCCTAATCATGAACTCAGCCAAAAAATGTCATAAAACTCTGCAGTATACAGCACCTCACAATGATTTCTGTAGCCTGCAGAAACCGTATATTATGAATATTGTTTGCTATGGTGGATTTTTTTTTCCCCATTTGAATTGTCATCATCCTCCATTTGCAGGAAAGAGAGAGACTTTATTTTCTTATTAGATGTTCCACTTTGAATCCATATTTATTACCTCTGTGTGGGGTTATTAATTCTACTTGGAGATTGTTGGTTGCTTTCATCAGATTGGAAAAATGATATAAAAATCAGAAACATCAGAGACAAAGTACTTGTCTATCCTTTTTTTCTCTGCCCATCCTCTCTTCAGTTTTTCTCATTTCTCCCAAATTTCTAGCTTTACTTTGGTAATTCACCCAATCCTTGCATTCTTGGCCTATGTGTCTGACCAGACTTTATATCTTCCCCTTCGTGCTCCCACTGCAGAGTGTTTTTCCTTACAATTCTTTTTTTAAACAATTTTTTCCAGCCTATATGCCATGAAAGTTGACTTCCGTTGTTTCCATGGAAGACTTCTTTTGTGGTTTGCTATCAGAAAGCGTTTTTGTAGTTCTTATTTCCTATTTCATCATATTACACTAATTTTTTAGTATCCTTTATAACTGCTGCCTATTACTGGGTGTTAACCTGTTAGTTCATACTATGATGTTTTTGCTTCTTAAGTGTTTGTCTTTTAACTGGCTCACTGGTGTTGTAAATTATCGTTTATCATTAATACATCTTAATTTTTTTTTAATGGTAGTACTTTGAAAAAGCATTATAGAACAGCATGCTCTGTTTCAGGCTCAGTGATATGCAATACAGTGTTGAGCATTTTCTTCTCAAACCCTTTTAGAGGTAATTTTTCAGTTTTCATGGTGCTGTCATTGATGCCAGCCGTATCTCAGCCAGTCTCCCTAGTGCAATGCATTGTAGAGAATTCATTTGAACAGCATGATGGATGTAGTCTAAAAGTTACTTGGGGGAAACTTCTTAACATGATCTTGCAGTATCAGAAGAGTCTGTGCACCTTCATGGGTACAGGAATACTGTCTTGGGATTCTTCTGAAGGACTTCTTGGTTAGCCCTTGGAAGGGTAATCTGCTACTCTCTTTCAGGTGATCCTCTCCCTTGGGAAGCTGGCCCTCTCAATTTTGCTGTATGCATGTCTTCAGGTATACTTGTAGCTTGCTTTACACGTTCAAATATATATTCAGATAAAGTGATTTGACATGGGCTTGAGCTATTACTGCTCATGTTGAATGTTCTTGACTCTTTGAAACTGGTGAAAGCTGAAAGCACTCAGCTCCTCAGCACCTTTCAAAAGTACTAAGTTGCTTTAGTGTTAGATGTGTATTTTATATGGCCAGCAGAAAATGCCTCTTGGTGAACTTTCTTATTTCTTTATAATTTTAGCTAAGCAATTGCTCAGTGCCATTTGATCAAATTGTAGTGAATTATGTATTTTCTGGCACAACCATCTTATGAAGGAAAACAAGCTTTTAAAATGAGCTGATAGGAGTCTTAGATGCAGTACAACATAGCTGGGATTCATCCAAGAGAAATAATGAAACATACATTTGAGGAGGAAGTGTAATGGGAATAGTTTCTGTACAGGAATTGCAAATTCCTGCCTAATGCAAGGAGGAAGGAGGGAATCCTGGGCTCTTTTCTTGTGGTGCTGTAAATACTAGCAGAGAAATGCATACACTAGTTTTGGGGTCATAATTTCCTTTGGTGCTCTTGCTAAGTACCTTAATAGAACAGTGTTTGTAAAAGGACACAATTTTAAATGCTTTGGTAATCTAGAAAGAAGGATTGAAAAGGGGTAAAACGTAGGTGTTCTAACTACCTTCAGTTTTGGCACCCTCTCTGCTTATTTAATTGCTGTAACACATGTGACAGAGTTGAAGACTTTTGAGTTAAAATCATCATATGTAGTTTTTATGGGATGATGTCTATTATATTTTCTCCTCTGGATTGAACAGTCATTTTTATTTAGGCTTGATTGCTATAATATAGCTGTTGGTTATTTTTCCTTTTAACTCTTAGCCCTTGCCCAAGGTGCTTTAAAGGGAGGAGAAATAGATCAAAATAATAATTTTTCTTCTCCTAACATTAAGATAGAAGTTCTTAAATGATTCAAGCCAATTTATTGCAGGTTAGATTCACTGTGGATACACTGAATATCTATTGGATTGATTGACGATGCTGTTCTATTCACATGTCTGTTCCAAAAGAAAACGTGGGATAATAGTCTGAAGATTTCATGAATAACGTTTTATTTAGAGAAAATTATGTTTTGGTACATTTAATGTATTTGTAAGACAGGAAAGACTTTGAAAGTTACCTTCAGAGAGTGCTAAGGCTTCCGTTGCTGCAATCAAGCCATGTGGGAATGGAACATTTTGGCACTGCTGCAGTTCCAGGGAGATTCCACTGCTGGAAAAGCACAAGCAAAATGTCTCTTGGTGAACCTTCTTATTTCTTTATAATTTCAGGTAAGCTAAATGGAAATGTTCATCCAGCCTGGCCTTGAGGTTTTGAGCAATCAGGTGCAGTGGGAGGTATCCCTGTCGATGGCAGGGGTTTGGAAATAGATGATCTTTAAGGTCCCTTCCAACCCAAACCATCATGTCATTCTATTCTGTCCTCAAGTCTTTTGTGACCTGACATCTCAGCTAGAAAGGTGAAATTGGCTCTAAGCTCTCCTTCTTTATCAGGGAAGGGGGCTGTATGGGATGCCTAAGGGGATGGGAGAGGAGGAGAAACCAACAGTTTTATCAAAGCTGTTTCTTGGCCATCTGTTGGGCCACTTTCACTGTAGCCTTAAAGTTAAGGAGTCCCTAAACTTTGTCTTGGTGCAGCATTCAGACCTTTGTAACTGATCAGCCTGGCGTGGGAAAGAGAAAGCTACAGAAGCTGGGAGGTTATGTTAGCAAACAGAGAGCAAAACTCTTGCCCTATTTCTTATGCACCTTCAGTAAGCATTCAGTAATAGCCATAGTTCTGTCTAAAAAAAAAAAAAATGACCAGATGAGATTAAATTACTTGCATAAGATGCCATGTACAAGCTGTCACCTGGGCAGGAAATACAGCTAGTTCTAAACACCCATGAATTTGCTGTTTTGTATGGTTTGGGGTTTTTTTTCTCTTCCATTATAGGTGATATTTGCAAAGCCCCATGGGTCACCCCAGCAGCACTTCTCTGGGTGGCAAGCAGGCAGTGAGGGAACCAAAGGCATGGTGGCTTCTCTACACCAAGAGTGGTTGGTTCCTCGTTATTGTCATCACTGGGGGTCCTGAGAGGTACCAGACTGGAAACGAGCTACTTGGCTGGACAAGTGCTTGCCCTGTCCCGGTACAGCAGTTTCATGTTCCTAACCAAACTGTTGAGCCGTAATATCCTTGTCTTGTCCAAATGTTCAAGTCACACACATCTATAGATCTGCACTTGTTTTGAAGGGATTGGTGGTAGGTGTGGACCTAAATGATGTTAGCTGTAGCAACTCCAGACAAGATAATGCATTTAAGAGGCTTCTCAACCGGACCAATAAGGTTGTGTAGTATTGGGTGATACTGAAAGGCTAATGAAAAAAGGCCTTTTGTTCAGTGAAGGCAGGCAGGATTAATTGTGAAATATATAAAAAAAAATGCCTAGAACAAATGTCACTTGTGAGATGGAATAGATCCAGACAATGACAGGAATCCATGTGTAAAGATAGGGGAGTTGATAGATGTGCACTGTAGGTAGCCGGATAGTAAATATGTAGCACAGTCTATCAGAACATACACTGGATAAAAGGCAGGTGAGTAAAGGCTAAAATCTAGCTGTTAAACAGCCCGTGTGGTTGATGCTTAGACAAAACTTGTCCATTTTATGCTATTTTGCTGCTTATCGCAGCTGGGGTAAAGGTAACTGGAGGGACAGTACTGGTAGCAGGCTGTGGTCAGGCAAGAGCAGCCAAGGGGCCTGAAAGGTAAACTTTTGAAGGAAAAGCTCAATTACAGTTGTCTGTTCCAAGTTCCTCTTCATGTGGCCTGGGAAGATCCTGCATGCCCCCTTAGTCTTGTGTTCCGTTGAGCAGGCAGTGCCAGGAGAGAAGTGTTCCCATTCATGTACATGTGAGAATGCTGATTTTGGGATGGAATAGAGCTCTCCCAAGAGGAGTTATCAAAGGATAATTTAGGCTTTGTGTCCCCCTTCCATCAATTATCATAACCTCATTTTCCACCCAACTCTGATATGGGAACTGTAGTTTTCTGTGCTGAAAGAAATGGTAACTCTTACTTTGATTATTCTACTTGGGTACTGCCATCAGTGCAGTACATGCAGGTGCCAATTTTTTTTCAGTCAGAAAATTGAATTCAGAGGTTGATACTGATGGAGTATCAACATACAAATTTCAGTACAAAATACAGGACTCCTAGAGTTCTAGTTAGTTGCTTTTGATGAATTGAAATAAATTCATATTCTCTCATTAAAAGCCCAGAGAAGAAACTGAAATGCAACTCTGTATGCATGATTCTTTTTTAAAATGAAGGCTAAGAAAATCCCAATTGATACATATGAAACATAGCTTTTTAATTTATTGCTCAAGCATATGCAAAAAAGGCATTAATTTTCAGTAATATAAAATTCTTGATATGTAGTTCCTGGAGCTATGGTTTTGAACCTAAATTGCATGTATTTACTAAGCCATATAGCTTTGCAACGTGGAAAATGGAAGTGCATTTCAAATGTGTGCAGGGATTGCTATTACTAAAACCAGTTGTAATTTATAAGTGAAGAAAAATAAAGCTTCAGATGGCAGATGAAGAGACACCTTTATTGACTCCGCATGCTTGGCTGCATGAGGCGCGTTCCTGAAAATGGGAAGCAAGTGCCATATTTTAAGGAATTTCAGAAGTCAAGCATCAAGAGGTAATAGAGTTGACCTCTAATTTCAGAAATCACAGGCTAACATTTGAGACCATTTCACTTCCAAACTTTATTTAAAGCTCTGCTTAGCAATCAGTTTTATAACAGTAAGGATTTTGGGCTGGGAGACATCAGTTATACTGTTACCTAGCTGACTTTTTAACAGCAGACTTCAACAGCCTCTAAGAATGAGATGCTGCTACATCAGACTAGGCACATATGTGGTTGGACTGGCCTTCTGTCCTTGGTTTCATAGATAGGGTTTTGCATCCTCTGTTCTTTTTTTACCTTAAACAAAGTCCAATGTAGTTGGTCACTTATGTTTCTAACAATTTTTTTTCATTCTTAAAGGTTTACTGTCTCCTTGTTGAAATGTTTTAACTGGCATTTTTCTATCAGCCTCTTCCTGCAGTATCCATTAACCATCACTGCAGTATGTTATGTAGAGGCTGTGTCTTGGAATCCTCCATGGGTAGTTCTCAGCGTGGGTGCTGCTCACCTTACAAAGGTGTTAAGTAAATACAGGTTTTGAATGTATATTTAGTGTACAATTGATTCCACCCAGTGTTCCCTTCACATAAAAGTAAAGGTTCAATATGAACAGTATTGCTTTTCGCAAAATGATAGAACTTTTGCTTTCAGTGCAGATCTGTAAATTCTTAGAAAAGTGAAAGTTAGAAAATATCAGTGTTTTCCTGTTAGAGGTGAAGCTTCAGCACAGGTGAGATGAAACTATGACTTGCATACTGCTTGCTACCTGCTCTTAACTTGACCATATTCTTCTATGTCTGTCAATTTTGGTATGAATAGAAGTTTTGCAAGTGTGTTAACTGCCAGCAATAAGACACATGAGCACAATTAAACATCACTTTCCATGTTCAGAGTGATTACTAGCATAACAAACTGCCTGTCATCCTTAAAAAAAAAAAATGGAAGGGGGAATTTAAATGTATTTTCTCTGAAGCAATTTTCTTTAGGTTATTCATAAATATCCATACCTGCTTTCTGAATATAGAATTTGAGCCTTATTAATACATAATACATAAATTTGTGCACGAGCAAAACATTCTTTTACCAGCTGGACTGTAAAAGTGAAAGGTTTTAAAAAGATGCTCAGTAACACACAGTGGATGCATAAGGCCTCTATTTACAGGAAGTACAACATAGGTATAAGGCAAATGTGGGACAAGATTTCTAGGTAGGCATTTTCTTTTATTAAACTGGACTGGTATGCCTGAGAAAATTAATAAGGTTCTGGGCAGCCAAACTTTTTTTGTGGTCTGAAATGGAAATAACAGATTTCCAAGTTAAATGCAACTTGACAGCAATTACAGTTTGGTTAATATCTAGTTAGGATATTTAGGTATTTTTCTGCGAAGTGTAAAATCCTAGGTTAGCCTCAAGTTATTCAGCAACTCATATGCTTTAAGTCATGAATAAATGCCACACATAGTACTTAGGTTTGGGGTTGTTTTTGGGTTGTTTTTGGGTTTTTGTGGGTTTTTTATTAAGTGCAATTGTGTTGTACAGATATCTGGACTATTATGTATTGTTAGCAGTCTGCTCTCATGCCTGTTAGTGTTTAAAAGCTAGAATGCTGTTTGTAAGTCTGCTTGTATTTCTTTCATGTTTGGGGGGGGGGGGGGGGGTTGCTTCCACAATACAAGGTGATTATTGGCAAAGCTAAGAAATTCTTTCTACTGAATTAACTCCTTTGTCAAATGGTACACTTATTATACAGGGAGGCTATTTGGACAATTCAAATGAACTTGAAATAGCCCTATTACTTCAGCACCACAAATAGGAAAAGGGAAAATAGCAAGACAGAAGGCACAATTTTCGTGCTAAGGTTCCTCCTCTGCTTTACTGATGAGGAAATGAGCTGCCACATCTGCTGTGCTGTGACAAGATGTGGACAGGATATGTCCAGAAGACAGTATAGGAACTGGAATACAGGCAGATGATGGAATTGTTTGAGCTGTAGGCTATCTGTGCTGTCACATTTAATGGCATGTGCTCAGCATCATCACAGGCAATAGTGAGGCAGAACACAAGTATGTGAAGTACCATGGTTTTTTGCTCTTTCCAGAAATGAATTTCTTAGATTTATTAGACTGGTTCAGAAACACTGATTTTTGCTGATATGGGTATAGCAGCAGTGCCAAGAACATGGCAATTTAACCAATTTACAATTTAGCACTGCTTACCCAAAGCTGAATAAAAGAAGCAATTAGAAATGGAACTAGAAGAATTTCTGGTAGATGTTTTTTTGTAGCACGTTACAGTGTGAGCAGTATCAGTGTAGCTGTTTGGATTTCTCTTTACACATAAAGAGTCTTTTGGTTTGGATCTGGATTGCAGTTTTGATTTTTTTTTTTTTAATTATTTTTTTCAGTGGCTGATTATTGGCGTTCAGATTGATAGGTACAATCAATTTCAAGCGGATTAATTTTTGAATGATTTTTTTAAATATAAAAATTGTTCATAATTCTCTTAACTGTTTGGAACTGCTTAACCCAGAGTAGCCCTTCTGTAATAGCCTCCCATAGGACTGTAACCAGAGCTACTGGTTTTCTGTTCTTCCAGAATTTGGGCCACTTCAGCTTTGAGCTTTTTGATACCTATGTTTTGAGCAATCTGATTGTGGCTAAGATTCAAAGAGGTCCCTTGTATTCCTTGACCTCAGTTTCTTTGTCCATAGAACAAGGATAACAGTGCTTAGTTGCTGCCAGGAATATTTAGGCATAATGTATAGAAATACCTCTAAAAGGTTACTGGTTCTCTTAAAGTGCTTTGTTTTTCTGTTGATTTTATGTTAAGTAGAAAACTGTGTGTATGGGTGGTAGTGATGGGGGGGGGGTGTTCAATCATCTAGTGTCAAGTTTTGGTTTATTTTTATAATGATTTATGCAGTTGTTAATCAACAACTGACTCCTCAGAGGAAACTTTGGGGAGATCACATATTTAGAAACAATCTGGCTTCTAGTATTTTCTCTCCACTGTGTTTTTCTTCTTTTGTTCTTTTGTTCTGTATTATGAAGGACATTTGCATGAAAACAAGATTTTTGTTTCTTTAGAGTTCATCTGCTCCTGCTGCGTATTCCCCACCTGGCCATAAGCCTCCATTTGTGACATCTCAATTGGTGGCTGTGCAAATGATTATGATGTCAAAGACAGGATTATGACTTCAGGTGAGAAACAAATCGCAAGAACTGGTGAACTTAGGAGAAATGCTCATCTAGATTTTTCTCTAACCATTTTTATGTTAAAAAGCACAAGAGAAATACAGGCAGTAGATTATGTATGCCTATATAAAATAACTGATGTATAAGCAAATTGTGTCATACTAGTGAGGAACATGACAAATCTGTTCTCTAAATTGTGTTAAACTGTTCTTATTCTCTAGTTTCATCCACAGAAAAATACAGTAGTGGGGCAATATCCAGGGAGAGTGTGATTAGGTCACAGCTGTTAGGATTTTGCCATATTATGAATCTTGTAATGAACTTTTTCTGTATTCCTCAGTTGTAACACCATGTCCTTAGTGTGATAATAAGGTTTGATTAAAAACACAGTCAGACCCAAACTGTAATTAAAAACATAGACCCAAACTGGACTACCAACAAGTTAACTAGGTCCCTGGTGAGGGTGTGGTTTTGGACTAGATCAAGCTCTAGTTTGTGATCCAATGGGTGGTTCTTGAAATTGCCCAAATTCTCCTTTTTTTTTTTTTTTTCTCCTATTTAATTTTGCACTTTTTTGTTCCTGAGGGACCCCACCCCACACTACCACTGAAAGCTGTTTCTCTAAAGGGTTTTTGCATACCTCCTTTTGAAATTTGTTGTCTTCAGCTGGAGTCCTGTGACAGCAATTAGCTTGCATGGCTCTGCAGGTGTTTGCTACTGTTCATTGAATAGTGGGAGAATGACATTTGCTAAAAAAACCTTTACAGGTATGAGAATTATAATGCAAGGTGTGTGTGTGATAACACCAGCTGATGTAACTAATACCTGAGATTATCTCTTTGGCAAAGTGAATGGTGGGCTCTGAGGAGATTGCTCAACCGAAGCCTCATCCAGGGAATTGGCTTGTTGGCTTCTGCTGCTTGAAGCTGTTTGTGGTGGTTGCCACTTCTGCTAACTAATACTAATGTTATTACATTGGCAATTTTGAGTTGGAGAATAGTTTTTCCCTTTCTGTATTATTTCAAGAACGGCTGCTTACACATTCATTGTGCATTTCTTTTGAGGCATTTGGCAATTTTTGGGTGTAGTTTGTGAAATTAAATGCAAGAAATTGTGTTATGCTGTATGCATGTAATACTGTCCTGTGTCATACTGTCAACTAGGTGAAAATAGGAGGGAAGAGAGGAGTTAATAATCACAGAATTAAAGATATTGAAAGTCATCCAATCCACAAGTTTGATATTTGAAGTACTCCCAACTTCAGAGAAACCATGGGGAGTGGGTTTTTTTAAACAGATTTGAAGTAGTTATCTTCAGGAACCCAGTAATTAAAATCACAAGTTGGTATCATTTTTATTGCAAGCAATTCTAGTAGTGAGATTAACATTAGATAATCTTATCATGAAATAACCAGGCACCCCATGATGATCTGACAGATGAGAGGCTGCACAGAGCTTCTGGTTCCCCAAAGGGCTGTGATTGTTTTATGGTTTAATCTTATGATAACTGTGCTTTGGTTTTGCCCTTTTCTAAGGGTTTCATACAGTACACATTCCCCCCACCCTCTCGTAAATTTGTAATTTAACACCACTCTAGGAAATGGCAAATCAGCATGAAACTATTAATCTTATCTCGTATCATGAAGCAGACACTGATCCAAGAGATGTGATTATTTTGCTTCTGGTCATTATCCAGATGGAAAGCTGGGCTTGGGCACTTGTATCATCAACACTTCTGTCATCAGAAAGCAAAAGATTTCAAAAACAAAGAGAAATTCTAGATTCAATCTTGTTTAACATTTCATGCCAAAAATACCATGTGGCACCAAACTCCTTTTACTGGTCACTTAGTGATCAGCTGCGGTATTAAAGCCCTCATTCCTGCTCTATGTCTACAGTTTCATTTCCGAGGCATTTAAAGCATAATAAAGGACCTGAATGTCAGGCATGAGGGCTTTAAATAATCTGTAGTGATTTTAATGAGTTCAGTCACAATTGCCACAGGTTTGTCGTGCTTCATAAGTATTTCTGAGATGGAGCTTGCAGTCAGACTTTCTGCTGCCAAGTTGCTTTTCGGTCTTTTGAGGAGGATGGAAACTGGCTTCTGTTCAGTCCTGCAGAACTGAATCTGCTGTAGCTTGAACTGCTCTGGAAATAGCCAGCTGCATCCCCTCCCCTCCAATGAAATATGTTGTGAACAAGAAATTCAGTTTTAATTTGTATTACGGTTCAGCTAATTAAAGAAAACCCATTTCAAATACCTTACTGAACCGATGTGATACGGCTTTGTCCTTTCTTTTGCTGTTGGCCATCCCTTTTTTTATCTCCACTCAGTTCTGAATACTTGCAATTTCTTGTTTTCCCTCTCATCAAGTTTGTGGCACTTGAAAAGATGCATTTAATATGTAAATGCTACAATCCCTTTTTTGCTTCTCCATTAACATAGACCTTCCTGCTGTACAGCAATATTTGGGAAGAAGTATTTTATTTTTCTTTTACTATTCACAAATCCCAAATGTCTTTACAAGTATGGAAACACATGGTGAGAATTTCTTCTCTGCTCAACTGGATGGTTCAACTCTGTTCCTGGAGGGAGTGAATTTTACTGCTGACCTAATTCTGCTCCCGTTAAAGTTGGCACTGAGTGGTTTTAGAGATTTTCAGCCTCAAAGCATTACTATTCTTTGTTGAATCCAGAGTTTAAGAAGGAGAGCTGAAGTGCAGCTCTTTCAGATGGAATAAAGAAGGCTTAAGCCTGGTACTTGGAATACATTTATTAACTAACTCTATCCAGAGAAGTGGCCTGGGAACCCAGATAGAGGAACCTTCGCTCTGTGATAGAATTTTGTCAGAATTTCCAAAAATTGATACTTTTTTGCATCATGCAGTGTCTCTGCTTTCTGCATCACTGGCCGTTTCTGCTTTCTTCATTTGTGCAGGTTTATTTTACAGATTGAGTTAACAAACTGGGGAATGATAGAGCAGAGGTGCAATATGTAAATGCAAACTTCTTCAGTTTTCCCGGGGCTGGGGGGCAGGGGGGAAATCCTTTCAAAAATAGGATCCCTGTTTGAGAATAGTTAATGTCAAATTTTTAGGTGTCATATCTGCTATATTAATTTCAATCAAGTAAGGAATAGATTTTTTTGTTGTTGTTTTAAATCTGCAACAGTTGGGGTACAGGCTGGGAAGAGCACAGGAGGTATGTAACACTTGGTCATAGCTGTAGAGTAGTGCTCTTAGATTGGCACAGAACAATAAAATAGTGGTCATTTATTAAAAGGAAGGTGTGTATATGCATTCAAACTTGGACTGTGCCATAGGGGTTCATAGTTGGAAACTGTCCCTCCATGTCTCCTGTCCTTCAGCTTCTAAGCAGGGCATATTGGTAACTATTAATGTAACACTATAAACACATACTTCATTCTTTTTCATAGTTCTTTGTGCTCATGACAAAGGCCTGAGTTTGTGCAAGGATGTCTTTTCAGGCTGTTGCAAAACCTTTTAGACTTGTGGGCTTTTCTACAGAAAACTCACTTAAATAAACCTGTGGGTGGGATTTACTTGGTCTGCCTCTCCAGACTGCAGTGTCTCAGAGTGAAAGCGATAGCCTCACAAGGTCACTACTGCCCTGGAGTAGTGGAGGGCCTTTCAATTTATGCTTGGTCATGCCCTTTTAACTTAATGTTCTCCTTCACACAAGCTGGTAGTGATGGATGTCTGTTCAGACAACCTAATGGCCTATGGTAACTATAGAAGAGCCTTTTTATCAATATTCTGCAGCTGAGACCCATCAGGATGGACTGTCAAACTGCTCTACACTACATCCAGGACCATTTTATGCAAATAATAGCTGTGATACCATTGCTATACTTTATGGTGTCAAGCAGGACTGTAAAAGGTCATTTCCATGGGTCAAGAGGAAGTTGATCTTTGTAGCTTGATATATCAGAGGTCATTTCCCTCTGTCAGCTGTTGCTACCTTGAACAGTACTAAACCCACTGCAGAATGACCTCAGCTCTGAAGGAATCTCAGCCATAGATAGAAAGTCTGCTGGGAGATCCTCAGTGGCATTTCAAGTGTGGCGAGAGGATTCTGAAGTCAGCAACTTCATGGTGAGCTTCAAAAGATAACATCTGGCTTACCCCCAGGGAATGAGAGATTGGTATTTGCTTCATGCTTGCTTCTATTCCTCAATTCAACTTTTCCTGCAATCTTTCATTAGTTAATTTATGTACCTGTTTGAGGTACTGCAAGCCTGCCAAATAGAAAACATTTCATTTCTCACTGAAATCCCAGCCTGTATGCCAGGACGACCTGAATTTTTGTATTCAGGGACTGAGCCTTCCAGTCTCGAGTGAGATAGTTTGCCTGTGTTGCTCACAGGTCTCAAGAGATACCTGTCCAATGCAGAGACTGTCACATTAGGTAACAGTTTGAGGTACCACGCTGTGAATCTGTTTAAGTGAAACTTCTCCAGGGCTTATTGTGTTTTCCACAAAACTTCCAGCTACGTGTGTTCTTAGTCAAAAAATGTTCATGTCTTTTCCATTTGTGGAGTGCCATTTGCACTTTCATGGACTTCCTACGTAACTGTAAACTAAGATGCTGACTTCTGAGAAGAAATAGAGTGCTTGCTAATGCAAGTCTTATTAAACTCACTAAAGGTATGTGAACTAACAGTGGATGAGAAGACTGAAGCAGGTACTGGAAACATAATATATGTGTAATATCTGCACATCATGAAATTGTGCCATCATTGACAGAACACTCAGCATTTCAAGCTCCTTGGTAGCAACTCCAGTGCTACTTACCTACCAGTTTATCCATCTATATGTTGCATTGTACCTTTAATGCATTGGGAGCATACGTGTTTTTTTCAGTATTACTGTAAAACAGAAATAGTTTGTGTTCCTATTTTTATGTAGTCCAACAGGTGAATTTGTAGTTTCCTTACTTATTTAAAGAAGTTTTTCCTGGTAATCTAGTCACCTTGGCATGACATCAAGTTTTGGTGTGACAGCAAGTTTCTCCATGTTAGGTACTCTGGACTGGCCGTCTTACCTTCATTTCTAGTAACAGAGACGTAAGTTACCCTAGGTATACTACTCTTGTGTTTACTGGGGGTTATTATGGGGTAAAAGCATGCCAGGGGGACTATAGGGATGTTGGGGAGGGACTCTTCATTAGGGACTGTAGTGAGAGGACAAGGGGTAATGTTTAGATTGGATATGAGGAAGAAATTCTTTACTGTAAGGGTGGTGAGGCGCTGGAATGGGTTGCCCAGGGAAGCTGTGAATGCTCCATCGCTGGTGGTGTTCAAGGCAGGGTTGGACATAGCCTTGGGTGGCATGGTTTAGTGTGAGGTGTCCCTGCCCCTGGCAGGGGGTTTGGAACTCGATGATCTTAAGGTCCTTTCCAACACTAACTATTCTATGATTCTAAGTTGTGATCTCAAAGCTGATGAGACCATGAGCAGTTGGTGTCTAAGCCTTTATGCAGCTGCTAATAAATGGCATATATATACTGGTTTTTCAAAATGTGAAGAGGTCAAGTACCATGGTTCTGACTTGATTTTTCTAGGGGTTTTTCTTAATTTTCTGCTGCCAAGGCTGTTTAACACATAATCATGGGGCTGCCTATTGTCCACTACAAGCCAGATGTTGATGCGGTCTTGTTCCAGTCTTTGTTCTGAAGAACAGCTTCATTACAAAATAAAAAAGTCCTCCTTAAAAGCTTTTATTTCTTATGTGAAACTTCTTCTTTGACAAGATGAAGAGAATCAGCCTGTCTTTAATGGGGTTGCATTGAAATGTCTGCAACTCTTGTCATTCCTTGGCATGATCATTGCTTTAGGGGCAGATTAGAGGTCAATCAGCCACAGCCACTGGGGCGCCCACAGCTAGCCTCAGGATACTCCCTACAAATGTAAGATCAAAAGGGCAGGCACATGAAAATTACTGTTTACTTTTTATGAATTATTTCCCAGAGATGGGATCATTAGCAGAATCTAAATGCCGGCTGCCTCCTAGTGCAAGGACACCCCTGACAGAGCACGCTTGCTTGGGCATACCTTTCCACTCTTAAAGTCAAAAGATTCTCTGTTTCTGCTTTTGTGAGAGTTCTGTATTATTTATAAATAACTTTCTGGTTGTTTTTCCCCAAAACACTGTCACTACTTCTGAACATGCTTATAATTCTTAGGTGTCATCCATTTCTATTGCTTGTGCAGTGAAGGTATTTCAAAGCCTGTGTTCATACCCCAGGGACTCAGCAAGGGATGCTTACCTTCTGAAGGAAGTAAAACTTTCGGGTAATTTTCCCGAGTGAATAGTGGCTATTACTCAGAATTCATAGCTGGCCAGTGGGTACTACAGTTACCCCTACTGTAAATATGGGGGACAGGTGAATATTGGCTGTTATGGTGAGGTACATGTTTGCAAATGCAGATTCAATGTCTGCTCCTGTGGTAATCTTCACCCATCAAGCTCTACACATTCTTATCCACATAAGTATCTGGCTTCTGTTTGATGACTGTAATCAGGGCTATTTAGAAGGGTCGTGGGGTATTTGCCCTTTTGTCTTGTGTCTGGAGCTATGAAAGTGTGGCTTTGGAGCAAATGTTGGTTGGATTCGAAAAAGACTGGCGGTAGCTAGGAACATGTGTAGCCCCTGATATGGTAAACTTATGATTCCAAGTAGAAAACTGTTTGCTTTTTAAAATAACTTTGAAAAAGTTACCTTGAAGTACCCAATACATGGTGGATATTACTCTTTAATGAAAACCAATATGAACTTTCCTCTTATCATCCAACATGTTACTACCCTTAATGTGAAATAGTCAAATGCTGCCCAGCACAGGAATGAAACTAAATCTGGCTGGTAACCAAAATAAAATCCCTTCCAGCTATTTTTGTATGTTCTTAAAATGTGTGCTGTGAGATTAGGCAGTTGTCTTTTTTTTTTTCCCCTTTCTGCTGTTTTTCTTTAAAAGTTTTAAAAAAAATCTGTCTTGCAGTACCCTCCTATGATAAAATGCAGAAAATCAAATGTTATATTCTGTTATCTAAATCCTCATCCTTCCTAATCTGGCTAGACATTTTGGAAAAGTATGCTTTTACTTATTTGGCATGATGTTTTCTCAATGTCATTGGGTTTTTTGGCTTTCATCTTGACAGCAGTAGATAGAGAACTTCTTGCTAGCATTTAAAAGGATAAACTGAACATCTCTTTTCCATCTTTTCTTCTTGCTGTTGGATAGAGCTCAGGAAAATTTTTAATCCTTGCAAAGCAGTGAAAGTGAAAAGGAAACGTGTCTGCAGATGAGTGGGGTTGCTGGGTCCTCCATAGGGGTCTGCAAGTGACCCCTCTGCAGGAGTGGGTCTGGGGTTTATTACAGCAGCATTCAGAAGGTTGAGGCACAGATACTATAAAAATAAGCCTGTTGAGGCGCAGTTTAGGCTTGTTCTGGGCTGCGCTGGGTCTCAAAAGTTTTCTACGATATGTCTTGGACTTCTAAGGTTAGATCAGCACTAAATGGAGAGGTCTGTACAGCTCCCTTCAGTCATGCAGCCATGCTCTCAGGTTCATGAGATATCAGAGGGCAACTGATTCAGAGCCAGGATGGGGCATGCTTGCTGTGTGTTTCTTGCAGACTTTACACTGAAGTGGAATCGGATACCTAACTGTGTTTACCATCTCGAGTATCTTTGCTGTTGATATCTTCTTGTTCTCATAGTCATCATGGAAAACAATGTTTTTAAGATGCCTTTTATTGCATCTGTGCTTCAGAGGCTGTTACATTCCCTCTGTTTTTCTTACAATGTGACACAGAGGTCATTAAACCTCCCCAGTGAAGTAGTACATCTTGAAGTTGATACCCAAATCCAGATGGGTCTCCCCATTGCTGTTAGAATAGGAGGATAGTGGAGGTCCTTTCTCCACCCAGTTGCTAATAAATGCAAGGTACACCTGTCAACTGATAGCTGTTAAATTAACATTTCCATTTCTCTGTGTGTAGCCATATCTTTACACACAGGTGTATATGTGTTGGGATAGGGGCTATTTTTGGCTGTACTGTAGGAAAGCCTGAAGGTAATGAGCTGTGCATAGTAAATCTTGCTTAGTCCATAATTTCCACTACATTTCAAGTTAAGGGCCTAAATTAGGGTTAGTGTCAGACTTGCTCTTTTGCTATGTCCTAATTTTGTTTTAAAAGCACATAGCTAAGGACTTTAATATGTTTTAGATTCAGTGCTTGTAAGTTATACTAAAATCCCTCAGGGAGCCAAAATAACTTATTAAAACCTTGCAAATGTTTTTGACTGCTGCATTCTATTATTTTCCATTCCAGTGGTAGCATGCAGCCTCTTCTGCTGACGGGTGGAGGAACGCAAACCTCCAGGGCCCATTAGACTTAACTTGTTTACTGCATTGATATCTATATGTTAAATGACAAGAGAGTTCAGGTTATTGAATAATTTAAAATTCAGCTCTAATTGGTGTCATATGACCTGGAAAAGGCCATGGATGACGCCAGGAGCATGCTGTGAAACTCTTATAAATAATTCATAAATTAGATCATTCATTTGCCTGGATGTCTTGTTAAATGCAGAAGTTTGTAAGTATTAACTGATGATATAACACCTGTAAGTATTTAGTTCATATGCTGGAAGGTAATCTACCTTGATGATCTTCTAGCAAAACCTGCCAGAGTATGAGAGTTAATTGCACTAGGGAGAATGCACTACGTTTATTTGGGATGGGCTTTGGCAAGGCATACCGTGCAGATGTTGCATTACACATTCTCTATCAGCTAGACAACTATTCTGTGTATGCCCATGTTAAAAATGCAGCTCATCACTCTTCTGCCCTTATTTCACATGAACTCCAAATGCACTGGGAAATGGTAGTGACCTGCTCTGCTCACATATAGTATAGTTTTTGAAATATTTATCTAGGTCTTGAACTACTGATTCTTCAGTAAAATAAAGGGCAGAAGTAAAAAATTGAAGTCAGAAAATTGTGATTTTTCGTTTTTATAATGTTGGCAGCACATTGAATGTTAATAGTTAGACCTGGTGCTGTCAACATTACTGTCAACATATTGGCATTTTCCTATAGCGCAAACAGAAATGATAGTTTTCTTTTGGAAAGCAAACATATTTGCTTAATTTCAGTGGTCAGATATTGCATTGCCATATGTAGGTACTGTTTGGGCTTAATGGACATTCTGCTCACAGTGACTTCAGGGCTCAACGTACAGGCTCCTCTCTTTAGTTTTCTTGGAGCACTGTATTATTAATGACTGCCTTATCAGCCAGTGTAAAACCAAGTTGCTGATCTGAAATGGAAGCATTTGTTAGAGATTAGCTACAATATTTGTGTAGCTGCAGAAGAAGGGTGGCATGTTTATTAATGCAAAATACACACTTAAACCTGAGTGCCAGCAAATGCTCACATGCCACTTTGACTGCAGGTTTTTTGTGCACCTGGCATTCCAGCTCAAACCCTCTTAACAAAGGGGAGGAAAAAAAACTGAAGGCAGCACAAACATAGGAGGTGTTCCTCTGCTGTCAGCTCACAGCTATGGATTCACTTTTTTGTGATGTGAACCTATTCTAGTATTTCTTTTTTTATTATTTGCTACACCTGTTCACTATATTGAGTTCAGTTGATTTTTACAGGAAAAATACAGGCTTGTGACTGTCATTCATGTACTGATTCTTCGAACTGAGACCGCTTGTTTTATTCAGTGAATATGGCAATCATAGCCATCCATAATTTCTACAGAAAATGGTGCTTTATTTCTTGCTTGAAAAATGGTCAGCTTACCTTCCGAGTTATCTACTGTATTTATCTTAGATACTGACAGAGACAGTTGCTGAACTGTTATGTGGGCATTTTGTAATGATACTAGGTTACTTATGGTAGAGATTTTAATAAAGGATTATGGGATTTTAAAAAATATAATTGATTGACTTCAGTGGGTCTTGCTAATTTACTTCAAAATCTTTGCCTTTTATATTCTCCTTGATAAATTCTTACAGACTCTTGGAAAGAATAGCTCCTTAATCACTCGTAATGCACTTCAAATAGTCCTATCATTTGAAATAATTGCCCTTAAAATGGCATTTCTGTTGCCCCGATATTCTACCTGAGCTTATTTATAATATATACTTCTCATTCTACTGACAAGAGCAAGTGCTTATACTGTCGATAGACCTGCAAACTGAAAGCCAAGCTTTATTCATGCGAGACCCATACATCAGCAATGCATAGTGGAGACTGAGTTCCAGGTTTAAGATGTATACCCTAGTGAGTGAGTCAGCTAGATCACTAATAGAATCATAGAATTATTTAGGTTTGAACAGACCTTTAAGATCATTGAGACCACCTGTTAACCCAACACTGCCAAGTCTACCACTAAACCATGTCAGTAAGTCCTGCATCTATGCATCTTTTAAATACCTCCAGGGATGGTGACTCCACCACTTCCCTGTGCAACCTGTTCCAATGCTTGACAACCCTTTTGGTGAAGATATTTTTCCTAATAAATTTTGCTGGAGCCTGTCCAAAGAAAAGCAATGAAACTGGTGAAGAGTGTGGAGATCTTAAAGGTGCCCCTATATATGGTAGCCTCTCATTTGTCCATTTTGAAGTTTTTGCATCATCTTTAAATATCTTTAATTATCTGGATTTCTCCTCTGTTTTTTGCTTCTATTCATTCTTGGCTTTGTCCAGGGTCCATGCTCAGACCAGCACAATGGACTAGTTCTGAACCCGCATGTTCCTCCCTCTGTTTCCACCCCACTAAAGAAATCCTAGATCTGAAAACCCAGGTTAGAGAAATGTTCTAAAGATACAACTGAGAACAATTTTAGTTCACTGTCTCTTTTTAATCATTTTTTTTATTTTTATTCAAATATATCTTAGCTACAACATGCAAACCCAGGTGCTATGGGTTAAACTGTAACCCTGTTAACATCTGTTGGAATTCTGTTGTTCACAGTAACAGCGCTGTGTTTTACTCGAACCCTAGCTTTTGTCCTCAGAGTGCAAGACTTTTCAAGGTAATGATTTTGGGCTGTTTCTCAGACATGTTTTGTACATGCAGAGCTACCACTGAAGTCTGTCAGGACCTTGCCTGTGTTAGTATTGTAAGATCTGATCAGTTACTAGTTCATCTCTTGCAGTACAAAGCGATGTGTGCTGGAGTCAGTCTGTAAATGCATCTCCTCTGCCAGTACTGTGAATTAACGCTGCAGAGCACACAAGTTGCATTTGAGAAGAATTTGCACAGATTACAATGCTGTGTGCGTAAAACTGGTGCGCTGTTTGTCTGTTTGTAGGAAGTTTTACGGACTGGCTGTTTGTTTAAGCTCTGCTCTGAATCCCTCAGCAAAAATTACTGGGATTGCAGTAAAGATTTCTTAGAGCTCCCCACGTGTCTTTCTCTCTAAACCCCCCTGAAGATTATTTGAACTATTTTTCAATATCTCGTTGTTTCCATGCAAGACTTTCACATCTGATCAAGTCTTATTAACTCCATATGTTGCAAGGAACACTCTGAGTTTGTTTGTTTGTTTAAGCCTCAGTTAAAAGAAGTTGGATCTTTAAATACCATACAGCAAGCCTGGAAGAGCTCCACAGAGGCGAGAGCACAGCTGTTCTATCATGGTCCGTCATGGTTTCCTTATGTCCCATAGGCATTATCTTTCTTAAACTCATCCTGCAAAGTTACCCGATTCCTTATGCTTGTGTGTCTTTAGACTCATGATAGGAGGTGGGTGTTTTTTTGTCTTTTTTTTCCTGTTCACCTGGCCTGCATCTTACATCTTACAGGTCTGTCATGGCATGCTCCCGTCTCATCTGATCCCTCGTAAGTGTAAAAGTCCCTTTTCTCTGCCACCTCTACCATCCAACCGTAGTTTTCAGTTAAAGCATTGACAGAAAAACACAAGTTGCTGAAAAAATTGTTGACTAGCTTCTGACTCCTCATGGTTATTTTTACTGTGGGGTTAGACCCTGCAAAGTACTGAGTAGCTGTCAAAGGCATGCTGGAACTTAGTCTTCTGCCTAACATGACCTCCTTCGAAAGAATAAAAAAGCCCCACTTGCATTCAGAGACATTAATGAGAATTTTTCCCCCCTGCAAACATATTGTAACTGTGAAATAACATTAAAGTTTCTCTGCCTTGTTATGAAGTCTTTAAATGTCAATGCCATTTCTGAGACCATCAGGGCAGATTTAATGGTGGCCAAGGTCAACAAATGCTAACTGGTACCTCTCTTTTAGGACCTTCAGGGACTCTTAATAGAGTCTCAGGCATGAAGTTAATTTGTGTTGTGGACCTTTATTCTTAAACCTGCTACTGATGATTATTTTGTACTATCTTCATTTGTGTGCTTAGCTTTCTTAACATTCTCTTGTCTCTTCAGTCAATAAACCAAGCTGCTAAAATCCAGAATTTCTCAGTTATTTCATCTCTTGAGTCTTCTCATTTTAGCTCCTTTTTACTTCTTTTTATGGACTGCAAAAGGATGGGTGTATGCTTTTTGTAGACCACCCTAAGCTGCCAGCCCTGGTAGGATCCTATAAGAATACCTCCAGGTCTGCCACCTTCTGCTGTCCTGGAGGCTGGGAAACTGGCCATTTTGAAAGCTTTTCTCTGTCGGTGCCCTGAATGCTTCATTAACAGAAGCAGATGAGGTATGAAATGAGAGACAGCACATAACCACGCGATTCTCTTACTTTCCCTTTTTTGTAATATTTCTTCCTGTTTCTGGTCATCCCTTTATGCATTGCCTAATTTAGATTAAAAAGGCTTTGTAGCCTTTATTTGTCTACAAAATACTGCAGACAAGGATGGCATGCTAGAAATAATAAATAACCAAACTCCGTCTTTTTCTGCTCAGTTGCCCTGCCAGCCCCTCTGACTTTAAAATATTTTAATGTCCTGCACTTTTCACCCAGTCCAAGCACCAGACTTTTACTCAGACATTTAGCACTGACATTAATGCAAATGCCTCCAACTCACTAGGCTCTTTAAGCAAACTGTGATATCCTTTTCTTTCAATCACATGGCAGAGAGGATGTATTTGTAGCTGCAAAATTGGAAATAATAAAATATCAGTATTCAGGTGCTAATCCATGTTAATTTACATTCTGTGAAGTCTACAAGAAACTTGTAATTGGTTGTCTTGAAGGGCAGCAGAGTATATTTGGTATTTTGTTTGTATATAAAAATAATTTAAATTATACATATACACACTGCATAGATTTAGATTATGAAGACAGGATGAGAAAGTTGGGGCTGTTCAGCCTGGAGAAGAGAAGGCTGCACGGAGACCTCATAGCAGCCTTCCAGTATCTGAAGGGGGCCTATAGGGATGCTGGGGAGGGACTCTTCATGAGGAACTGTAGTGATAGGACAAGGGGTAACGGGTTCAAATTTAAACAGGGGAAGTTTAGATTGGATATGAGGAAGAAATTCTTTACTGTAAGGGTGGTGAGGCACTGGAATGGGTTGCCCAGGGAAGTTGTGAATGCTCCATCACTGGTGGTGTTCAAGGCAGGGTTGGACATAGCCTTGGGTGGCATGGTTTAATGTGAGGTGTCCCTGCCCATGGAAGGGGGATTGGAACTGGATGATCTTACCCTAACTATTCTATGATTCTATGATTATATCTCTCTTCTAATCATCACTGGATGCTTGCTTGCATTCCTAAATTCTAGTGTTTTGAGGCTTGCTGACTGTCTTCCACTGAATGTGGTAATACCTATCTATTGTAAGTGTGGACAGCGTGCAAATAAGACCTTTCTTTCCATCAGTGGATATCAAATTTCTCTGCTAAACCACTTTTACTGCAGCCGTTTTGTTATCTGTACAAACCTGTCTTCTGTAATTAAAAGAATTAGATCTTTGTGAAAGGTCCCAAAGGTTACAGGAGTTTAAATTCGGCACATTATTGAAATTAATGCACAGGTCTAGCAAAAGAAATGCGAGTACCTGATTCACTGCTGTTCTGATGTGCATGAAAACTCAAATGTTGAACTACCTACATGAACCATAGTGCAAAGATACTCCAGGATGTAAGTAGGATTTTGATGTCTCTTACATCATATCCACGAGTATAACAAAGCCACTAGAATTTGCTTGCACTGGGTTGACAAATGTGAATTACAGTTGCTTCCTTTCTTCAGAGTTTTATCAGAGTATAATCACTTGCCCAGCTTAATTGAAAAATCACTTACGTTTATAGCTGAACTTAAACATGTTTTGTATTTAAATGACAGCTTTTGATGTACAACCATTTTTTACAGAAAGTAGTTGGTTTTTATCTGTGTTTCTGTAAAGATATTTCAGAAACTCTCATCAAATTTCCAGCGGTAAGTAATATCCTATTCAGTGCAAGGTGAAATGTTTTACATCAAATCTCCTGCTGTGTAATGGCCAATCAAAGAGTATTTATAGTGGCTGAATGGATTTTTTGGCTCAGTATTCAAAATTAAACATTTTCAAACCTTAACATTTAATGTTTTTTGCCACTCTTCAAGTTGATTTTATGTAACCCTAGATGCTCACAACTACTTGATACTCTGAAGTGACTCATTTTATGCTGAAGATCCTGCAGGCAGTAGTTTCACATTTATTACAATTGTGTTGATGGAATGAAATGTAGATTTGATAGCAGATTCATATCTGTCTTCTGATAAGCATTTTCTGGGGTTTGGCTGTATGTCCATCTGCATGATGCAGCAAGTTATTTCTGAGAGAACATATTTACCAAGTGATATTAATGAGCAATGGTAAATTCTGGTAATTCACAGGAAATTGTTTTTCTTCTTTCAGGCATCCAGTCAGAAGAGTTTCTGCCAGCAACCGTCTTTGGGGCTGGATGGTTCTTACTTGGGTGCTGGGGGATCTCAAACTTTGTATAAGAACAGTAAAGCATCAAAGGCTGGAAGCCCAGCCCGTGTTGCATTGCCTCAGCCTTGCAGAAATAACCATGGGTACGGGCCTGAAATTCACTACAACCATCAGGAGTCTGTGAAGGAATATCCGGTAGAAAATGGCTTGCACAGGAAGTGGAACAACATGATTTCCCCAGCCAAACAGAGGAGCCCTCGCCATGTAAAATCACCTCAGGAGATTGACCAGAAAGCAAATGAATTTCAAACCATGTGCCCTCAACAAGTCAGTCATGGTTGTGCCTGCAGGCATGGAGGATGCTCAGGGAGCATGCAGGAGAGCCACCAGGTCAGCCAGGTACTTAGAAAACACTCTGCACCAGTCCACAAAACCTGTGGTGATTCTAGGCACTCTCAAGTTTCTGGGCTGAATGACAGGGTGGACTCAAGGCAAAAAGAAACAGAGAACTCTAACAGGTTGTATGAAGAAAGAAGGCAGAAGCTGCTTCTGCAGAAAATGGAGCTGGAAATTGAAAAGGAGCGACTCCAGCATTTGTTGGCTGAGCAAGAAGCAAAACTGCTCCTTAAACAACAGCAACTACACCAATCCCATATGGATTATAACAGGTGATTTTGAGATTCCTAATTTATAGCAAATTTCTAAAATTCCTAATGAAACATGGGCCATAGTTAATTAAAGTGGGAGAATGGAACTGATAAAATAATTAAGACCTGTGGCACAAATTTTCTCTAACCGTGATTTAGAGGAGAGTAGACTTACTAGTATGTTAGCATATAGTGTTGGGAAACAGCATGACAGCTGTGGAAAGCAGCAGAGGAAAACAGTAGGGGGTAGAAAGAAAGGCGCAAGAAAAGCAGTGCTAAAAGACTAGGCAGGGGAAGAGAAGCAGCAGAAGAAAATGAGAGTTTGATCTTACTGCAGGTATTGAAGGAGTACAGACATTTGCCAAGAGAGAAGTGTGAACGTGGATGACAGATATGGCATTCCACCTTCTTTCCTTGAAGAGGTCAGTTTTGAAGTATTCCCTATGTGGGGACTGGACAAAGTGTATTTTACAGGAAAGGAGATAATTTTATACATATGTGAAATATGTATGTATGGAAATGGAATGAAGCTCTGTGTAGCAAGGATGTTTTTTTTCCAGTGGTATTTGTGGAAGAGAGAATGTCAAGGCTGAGGCATGATACATGGTTGAAACTATACGAAGGGAAAGGTGACAACAGTAGAAATATGGGGTGTGGCTTTAAAGGCCCTTGAGCTAGTTGCAGAGATGAGGTAGCTTCTTATTGGCAATGGGTAAAGGGGGTCTCTGGGAAAGAGGGAGAAACTATTTCATTGGTTATCACATTACTAGAGTGGAGAGGATGAGTTAAAGGGAGCAGTTAAAAGCAAGTTGAATTAGCTGGTGTAGTAGGCCAGTTGAGTACTGGCATTTCAGCATTAGGAAGAGAAAAAGATGGGGGAAACTCTAGCAGTCTTTTGGAAGAAGCTATAGAAGGATTTCACACGGATGCTTATTTTGATGCCGTTTTAATATGGCAGCTGCTGACAGCATCCCATGAGAGTGTGCATTACATGACCCACTTCATACATTCACATATTATAACCACCATGGACAAATTTATCACTTTTTCTTCTTAATCACAGCCCCCTGGCTCTTTTCAAACTGTGACAAAGAATACTGAAAAGTATGTGGTTTTTTTTGTTGTTGTTGTTGTTGTTATCTTGGTTTGTGGCTTACATTGAAAATAAGGTGTTTATATGGCTTTAAAAATGCCTGTCTTGAAGGCAGTCACAATCTTGTGTGTTGAAAATGACTGAGGTTACAAACAAAGGATTATGACTTCAGGTGAGAATTAAGTAGGAACAGATGGATTTTTAATCATCAAATACCTTAATTCTGTGCATGCATCTCTTTAATAAAAAACAAGTGGAATGTGAAGGACATACAGATTGAAGTTTCTGGTGGTTTTGTTTCTGATGGATATTTTTCAGGATTTGAGCCCAGAAAAAAAATGAACTTACAATAGGTATCTATGATAATGTGCTTATTAATGCCATTATGCCTATTTTAGCTTCTTTGTTTTTTTCCCCTGAAAAAGCTTCAAGATTTACAGAAATCTAGTTACCTAAAAGAATTCCGTGAAAGAAAATCATAAATGATCAATCTGAGGATTCAGTATTTTTGTGATCTCTTTTCAGAGGTGCCGGTAAAAAGCACATTTGCCATATTCAGTTTAAGAAAAGCATCTAGAATATAGCTCACTTGCTCTTGAAAATATTCAGTGTCTTTAGAATTAAATGGTTGGTATTTACAGGTAAGTCTCTTGGGCATCACAATTCTGTTTCAGTTCTAGGTGTATAATTTGATAACAGGGTAATTTTATATACTACAAACAATAAAAATTTGTTTAGCTAAGCTCAGATACCCTTTACTTCATTGTCAGGAGGCTCTAACCTAGTTCATGCCTTAGTATCATGACGGTTTAAAAAAATATTATAACAAAAATCCATTTCCAGATAGTGTTTATTTTTGTCTGTCCTTCTGCATGGGTGGAGTGCTGGTTAAGGTCTGTTCTGAGCTGCTGAAAGTATTGTCATTGAATGACAAGTGAAGGTCTGAGCATTTGTAATTATTAGCTATTAAGTCTTCTGCTTTTTAGCAGAAGTACAAACTGATCCTTTTTTTGGCCACACTTCATCATAACTGCATTTTAATTTCCCACATTTCCCTATTTGGCCTCAAGTAAGCATAGTGCTTTTAGTTTGCAGTTTCTGTCTACATGAAATAGTTGCTCAACTGTCAAAAATGGTGCATGTGCTGGGAAAGAGGCAGTTCAGTGACTCCTTGTGATGCCAGCCACACCAGAGTAGACAATTATGGGTAAATCCTGGAAATAGTTATGTTATTCAAATAAAAAGTACTTCTACTGTTGATTTTTCTATTTTCATAGGAGAGAAAGAAGAAGGTGGGGCTATAAGAAAAAGAAAAAGGCTCAGCTATAAACTAAGCCCAGCAGGGATGTTTGTTACTGGATACTGGGGCCGTTCTCTTAAGGGAGCTGGTCCTTGAAAATCAGTAACTGAAATTTTGCTAATCTTTTTCCCAGTGGTAACCCTTAGAAGCAAAGGCACTGGACATAAGTCAGCCTTCCAATACAAAAATGTATTTGAAAGTGTGCAAACAGTCATGAAAGCTGCATTTAATGTGATGAAGTGCTCTGTTTGTAGGCACACAACTCACCTTTTTGTGACGCGTTTCTGGTGTGATGATTTGACCAGCTGCAAAAACAGCTAATTCTGCTTTTTCAGGTGTAGAGGCCACGTACCTGTTTCAGAAGATGTGCCCATTGATGAAGCAATGGGAGAACTTGCTGTGATGATGAACAGCAAGAGCATGGGGCTAAGGTAATTTCTCTTTTCACTTCTAAGTACTTCACAGTGTCGGTATATCTTCTTGACAGTGGTGCTGTTGGCTGCCAAGTGTATTTGTTCATGTGTTTGTCTCGAATTAGGAGCTTTTTTCTGCAGGAAACGTAAAATTCATTGGCTGTTGCATTTTATGAGTCAACTCAGTAGTTATGCTGACCTGTTATTACTCAAGGTTTAAGGACCTCTGTAGAGGTCTGTAGAAGTTTTGTGTGTCATCTCTTAAGGACGCTAACCTAGTCCAGTTCAAAATTCACAAAATCTTAGCTTTTGTTCTTTGTTTTAGGTATTGCTTGTTACTTTTTTTTTTTTTTCAATTACGATCAGAACATCTGTTTAGTTTGGATTTGGACCTGATGTAAAAAATACATTACTCTCTAACTCACTGATAGAAATGATCCTGTATACTTGGTGACAGTTCCTTGTTTCTCAAACAATGCTGGGTTTCACCTCTGCTTCAGTGTGATCAGAGCAAACTAACACTGCAATAACTGGAATTAGAGTTAAGCCAGTTTCCATCTCTTTATCTCAATTTTGCATGCTATTTAAAACTTTAATCAATACATGATTGTGTTTTCTTGCTGTTCCATCCATTTCCTGTTAACACTGGAAGAATATTCAGGCTCATTAGAAAAGCAACAAAAAAACCCTGGATTTGATAGGGTTTTTCTCACTTTCTCAAGAAATAACATCTTTTTGTTCTATGCTTTAACTATAGATGTTCATTTGAACAAAATATCTTCAGGTGGACAAGATGAACAGCTGTCCTTTGAATGGCCCCTTCTTTAGGGACTTCAAAATAATAAGCTTTTGTGTCCATTAGGAGAATACTGGAAGAAGTGTTAATTTATTTATAAACTAAGCATCCAATACTTACTTTTTTTTTTTTTAATCATGGTGATACTGATTTTATTTTATTTTTCGAGATCCCTCTTCACTGAAAAGGGATAAGTCGCTTTCTCCATAACAACAGGAGTAGTTAGTTTCCTTGGAATACTTCACTGCTTAACCAGGTGTTTGGCTGCTGTGAGTTACTGGCATATCCTCATTACATTTCTGATGCTTTTTGTTATGTTTTCACACCGACTGAAGTGATCAAAATGTGATCCCTGGTATGTTTAAAATGCATTAAGTGCCTTGGAGGAAAAATGTAACCTAGAACATCTGTAGGGCTTCTTGGCAACAGTTTACCGAAAACCTGCAGAAATCTCCACAGTATAAGCGGGGAAGATGAGGAAAACCTGTGCCATTAACAAAACGAGAGTTCCAGATTTCGGAAGGTTCCCCACCCTCTCTTCATTCCCCTCTTTTAATTTACTGTAATTTTTCAAAGTGAATATGTGTTCATGCAGTCTCAAGTTGCATGCCAGCTGGTTCCGAAGTTTGGCAGCAAAACACTTGGAAGTTTTTCTTCCTGTATGCCATCTTCAGTTTTGCAAAGGTTACCAGATGAATGCTCCCTAAATAATTTACTCTAATGTAAGGCTGAAAGAGGCTACTGAAGACAAGTCCATTTGTCTCTTTTATGCATTTGAATATGTAAGCGTTTTCTTCAGTATCGAGGGAGAGTTTGCAAGTGTGTAGCTTGAGCTTAGAATGAGGAAGAACTGGTAGGAGTGCGTTTTTTAACAATGTCTTTTGGAGGGTTTATTATTATTTTAATTGTTTGTTTTTTAATTGACCTGCCAAATGGTTCTTGTTACAGCAAATGCTATCAGAACCCTAATAGAAAAACAGCCTTCTTTGACTTCCGGTTCATACGTAAGAGCAATTCTAGCAAACCTCACAGCACGTAACTTGATTTCAGTCTTCAAATATTATTAAATCTTAGCTTAAAATTATGCTGGTATTTTAAAGGAAATGGTGAAAGTCCTTTAAAATACTAAACTTGCTGAAGTGAGATACTGGAGTTTAGAAGTAAAATAAATAATATAATCAAGAACTGAAAAACATAGGGTTTTTTATAATTAACAGCTCATTTTGAGTTAATTATCTACAATTACGAAAATCTAATTGCAATTTATTCTCTGCTATCTGTGGGAAGAATTGTAGGCAAGGGAATGTACATCACTGCCAGGCATAAATGCTATAGGATGGGTAGAAATAATAGAGGAGCCCTTAATGAAAAACAAAAAGCAAATAGGAATGTGCAGCTGTGCCAGGGTATTGAAAGGTAATTGTAGTCAGAAATGAGATACATACTTTAAAAGGCATCTTGTCATCTCCTGTAGGGATTAATTTTTTCCCTCCTTGAAAAAGAGGAACAAAGATTCTGCAAACAAATACAATACAGAGGTTGATTCTGGTACAGAATTTGGTCATTGTCTGTGAAAAAGGGAACTTTTATCTCAGGAACTACTACAAAGCATAGCCAAATTTTCTAACAGATGCCTGTTTCATTCTGTCTTCTGAATTATGATCATTATGATCTTTTCATTATCAAAGTCAGCTAGCATTGTCCATCTCAGCCTCTTTGGATGGTTTTGGTATGAATTTGCCGTATTTGCAAGTGTTGAATTTGTCACTTCCCTGCTGGGTATGTTGAGGAGCTGTTGGGAAGAAATGGGTCCATCCGTTTTCCTGCTGCAGCTGGGCCGGCATATGCGACCTGAAGAGTCTTCAGATGTAGGATCTCCAGTTCTCTAAGGTGCAGCAGTCAGAGCAGGTTTTATTGAGGATGGTTTTCAGTAGCTTGGAGTGCTCCTAAGTGAGCCCACAGCCAATTTTCAGCTATAGAGATAGTAACTTGTACAGTTAATGGCAAGTTGTCTTGCCTGTATAATTTCTTTTCAAATCTGCCCCAGTGTGCAAGATGCTTTAAAATATTCAAAATAAAAACAGAACCTGATGCATTTGTTTAGCATAAAACAGCCTTTTACAAAGCGCTTTCCATCTCCCAGACGCAGATGCTTGGTACATGCTCAAGTACCCACTCCATGCGTATTCAGTAGGATCAATACACCCGGCACCTGCTTTTGTGTGTGCTCCCGATGTCTGCATCTGGGAGAGGAATTTCAAAACAATCCACTCTGTTCACCTTTATTTCATCTCCACGATGGATCTGAATGTCATGGAAATCAGCCCTTTTTAATAGCACCGACTAGAGAGGATGTAGTTTGCTACTTTGCAAGCCCCCCTTCCTAGAGTTGTGCTTTGTGCCTAAATCTTAACGTACAAGATGCCCTGCTTTTTGCCTTGCTGTATGGCTCTGCCAGTACAGCCTTCTACTGGCCTTCTCTCTAACCTGCATCTTTTCCTGAGATTTCATGCAACAGTGCTGCTGCACCTTGACCTTGACCTGTGCAAAACATTATAAATAGGAATACCGCAGCTATCGGATGGCTTTAGTTATCTGCAGGCACTCTTTCAATGTGTGCTACCTGGTTAAAGGATTTCTTTCCTGGAGTATTAAAGATTTGCAAGTGGAATTTGCCACCTTTAATTCCGTTGAAGGCTTTTTTATGTTCGTGTGCTTCATTCTATATCACCCGTGTGTATTTTCTTTCCAGTTTGTATTTTTAGTTAGTTGAAAATATCAAATGCAAAATTCAGCAGTGCTTTCCCCCACTATTTGAATGCACATTGCTATGGTGATAGTTCCAGGAGGGAATGCTGTCAGGGGTCTTTTAAAAGATTTTTATGTTTATGGTGTAACTATTTTTATTATCTTGTGATAGAAGGTGACAATTATCTCTTGCTCCTTGTTTAATGCTTTGTTATGAACTCGATTTTTTGTGAGGCTTGTTAGACATGCAGACATCTTTCTAGGGTGATGTGCAAGCATACTTCAGTGTTTTTGTCCAAATATCCAATGCAATTAAACAGACAGAGGAACGCAGACTCGCAGCTCCCCCTGCTGTCCCAGGCATATCCAGGTTTGTTAACACAATACCACCCTCCAACTAATTTAAGAAATAAAATAAAAATCACATGCAATTACATGGCTTTGCCGCCTCTGACCTGACTTGCACCATCCCCATTGCTCCTGTGTTTGAAGGGAATTGATAATTAACAACCAGTGGCAATGGTAGCACCCAATCAGTTTCCTATTTGGAATGTTATTTTCGGTTCTTCAGGGCAGTGTGTATCACCTCCTGTTACTCTTCTCCTGAGTCTCTGGAAGGAAAACTGTCACCAGTGCTGTAAGTGGCCTGTTGTCCAAGAACCTCCCAGGCGTCTGTTCACCTGTGAGATGTCCTTGGTCTGTTTAGGACTTGGCCAACTTTTAGGAATGTGTTGAATACAGTTTGCTGGGGTTTTTATTTTTCATCTCTTTGCTGTTTTGGCAGACTGGCACATTAAATCGGGCTGAAATCAACTGTGCTTACAAATGGCCCATAAAATCTGTGTAGCTGGAAGCCACTTTCCCACTTGTTAGTGCTCCTTTTAACACCCAAGTTACTTTCTTGGTCCAGATAATTTTACATTGAAGTTTGTATCATTTTTAGATAGGATATTTGTGGAGCGAACACTTTTTTGGCCAGTAAAAGAGGTGCTTGCAGAACTGCCAGTAGCACAAATGCTGAATTAGGTGCAGATAATGAGTTTTTCTTTCTCTCGTGGTGTTGTCTGGCTATATATAGGCGCCGCATCCCTCCAACAGATGGCTGCCAGGGTCTGTCGTGACGTTAAAAGGAGAGCGTAGTTGGAGTGAGGTGTACATTTTTGCTTCTTTAGTGCCACGTGCAGACTCTGAAGGTAGTAGGTTCTCATGATCACATATGCTGCACACAGCAGTATTGCATCATTTCCATTATGGTCCAAAGTAACCTTGAGCAGGAAGCCTACTGATAGATGAGGTAAACGGTGTAAGCAGGAGATACCATAAGTAACCTCCATAGGCAGATGGAGCCCACCTGTAGGTGAAGTCTTCAAAAAGCACAGAAACTTTGGTGTTAGAACACTGCTAAGCGTAGGATAGCAGTCAGTGAATAAAACTCAAGTGCTTTGATGTTTTCACAAAAAATTGCATTTTTTGCCAGTTTTGTGCATAGGTAAGGTTCTGCAAAATCACAGAACTGAAAACGCTCAGAGATTCTTTTTTTTGGGTTGAAATATTTAAAATTCATGCATCTCCTGAAGGAGTTTTTTCCTTGCCAACACTTGCAGACAGTGAGAGACATTTTTGCAAGTCATTTGCAGATGCCTCCTTTACAGGAAAATGTAGACACTGTTAGTTTACTGCCTGAATTGAATTTTGAAGACCTGAACTCTATTTTTGTAAATTGAAGTGGATTACTTTTTCAGACAGATCATTTTGTTACTTTTTATTTTGATATGTAATCCTGGATGAAGAGAAATTGATGTTTAATCTAGATATTCATATGTACCAGAAATCTGTGAGTTGGAAAAGTTAAGAAAAAATCTCATAAAACAAAATGTTCTGGAAGGTAATTTTAAATTAAGAGGTTTTAAACCCACCCGCTCAACTTTCACGCCATTTAAAAGCTTATATCAGAACTGATGGGGCAAGACTAAGAACAAAAGCTATTGGCATTACAAAGTTAAGCAAGAAATCCTCTGTACCGTGCTGTTCTGGCCATGATCACAGCTGCACTAAGCTAAAACCCACTTCCTCACCCTGCAGTGACCTTGGCTGCACTTCAGCACACAGAGAATTGAAAAAAAAGGCAAACTCCAGTAAATATTAGATTCTGCCACTTGCAGATGTAGAGGCTACATATAAAGATAACGGCATGCGTGCTCTCGCGCGCTCTCCAGCTATCACTTTCTCAGAAGTGAACTTTGGTATTGCCACTGAATTATTCTGACATAAAACTTCCCAGACCGTACTGGTGTGCTGATCTGAACTCTGTGGCTTTGCATGGGTGCTGAGGCTTTGCAGAACTACCCATTATCTTTATAACAGTGCTAATTTTTGGGAGCCATGCAGAGAAAATTTTAGATTCAGCCCAGCTGATTTGTTCTTCACACTGCTCCTGCAGTGAAGAGGATTGATTTTTGTGTTTCTTTTGATATTTGGCTTCCTTTCCTCTGGTACTCAGTGCTTCAGGCCTTAATCCCTTAACCTTGAATCTGAGCATCAAGGCTTCAGGAGGGATCAGGCCTTTTGATGGAGAGAGAATGTCTTTTGTTGTACCAAATGGTAGGGAGTGGTATACGGCAAGAAAGCTCTCTAGACAGTATATATTTTGCTGTTGTGTTGAAAGACTGTAAACAGAGGCTGGGTTTAGTGGGGATTATAAATAATCTAGAGGAAGGTGGGGTATTAGATGCAATGGAAAGGAGTTAATGACTTTTTCTTTAACATTTCACCGATAACCAGTCTATCATGACAGATGTGTACTGGGTTGCCAAATGCTATAGTCTGATTTGGGTAACGGTTCAAAGCTTAGCGTGTCATGGAAATGGCAGTGTGGTCCCTGATGGAGCAGGGGAAAAAAAGCTTTTCAGCTTCTCAAAGGGCAGTATTTGTGGAAGCAGATGCTTGCTTGCCCTACCCAGCATAAAGAACAGTTCTGCGGGCAGTCGGGAGAGTTCATACTGCTGGATTTTTATAGGATCATTAATTATATGTTATAAGGCAGCTAAGCATGGCATTCTTAACTCGATGAATTCCATTATGAATGGCCTTTTCATATTCTTCATCTCATTATATTAAATGCATGTGACCTGAAGTTTAGCTAAAGTTATTGTTCGGGTTAACTTTCATTTAGTGGTTGCCCTAATTTTAGAAACAGTATGATCTTTAGATTTTATAGAGAGACAGGGTTTTTTCATGCATGTTTTTGCAGCACTATTTTAGATAATTTTTTTTGGAACTAGGTAGAAAACTCTGTGAGGTGTCAGGGAAAGGCTTTAGTCACTCCTTGATTTGCCTGGAGATTTCTGTACCCATGTCCCCAGGTGACAACATCCAGTTACACGGATTTGGCTATCATCTCCCTGCCAATAACTCTTAAAGCCTCTGCTCTGTTCCGTCTAGTCTTGCATATCTGTGTGCCTCCCTGACACATAATCCTGGTTGTTTTGCCTTCAGATCATTCCTAATCTGGCCAAAACAGAGCTCCTTACTTCTGCTGCTGAATCTCTCTTCACTTCTGATTTTGATAACGCCACATCCTCCCTGTCACTCAGACTCATAACCTGGGGATCACTCTCCTCTGTCACGCATCTTGTCTACTGACAGCTATTGCAGCTTCCTTCTTTGCAGCAAAGACATGCCTTCAGTGTGTCAACAGTTAAAGCAGCACCCTTTGATCTAATCCTTCATCTTACACCTTAACTAATGTGTTCTTTGACTGCTTAATGTTCATTCTCATCCTTCAAAATAATTTTTCCAAATGGATGTCTTGGCTACTTATTCAGATCTGGCCAGTGTTGCTTCTCTAAAACCTTCCTTGGAGGCTTGTCTGCAGTTATCTATCTGTAGGGCTCTGCAGACAAGCACAAAGTTGTTCTTATTTTGTTTCTGTTTTTGTTTTCTCTAGCACCTTTACTCCTCCAGCTACATGGGACTCAATGCTATGTTGGGCTCTGCATGAACTTTCAGCCCTGTGCTCCTATCACATTCCCTAGTTCCTTCTGGCTTTTGCAATGACTGAGTCATATCATGGTGACTTCTGCCTCTGTTCTGTCCTGATTATGTCTTTCTGGTTTCACTTCTTACCTCTTTGAGCCTTTTCCTAAACTATTTTTCCCAAAGTTTTTTTTTTTTTGAGTTTGAGTACTTTTTTTTCTCACCACCCTTAATCCTAATTTGATGAGTTTCAAACTAGTGCATCTCTTCTGACTGACCACAAGGATGTTCTCTGCCTGGTAAAGCCTACCTAAAACATAAATCATACTCAAAAAATATCACCAGTGATTGAGGGAGAGAAGTATTATAACTCAACTGCATTGACAAATCATCAGGTCTTCTATGTTGAGAAGTTTACATATGGCTTCTAGCACACAAGAGTTTGAAATAATAAGCAAGTATCTGTGTCAATAGTGCCAGGCTTCATCTCTGTGTGTAACTACATGCCCTTCTATTTGATTGATGCATGGTTAATCCTTTTTTCTTTTTAACTTTGTGCTGCCTTAACCTCCATCTACATCTTACATAGTTTTTGAGGAAACCATGCCTCTGAGAGGTGGACTGAATTTACATATTAGCTGTACGCAGCAGGGCTGAGGTGGTTTGGCAACGCAAATCATGCAAGCCTCTCAACCTATGTCACAGTGTCAAAGTTGTATTGGTGACAACAACGTTGGTCAGACATTTCCAAACAGGTTATAACACACTGGTGCAGAAGTAGATTGCCAGGACCTGATCAGTAGCAGTAGATATAAGATGGGAAGAAATGCTTATATCTGGACTAACAAAAGTACATGGTGTATTTGTCACATTCAGTGTCTGGGGCTGGTAACTGGCAGGACAGGATCTGGACAGAGCCCACACCTTCCCTGCATACAACCTTATGCCAGGATTTCTTCCCTTTGTAGCTTCCCTTGATGCTGGATATCAGAGCATCTCAATGTGTATCTCACTGTTACGTACATCTTAGTGAGGTAGTTTTCTGTCTGGTTTCAGTTCTGTTATGTCTCTTTATTTCCTGAGTATAAGAGTACAAAAATGTGCTAAAACTGTTCCATAAACATCCTGGTTGAGTCAATAGTCAGTGGTGCTGTCACATTCACGTAAGCAATGAAAGGAAATCTTTAGTGTGTTGTGGTTTGTGGGGCCCAGGCCCTGGTTTTCAGAGTGGTATGCCATCAGCTAGACATCTAAATCTGTATTACACTTGCCATAAATACCTGATTTTTCAGTCACTAGCCATCAAACGTGCTCTATGAAATATGTAATTTCAGTGGATATAAGGCAGCTAAAGTGGTCAGAAGTGATATTTTAAATCTTTATCAAGAGCTACTTTGTCAAATCTGTATCTGGGTATGGTAATCCACTAAACTGAGTAAAGTCCAAAGTCTGACTTCTTTATTTACTTCCTGGGCTATAAGATTTTTTTTTTTTAAGAGATCAATAAACAGTCTCAGTGTTTTCATTTTGCTAAGCAATACTGGCAAATGCTCTGACCACACCACCAAAGTCTTGGAAGGCAGACGCAGGGACAGTGAGAATGAAGACCCTGGGCCCACTGTAGGAGAGGATCTGGTTCGAGATCAGCTTAGGAGCCTGAACGTATACAAGTCCATGGGACCTGATGAAATCCATCCGCGGGTCCTGAAGGAGCTGGCAAATGAAGTTGCTAAGCCACTGTCTATCGTATTTGGAAAACCATGGCAGTCAGGTGAAGTTCCCGATGACTGGAAAAAGGGGAATATAACCCCCATTTTCAAGAAGGGGAAAATGGATGAGCCAGGAAACTACAGACCAGTCAGCCTCACCTCTGTGCCTGGCAAAATCTTGGAGCAGATTCTCCTGGAAGGCATGTGAGGCATATGAAAAACAGCAAGGTGGTTGGTGACAGCCAGCATGGCTTCACTAAGGGGAAATCCTGCCTGACCAATCTGGTGGCCTTCTATGCTGGGGCTACGGAACTGATGGACAGGGGTAGAGCAGTTGATGTCATCAACCTGGACTTGTGCAAAGCGTTTGACACTGTCTCACATGACATCCCTGTCTCTAAGTTGGAGAGACATCAATTTGATAGGTGGACCACTCGGTGAATAAAGAACTGGGTGGATGGCCGCACGCAAAGAGTTGTGCTCAATGGCTCAATGTGCAGCTGGAGACCAGTAAAGAGTGGTGTCCCTCAGGGATGGGTGCTGGGACCAGTCTTGTTCAACATCTTTGTTTGTGACATGGACAGTGGGATTAAGTGCGCCCTCAGCAAGTTTGCCAATGACACCAAGCTGTGTGGTTCAGTTGATAAGTTGGAGGGAAGGAATGGCATCCAGAGGGACCTTGACACGCTTGTGAGGTGGGCTGATGCCAACCTGATGAAGTTTAACCATGCCAAGTGCAAGGTCCTACAGCTGGGTTGGTGCAATCCCAGGCACAGCTAAAAGGTTGGGCAGAGAAGAGATTCAGAGCAGTCCTGCAGAGAAGGACTTGGGGGTGTTGGTTGATGAGAAAATGAACATGAGACGGCAGTGTGCGCTCGCAGCCCAGAAAGCCAACCATATCCTGGGCTGCATCAAAAGGAGAGTGACCAGCAGGTCGAGGGAAGTGATCCTGCCCCTCTGCTCTGCTCTTGTGAGACCTCACTTGGAGTATTGTGTGCAGTTCTGGTGTCCTCAACATCAACAGGACATGGAATTGTTGGAACAAGTCCAGAGGAGGATGGCCACGAGGATGATCAGGGGCCTGGAGCACCTCCTGTATGAAGATAGGCTGAGAAAGTTGGGGCTGTTGAGCCTGGAGAAGAGAAGGCTGTGTGGAGACCTCATAGCAGCCTTCCAGTATCTGAAAGGGGCCTATAAGGATGCTGGGGAGGGACTCTTCATGAGGGACTGTAGTGAGAGGACAAGGGGTAATGGGTTCAAACTTAAACAGGGGAAGTTTAGATTGGATATGAGGAAGAAATTCTTTACTGTAAGGGTGGTGAGGCCCTGGAATGGGTTGCCCAGGGAAGTTGTGAATGCTCCATCACTGGTGGTGTTCAAGGCTGGGCTGGACAGAGCCTTGGGTGGCATGGTTTAGTGTGAGGTGTCCCTGCCCCTGGCAGGGGGGATTGGAACTAGATGATCTGAAGGTCCTTTCTAACCCTAACTATTCTATGATTCTGTGATTCTATAATAACATGAGTACTAGTGTAGTAGTAAATCATTAATATGCTCCTTAATCATAGATTGACCATGTCCTGCACATATGATTTAATAATGGAAAAAAAGCTGAGGAAGTCTGAAGATGTATCAAGAGAGGTGTTTCCAACAGAAGAGGAGTAGTGTATGACACCATTTTAAAAGACCCTAGTAGATGAGCATTTAGGATGCCATGTATATTTATAGCTGCAGACCTGGCTATATTCTATCATGTCATTGGTTTTGATCACTATAAAATTCCATTTCAGGTTTGTAATGTGAGGAGCCAGTGTGGTATGAGGAGGCGTGTTGGTATCACGTGCCTTGTACCTGGACTTAGCCTGTGCCACCACACTGAGCTTTGATGTCTTTTTTGAAATAAGAAAAGCATTAGTCTCCAGATTCACTAGTCCCAAGATCTGTAAGACTTTGACAAAAACATACCTATGTAACCCTAAAAGCCAATAGTAATCTGTGCTTAAGATAAGAGGACAGCATTTTCATGGAAAAAGGTGGGTTCCGTTAGGGTGCTCCCATATTTGGTTCAGTATTCATTACACAGATCAGATTCAAGGGCAGCAGCCTCAGAAAAGCAGAACAGATAAAACCTGTAATTGTGTTTATTATGGAATTTGTTGTGTTTATGAAAAGTGTTCCCTGATATCAGGGGAGCTGTCAGTGACCTAGAAGGTCATCTCAGGATCCTTGTGTATATTTGCCCAGGTTAGTGGTTGTTAATTTTCATTGCTAGCAGTGTGAGATGTTTGTAACTTTATGTTCCTGCATTTCCCCGCCTAGAAACCAGGGATGTTAATTTATCCTGAGTATTGAAAGTTAGCATCTCTCAAGTGCAGCTTTGTCAGTGAACAGAAGCAGCTGTAGGTGGTATGTCTTTTATGACTCTTCTGTCCGCGTATAGGCACTACAGGATCCTCCAAAACTCTTAATTGTCTGTGCATGTGTAACTCTTCATGATACCTGCACACAGGAGTGTAGTCTTAAATATCTGTTGCTCTAATTAGGCATCTCTTCAAAATACCTTGTTAGTAGGGCATACTGGAAACCCTGAGATTACCTGCTTTCCAACTCTTACTGTGTCCCTCCCTTGCTATGTTGCCGTTTATCCTTAGCAAATGACTGCTCCATGATGTGATCCATGATCAGAAAAAGCAATTGCTGCTCATCTACTGAAAGCTTCTGTTGTCAACACCTATCATCCTGTCTGGAAGCACCTATAGAGGAGAGAGTGCTTCTGTACCAGTAGTCTCAGTGAAGAAAAACATAAGGACTCCTGTACCAAGTAGCTTACCTGCAGACTCAGATCTCTGCAGCAGCGGTTCAGCTACAGCCTTTTTTGCAGTGCAGCCCAATACTGTGAAGTGTTTTGTCCTGGATGAGTCAAGTTGAGAAGGGATGATGCATTGTTCTTCTATGCCTTTATCACAACCAAATTGCAGTCTAATTTGGGGGATGTTTATTCAGGAGATAGCTTGCATATGGCATTTCGATGGGCACCTTGTGAATGTGGTTGGCTCTCCGCCAAACAGTAGTGATGCTGGATAAGGCACTGAGACAGGCATTCACTTTGCTGACGAGCATGTGATTCTCCTTTTGAAGGAGAGGGTGATGCAGCTTGATCTACTGGGGAAGTTTGGATTTAGTTCAAAAACTTTGCTTGTCCTAAACAGGATTTTGCATCATTCCTTATGGTACTTTCACTGGTGACAGCTAGACAGGCTTTTCAGATATACAGACGCTGTTTTGAAGGATTGTTTTTATACCTATGACTTGACATTTACATGACTTTCTTTTGTGAAGGCTGACAGCGCTGCTTGCTGGAACGACAGCTGCTCTGCTCTGCTCTATAAGAAAGGCCAAACACACAGTCATAGCATTTTGTCCTGCTGTAGCTTTGCCAGTCTGTTTTCTGTGGCCATTTCCGTATGACTGTCTGAAAACCTTTATGTTAGAATTTTCTTTGGATTCAGAAAAGAGGAAAGAAGAATAATCAAAGCTCATTTTGCTGTTTATTAGGAAAACTAAGATATGTGAGAAAGATTCTGGTGGGGAGTTGAAAGATAGCTAACTTAAAGCAGAATGAGGACAGGGCTTCAAAGGCAACAATATAATTTCAGGTGGAATTTAGCTTAGTGCTTGCTACAAATGGACCTCTAACTGGGTATATTAAGTGAAGTCCTGACTTCATTGAAGATAAAGGCAGTATTCTGATTGATTCAATGAGGCCAAAGTTTCACCTCTGGCTGATATGATCTAATAGGTCATTGCTAATTAAGAGCATATGTGGCCTCAGTTCTTGCTGGTGGAATGAAATGTCTGAGCACCAGTCACTGAGGGAATGGGGAAGGAACTGGTCTCTGAAAGAATGGTCTAGAGAAGCCATGCTATGGATTACTGTACCCTGGTGTAGCTTCATATATGGAAAACTTTTTATTTACCAGTGTAACTCCTCCAAGAGGAGAGAAAAGTAAACCTAATGCAGCAGGTCCAGGAGAGACAGTTCAACAGGGAAAGAAAGGCCAATAGAGAAACCTGATACGGGCACAGGTATTGCTGGATTTGAGGTCACTGAGCCTGAAAAGGGCTGTGAGAGATGAAAGCTCTGCATCACTCCCCAGCAATATACTGTGTGCATAATAACATGTAGATTGTAGGTAATCACTGTCTATTTTCTGTGATGAAAAATCCTTTTGTTACAAGCAGATTTGGTAATACTTATATTTCAGTTCCAGAACTCTCACTGGCTGCTGAGGTGTTTACCACACCTGTCCCTGCTCCTCCTGCCTTTTGCCTAGAAAATATATGAGAAAGGAGATGGACTCAGTCCTGAAGATTATGGACCTGGAGTGAGTCCAGAGGCAGGCCACAAACATGACCTCAGAGCTGAAACACCTCTCCTATCAGGAAAGGCTGAGAGAGCTGGGGTTGTTGGGTCAGGCTGCTCGGGGCTCAGAACAACCTGGTCTAATGGAAGGTGTCCCTGCTCAGTGCTGGGCAGCTGGATTAGATGACCTTTAAAGGTGCCCTCCAACCCAAACTATTCTGTGAGTCTATGTTCTTGAAACTATAAGTGATCATTCTGTCTAGCAAGGAAAGCATCTGTTTCTTATTATCATGCACTGGATCCCAGCAGTGTCATTAGCATGCTGATGCATCTAACATAAGTCTCAAAATGCCAGGTTTCATAATTGGCCCATGAAATCTCACTTTAGGCTTGAATCTGGCCTTCAAGGTCTGTGTTAGAATAGGATATTTATTTTTTTTTCCTGCTTTTTAAAGGAGGAGAAAAATGTTAAGCTCAGATTTTTTTCATTCAAGCACTGTATGTTTCAATGTGATAGGCTTTAGATTTTTAACAGTATCTTTTAGGGTGATTAATCTGCTGATGTGAGCAGACTGGTTTTGCTGCAGGGAGCAGAAGGGCGATGGCATTCAGGGATGACAGGTTGCCCAGAAGTTCATGGTGTGCTTCTCCTCCTCACCTGCAATTCTTACCTCCCTTCCAGCTCTACTCAGCTATCCTGTATATATGCGTAGCCTACATAAAGCAGTAGTGAGTGGAGCAATCTCCCTCCTCTGTCCCAGAGCTGCTCTGGTGGCTGGTACATCTTAATGTGTTTCTCCCCAGCTCCATTGGAAAGAAAGGGCAAGCTGTGTCCCCTATGAGGAGGACTCCAGGTTGCAGGTTGAGATGTGCTAACAAGGGATGTGAGCTCTACCTCTTGTCAGGGTTTTCCTCATAATTAGCTCTCAGCAGACACACATGGTATATGCACCAATTTCAGGTGTCTCTCAGTGAGTCGAGTGTAGGTTCTGGTTGTCTTCCGCTTCTGCTGACCTGCTTGCTGTCCAGGGGTCCTGCTTCTTTACTGCATCAGTTTCTTATGATCTTTGCTTTGTGGATTAGGATAATCACCCTGCCCTACCTGACGCGTTGTTGGAAAAAACCCACTTGAAATATCTGATGCCTGTGTTAGTACTGGAAGTAGGAGCTTACATGGAGTAACACAGCACAGTTGAGTGGACTGAAAAAGTTGAGGTTCTTCAGGAGACCACTGTTGTTCTTAGATCCACGCATCCAGAGTCTATAGTCCTTTTTCCTTCACAAATATTTTTCTATTTGCCATGCAGGCAGCCAACTTCACAAACAGTCCCAGTTTGGAACTGGTGGTTTTCAGTAGTGTGCTTTGGTAACTTGATGTAAACTGATCCAAACTTGGGCCCCTGCTGAAAGGAAGATCCCATGATACACTGACACCTTCTTCTTTGTCCCAGCACTTGTGATACTGCTGCTTTATACTGAGTGGACTCCGGAAGCTGGTCTGGCTGAACATTCTCCCAGCCAAAGTCTGGGGCAGGAGGAGAAGCGATTTTCAGGGTGTTTGTCGAGCTGCATCTGAAATGGCAATTCATGTTCCAGCTACAAAAACGTATTGCTTGGGTTGTCTACTTATCACCAGTTTTGCATCATTAAGTGTTATGCATTCTTGGCCTGATATAATTGCGGCAGATTGCACACATGAACTGTTAATTATTTTATTTTTAAAACAGAAATTGCAGAACAGGAAAATAACATTCCAACGTGTTTGCTTTTGGAGCTAACCCACCATGGCAATCTGTTAATTTGATAATGGTTAAACTCTTAAACCCTTGCCTCAACAGGGTGCAGTAGGGTACCATTAAGGCAGCCATCTGTTGAACATATATACTGGAGGCATGAATTGCCTCATGGTTTGGGTTTCTGACTAGTTATAATGTATTCATGTTTTGTGGATGCCACTGATCTAACACTGGAAAATGCATGGAAAGATCAGAGTTCAGTAAAAGGTGAGTATCCAAATTTGGGATCGATGTCTGAGATCCCACGGAGCAGGGAAGAGATGAAACCTCGTGGGTGTACACATGCTGATAGTAAACGCTGCTTTCTGGCAAGAGTCTCGGCTGCTTGAGTTGCTTAGCGATTCAATAGATCTGTAAAACTCCATTTGCAGACCAAGGCTACCATTATGTTGGATTGATTCATCAGGATGAGCAGCTAAAACAAGTTAAATTCTATCAGAGTTTTCCTACATGAATTTAAAAATGAATTTAGTTTGTTCTAAATGGACATTTGTTTTAGTATCTTGAAGAACTGACTTTCCTCTATTAAAGCAGAATAATGTATCTATATGGTGCCCTAACTTGAACAGTACATAAAGATTAGTAAATAAGACCCCATTAAAAATACTTATAATGTAAGTAACATGGGTCCCAGTAGCCTTTCTAATGTCCATTAATGCTTATTCTGAGGATCAGAGCTCATTTTACTGAGCCATTTAGTCAAACCGTGTGATTATTTAGAAAGTTAATTCATGCATACTAAAATCTAGCTTAAGTAATGCAGAGGGTAGGAGGTAAAACTCTATGGAGACGATAGTCCTTTTTGTTATTTAATGATCAGCCATAATTAACTTGCAAATTTGAAATAATTAGAACAAATTAAAGGTATTTAACTTTGCCTCCCTAAAGAAAAATTCAAATTGCACCAAATGCAGCTTTAAATTATTCAAGTCTCAGAGGTCTGTGCTGGGTTTTTTTACAATGCCTTTTCTATGATGAGAATACCAATCTGCTTTTTGTCAGAAAGCATCCTATCAAGTAATTGTTCTTTGTGTCTAATAAATGACAGCTATTCTTCTTTGTAAAAGTATTTCAGTCTCTGAAGACTACATCAGCATTTCCATGGCATTTTAATTCAATAAAACAAAAGGTTAATGTTTTTCTACTTTTTAAGGAATGCAAATACTAGCAGTATTCAATGGGTCCTGAATGACATTTAAAATTTGCCATTCGCGCTCAGCGGGGATATCGCGATATGAGGCACAGACGAAATGGGAAAAAAGCGTTCAAGGTGTGTTTTGCTTTATTGGTGATGTACTTGGATATTCATAAGGAAGTAGCAGTGATGAGACTGGCCGTGCTACTCTGCAACTTCTGCCTTAGTGTGTAGGCTTGGTAGGTTAATAAGGTCTTTATTTAGACAGTCTTCTCTGTTGTGTAGTTCCAGGGGATAACATGAAGATTAATTGGATATCATGGTGCCTTGCAGGAAGTCCTACAAACCGCACTGCACTGGAGTGGTACAATGGATTGCTGGATTTGAAAATAGAGAAGGAACTGTTTTGTCAGTTAATCTGTCTAGCTATACATAACTGATCCCTTCGGACCATATGTTAGTTTTAAATTTTCAAGATGGCAGTAGTCACATCACTCATCTTACTGATTATTCCACAGATGAATGTGTAACTATGTTCTGAAATAGACACACAAAACCCCCCTTATGTATTCTTTGTTTAATTTTGGTACATCGTTAATTGCTGATTTTTTTTGTATCTCTCTCCATTATCCCTCTCCCTCCTTGGTCTGCACATTTCTCAGATTAGATGTTTGTTCAGGCTCTTATTAATTGTTTAGTGATCTATAAATGCAAATATGCTTGTTTTTGTTATTTCTTCATAAATTACCTTCTGTAACTTCTTCTTAGTGTCTGTTCCTCTTTGAATTGTCTCTGCCTTAGCATCATTTAAACCAGAACTCAATATTCTAGAGGTAACTGCGCCGTGTAAAAGGTGTCACAGCGAACAAGTGGAATAATCGCTTCCACATCTACAAGGCAAAGGTCACTGTCTTCACAGAAGATCTGAAGGTTGTAATTAAACATACTTTAAAAACTCAGAAAGCATCTAAATAATGGCAACCTTATTGTGTTTTAAATACTGCTAATCATCCAAGTACAGGCAAATGGAGTGTCAAATCCTGTATTATCAGAGAAATCTGGTCAAGTATTGCACCTTCAAGCCTCTTTAAACATTTACTAGGGTCTAACCCCACTTCTGCCTGGGTTGCAGGAATTAGTAGGTTAATAATTTCATATAATTCAAATAAGATACTAATTTAGTCACCATAAATTTTAATAACGCTTTGCAACGTTATTAGTGGCCACACAGTTTGAAGCCCTGAAGTAAACGGAGGTTATTCAGAGAAGTTTTATCCAACACTTCAGCCAGTTATTACAGGTCATAAACCATTAAATACTGTTCTGCATTAATAATACAGGAGTAATACTAATTGTCCAACAGGCGCAGTGGGCCCTATTAAACAATGGCTTATGCAGCACATTGATTTGAAACCTAATTTAGGTATCATTTTCTGATGGGAACATCAAATACCTGCTTTTTCCTTCACATGTAGTAGTGTAAAGTAGTGTAAGCTTTCAGATTAAAGTTTCTTCTGAATCAACCTTCACAAAGTTGTATCCCAAATAACACAAGTTCAGTGGCAGTCTTTGGGTTGCCCATGTAAAATTAGTGCTTAAAAAGGAAAATTATTTGTTTAATCTTCTGTTAACTTAGGAAAGCTGTATGTCAATTCAATGTTTGTAAGTAGAGCAGTATTATCTTGGGATGAATTGTATTTGTTCATGGGGATAATCCAAAGATTTCTTTTTATGTGTGTTTTTAATTGCTATTTTTTATAATGGGGGGGGCTAACGATATATATATGTTGGGAATCCTTATTTAAAGCAGTAGTTGCTTTCAAGAGGGCAGAATTTGAAAGCAGGTTGTCTTCACTGAGGGAAAGATGGGTCTCCATAGGCTCCTGTTTTCCCCAAACACTTGCTCCACATCACCAAATTTGCCTCCTGGCTCTGCCTGTGCTGTGTTTTTGATCTTGTGCTGAAAATCATCCTGAGCCATACTGGTTTTGGTTAGCTTTCTTTTCTTAAAACTGCTGCACTTGCTGCACCAGATACTCCTGTGCCAGGTTCTTCATACATTCTCTGTCCTGCTTACAAGTAGCTCTGTTCATTCATCTCGCCTGTTTTTGTCTCATCTCTCATGCTTTTTCTTCTTGAATCGAGGTATTGCCATCCTGGTGATATTTAAAAAGAGTGTAGATGCTTAGGGACATGTTTTAGTGGTGGACTTTCTAACCTAAACAATTCTACCATTTTATGATCTGCTTCCCTTTTGCAAACCATGACTCCAGTTTTCTCTTCACTTAATCTTCTCTGTTTCCTCTTAGCAAAGTGAGCATTTTTTTACTTACTGTTTCTTCCAACCTTGCTCTGCTGTGCTGGACAAAGTCCTTTCTGTATCTTCATCCCACTTGCCCTGTCCCAACAATTCAGGATATCCAAGACCTAATGCTTCCAGAGAGTGAAAATATGGGAGAGGGCTGTGTGCAGCATTGAAAGGGCTGAATGCATCATGTAACACCATGGTCTTTCTTTCCCCCAGTGTACCCATGTCGAAGCGTGAAGGTTATTTTCCAAGGGCACCTCCAGTGAGCAAAACCTCCAGAACACCCGGAAGTGGTAGGAGCAGTTCGGGGAAGAAAATGATTGGATTTGGTGCAAACATGCAAGATGAGAGAGCCCTTCTGGTGCAAACCAAGAGGGAAGGCACCAAGTCAAGGAAAGGTAAGGGGAAGCACGCTGTATTGTGGGGCCATGAGCATGCTGATGGCATTTAGAAATTTTAGATATAGAAGTCAAGAGCTTATCAGTAAAATGCACAATCAGAAGAGTATTGCAAGTGGCTTAAAACAACCCAAGAGAAGGGAGCTACATTTAAAATAATAAAGCGCATATAAAGCTTTGTAAATAACAAGTGATCTTCTTGGCTGGTGTTCCTGATGGAAGGGAGAAAAATAGCCCTTTAATCTCAAAAAGCTACTTCAACAATTCTTGTTCTCTCTGCTTGCTGGGGAAGAAAAAGTGCAGTAGGGCTTGCTCCTGAAATGTAATCTTCTTCATATTCTTTTCCTCCCCAAGTAATGGGTCCACCATCACAACCTCATATTTTGCCTCACAGGGTTGTCTGTACAGCTAGAATCTATCCTGCCCTTAGCTTAGTACCTCCACTTAAGGAGCAGAGAAGCAGTCTTTCTTAGTAAGGGTTGGGAACAAAAGCAGCTTGGATGTTTGGCTGCTGAGCCTTGAATATAATCCTTGGTTCAATTATGAGCTACCTTTTTTTTTTTTATTTTAACTTGTCAGCCAGTTTGCCGTATATGTCAGCATAAAAATAAAGAAAATGGCAAAATGAGAAGAAATGTGGTGCAGTTCTCAAAGGAACAAATAACTTGTGTTATTGGTTAAGACTGTACCAACATTAAAAAGCAGTCCCCGTGAAGAAACTTTCAAAAGGGTATCATCAGCCTGGACCCAAACAGTGGCTGAGGTTAATCTCTTCCAAGGCACAGCTACAAAAGTTGGAAGCCTGTAAAGGGCTTGTGTCCAAAAAAATCAATTTCTAATTTGAAACAAAATCATTTTTGACTAACAGGGGTTCAGGACCCATTACTTTTGCTGTATAGTCTGCTGACATTTCACACTTTCTGTTGTGCACAATGAATCCTAATAGTCATTTTATAACATTGCTACACCAATCAATTTAAGCAAGAGAAAGCCGTTACAATTCTGCAAAGTTTCAGGGGCAATTTTCACTGATGGTTTTCTTTTATGTTTTTTTTTTAGCTATCATTATTTTTTCTCCTCTTTCCCTCTTCATTCTCCCCCCTCCTTCTCAATGCTGTAGTGATGAAATTGAGATTTTTCACAGTTGGATGATGGGTTTTGTTCCTTGGATAGGGATAGTCTCCAAAAAAGTAATTTATTTGCCATAGATTTGGGGAAAAAAATCCAAGCTGGCCTCTTCTTCATTCATTTCATTTTGTAGTACTTAGGAGAAGTTACAAGCTGCACCAGTCTATTGCACATAGCAATTGAGCTGCACATATGCTGATTTAGTGATTGTAGTGGTCAGCTTATTGTCTGAAGATGGTGGGTGTCTTTCACAAACACTTACTGGGATTTCTAGCTTTGAAGATGTAGAGCTGTGTGGCAAAATTTAACTTACAAACATTGGCACTTGCTGTGATACCAGATAAATTTCAGAGAAATGCTTTCAAGCTGTGGAACAACCTCAGGTCTATTACTGATTTGAATGGCTTGTTTATCACAAGGCAAATTACCTTGCACTAATCACTGAAGTTGAAGTCTTCTGTATTTAGTATCTTTTTAATTGGCTTCCTTCTGTTATATGTTTGGACTTCTTTAACAAGCATACACACATACTTCTAAAGTATTATTTCCATCTTTGGGGATCACTAGGGCGCAATGTTAAGTTTCTTAATTCCAGTCAGCTCTGGACATAGCTGCCTCTGCGCTTGTTTCTGCTGGATCTTCCCATCTGTTGCTGACCTGGGATTTCTGCTTCAGAATTTATTGTTTTATTAGAAGCAATTATATAGCATCTAGCAAAAACAAAATGAGGGATGCTAACACTGTTAACTGTGGTGAAATTTATAACAACATGATGTTTGCCTTACTGCGTCAAGAGTGCTGAACCAGCAAGCCTTGGTGCCGCTCTTGGATCCCGCTACTGCAGTGCATTTACCTGAGCTCTCTAGCTAAGCCATGTGGTGTGTGAAAGGGGAATGAAGTCAACAAGACAACATCTTGAGGAATGAAACTTGATATTATTCAGCCCCATACCTTAAGGTGGCCTTTTGGTCAGAAAACAGCAGTGCTGGATATGGTATGCAGAAACATGTCCACTGAAAACTTCTTGAGAGTCAAATGTTAACCTACTGCTACAGAAGTTTATTTTTCTCATGCCTTGATCTTTCTTTTCTATTTAAATTGCATGTTCTGCAGGATGGGGACTCTCTCCAAGCACACCTTAGTGCAGTGCCAGTAGTGATGTGGGTCTTTGGGCTCACTATGTAATCTCTTTGTACCACTGGGAATGGTGGGTGTATCCGGGCTATGGTGCAGCTCATGGTAGTATCCTTCCACAGCAACATATGCAGTTGTACCAGGTTTTGGTGTTCAACTACCTCTGACTTCTTAGATTTTTTTGAGAAGATAAAAGGAAAACATTCCCGTGCTGGAATGGTGGAAGGCTTTACTGTTCACATGACTGCTCACTTACTGTGAGTGCAGTATTTGGAAGGCTCATGTTCCAGACCTGCTTCTTTCTCCCTGCAGATGTTTAGTAATGGGGAGAAGAGCAAGAAGAGTATTGTTAGCCTGTTTCCATCATCTTGTGGAGTGGAAGAGGCACTTCTGCTCTCTTTGCAGGGTAGAAGCTTACTGGGTCATCTTAGGCAACCAGCTTTTATTCTCACTATTGCTTTTTGTCTCCTATTTCTATTTGCTCCTTAAATTTTATTCCTGTGCTTTAGGAGGTGCTTTTGTCTTTTAGACAAACTTTTTTAGTTTTACCAGCAAAACTTTAAACAGACGAAGAAACCTGAAGTCTTAGATCTTTTCAGCAGTAAATTGTTTTTATTGGTGTCACCACCAGCTATGTCAATTTGTACTAAAATCTAACAACTTGTCTGGTTAAAAAGCACTGGAGTACAGAAAAAAGTGTTTCTCTTCCTTTTTGCCCTGGAAAAATTTACTTCTGGGGTGGGAAACTAATATAGATTCTATCCACTGTGTTCTGCAATTTTGGACACTTCGTTACATTTTTGTTTAAAGTCTTCCTCTTCGCAACACTTCCTGAAATACCTTTTATTGAAACAAAGAAAGAACTAATTTTGCCCTTTCTTTTAGGGGGATATAGCATCTGTGTGATATTGTATAGCATGCATAGCTTTCCTTTCCATATGTAAAAGAAAAAAGCCAGGGAAGGAAAATTATTTTGGCTCATAAAATCTGTACTTTTCCAGGGGCTGTTTTTTCAGTGGGTTTTCTAATAGAGCTTCTTAGGGATTCAGGATCTGGAACTTCTTCCCTAGAGGGAAGACTCTTTCCTACAATTGGACAGAGCAATTAGTTAATATTAGTGAAGCACTTTGAAGATGTGGAGTACTATATAAATGCTAAGTATTATGAATATTAGTATTATTCAATTCATAAAGATTTATTTTATGATTATGAGCCTAGATTTCCCTTTGCTTACTTGCATCCCGTTACTGCTAGAACCGGCCTCAACTGTATTTCTTCATTCTTAGTGTTTACACTTCCAAAATATGGACTGCTGTATTTCTGCATGTTCTTCATGTTTTAGTTGTCTGTTCCTCAAGCAGAAATAGACAGCTATTTGAATTTTCTCGAGTGAGTCTTTAATCTACTTTAAATCATTCCCATACCAAGTTAACCAAATTGAAAATAGTATTTTTAACATTACCATTTAGAAGACATCTATAATTGCTTTGGGATAGCTTGCCTTGCAAGCTTATATCTAGTTTGTTTTTTGCTAATCTTTGCTACCCCAGGTTCTCTCCATTGCTGTCAGATTATCACACCATATATGAGCCTTTTTTTCTTTTTTTTAGCGAGGGTGAATGTGTCTGTTCTTTTTCCATGTTTCTGGCTTCTCTGGATCATCTGCAAGGTCTCCAGTCTCATACTGTCTTCCAACACCTGCAAATCTAATTAATTTGCTGTCATTTGTATCACCTCAGTTCTCTATGCCTTTTCATAAATAATTACCAGTCACTTCATAAATTCATTAACTAATTCCCTTTAGCCCTGAAATATATATCCTTCAGACTAAAGAATTTGTATCTTTTTTTTTCCCTGATAATGTCTTTTAATCAGCTTTATATAGGCAGGTATTATACATCAACACGGTCTTCATTATCTCCGACTTGCCGATATTCCTTTTCGTTATTTTTTTTCTCATAGTACATTTTAAAATTATTAGTAGCTTGGCCACTTTGGATTCATTATTGATTTAATCTTCTTCATGTATTCATAGACCTGCTTGCTCTTTGGTGTTTCTTTTCCCTCAATTGACTTGCATGCCTTTGTCAAGATGTATTTTTAAACATTTTTTTGTTTAGGTATGCACTTAGTCAGGATTTTTTACCACCCCTGTTTTATGTCTGTGCAGCATAACAGCTTCAGTATATTCCTACTTAGTTCCTTTTCTTGTATTCCGTTTCCAGTCCTGGTAATATTTGCAGACTTGGGTCTCTGAACAGTCCCCTTGAGGCTATATTGGCCACTTCCAAGTTCATATATTTTGTTTTTCAGAGAAATACATCTACTTTGCTATGAATGTAGTGTGTTGACAGTGTGCCAGCCTTTTCTCTTAGTAGGAATTGAATATATTCTCCTACTCACCAGGTTTTTATTACTTCGGTCTTATTTTCTTAAAATCCAGCTGCCTCATTCCACTGTCATGTGAAATGATTTCTAAATATCTCGTATTCGATCTTAAAGCCAAGAGTCTAAGCAAGAGGCTTCCAGTCTTTATAAGCATACCCACTCTTCTCATCCTGGATTGGCATGCTATCAAGTTACCAGGGACACACAATCAACATATATCCCCATGATATTTCTAAGAGTTCCTTTGCTGATAATTAACTCTTTGTAAGGCGTGATCTTTTCACTGCATGGTACTGAAGCACGATGCATGACAGGAGGGCAATAAGAACCCATTATATTTTTTGTTAGTCTCCCTGGAATGCCCCTTTAAACATGTGGGTTTACTATATTGTACCTATTTGTATACATCTTAATGCAGTATTTAATCTCTTGGACATCTGTAAATTTTGCTCTGACACTGGAATTACAGCCTTATTGGTTCATGTTTCAGCATGGATGGTAGATAATGTTTCTGTTCACAGAGCTGGGAAATATTTAGGCATGACAGAATTACTTAAAGAGCTAAATACTGATTTGACTTTAATTTTTGCTGAGACTTGGAGAATTCCCTGTCGTTACTGTTTAGTTAAGTGAAGTTGGTTGGACAGAACTAATAAGGCTAGAATATAAAAGCCCACACTCACAAGCTTTTGCATGGTAGATCACATTACTCCTAATTTGGCTATTCCACTTGCCTCTGACTACCTGTAAACATGTTGTCTTAACTAAATCTTATCTATGAAATCCAGTCCTCAGCTGGGTGGGTAAAAGGGGGAAAGATAGGTGGAAAATTGGCTGTACCACCAGCCTCAAAGGGTAGTTATCAGTCCAGCTGGCCGATAGTTGCTAGTGGTTAATTGCTTGGCATTAACAACCTGGACAGCGGGACAGGATGCACCTTCAGCAAGTTTGCAGACGACAACCTGTGGAAGTGGTCACTATGCTGGAGGGTAGGGCACAGGGTTCATGGGAACTTCCAGGTTAGGAGAATGGTTTGACAGAAACCTGTTTAGGTTAAACAAAGGGAAATACCAGTTTCTGCAAAAAGGTTGGACCAATCTTGTGTAACAGGGCCAGCAGGGCAACTTAGAAAGCAGTTTTGCCAGAAAAGAACTGAGTGTCTTGCTGAACATTAAGTTGAATACGAATCAGCAGTGTGCCTGTGTGCTGGAGTAACCAAACCTCATACTGGGCCATAATAGAAAAGTTCTGGTCATCAGTTTGATGAAGTGATACTTCCCCTCTGATCAGCTCTGGTGAGACTGTATCTCTAAAGTGCTGTGCCCAGTTTGGGGCTTCACAGCACAAGAACATTAACCAGCTGTAGGAAGTCTAGCAGAGGCAACCAGGAAAGTCAGGGAGTTGGAGCATATGACTACTAGGGAAGGCTGAGGAACCTTGGTGCACAGATGTTCTGTGTTCTTCAGGTACCTAAGGAGGGGGTGTAGAGAAGAGGGAATCAGACTGTTGTTGGGAGTCGTCAGCAACAGAGCGATGGTGAAAGTTACAACTCCAGAAATTCTGATCAGCTATACACAGCAAGCATTTTTTGCTGTGAGGATGGTCAAACAGTGGAACCAGAGAAGCTGCCCAGAGAGGCTGGTTCACTATCATTGGAGATATTCAAAACCTAACTGGACTAGTGCCTTAAACCTGGTATAGTTGGCTCTGCTTTGAGTGGAGCATTCAGCTACATGACCTCCAGATTTCACCTTTCAGCGTAGATTACTTTGTAATTCAGGAGTTATTGGGATAGAGGAAAGAAGGAATGGATGAACAGTTTTATTTTATTGGAAGAAAATATTGTTACAGGGATATTTACACTTGGAAAGTTAGCATCTTGTAGCATGTCATGAGAACTACATTTGTGAAACAAGCTGAATCGTGTGAACCGCTATAAGAAATGATAACAGTAAAAGTCTGCCAAACTTTGGGCAGCAAGATGGAGGCTGTAGAGTGTGACTTACTTTATAGATTTGATAGAATCATAGAATAGTTAAGGTTGGAAAGGACCTTAAGATCATCCAGTTCCAACCCCCCTGCCAGGGGCAGGGACACCTCCCACTAAACCATGCCACCCAAAGCTATGTCCAGTCCAGTCTTGAACACCTCCAGCGATGAAGCATTCACAACTTCCCTGGGCAACCCATTCCAGTGCCTCACCACCCTTACAGTAAAGAATTTCTTCCCTATATCCAATCTAAACTTCCCCTGTTTAAGTTTGAACCCGTTACCCCTTGTCCTCTCACCACAGTTCCTCATGAAGAGTCCCTCCCCAGCACCCCTACAGGCCCCCTTCAGATACTGGAAGGCTGCTATGAGGTCTCCGCGCAGCCTTCTCTTCTCTACGCTGAACAGCCACAACTTTCTCAGCCTATCCTGAAATGCATGCTATGGACATTACTGTCAGCTGATAAGTTCTCTGATTGCCATTTCACTGTATATATGGCACTCCAAAAGTGTTGCAACTTTTAGTCTCAGTGTTCTGTAATAATGCAGAATCACAAAACATCTCTCCAAAACTTACTAGCCTCTGATAATGTGGCTTGTCTTCACTTCATTCCACAGGGACAACTTCAGGACCTAGGAAGGATGCAGCTACATCTCCCGTGCTGATCGGCAGCAGCACGTCCCCAATCCAGCATGACATTTCACGGTAAGTCACTAGGTAATCTCTGATTTAAAATTCTGCAAACACAACCAGCAAATTCTCCTAGATGCACGAAAGTGGCTGAATTTCTATGATTATTTCATATTAGCACGAGCTGGATAATACGAACTAAAAACTAAAATATCCTTTTGACATTTATAGTAAGCCTTAAATTACGTGTTAAAATAAGAAGAGCAGGAATATGCCAAGTTCTAACATTTTAATTTTACTTAGATTTTGAACAGAAAGTATGTTATGTTCCAAGTCCTGACACATTGAATACATTTGTAAATAATTTGAATGGATGATGTTAACCCCTGTTAGGTTTTAAATCCACTTGAAGTTCTTAATCTCCCTGTGCTTACCCCCCTTATATTTTATCAAATGGCATTTCTTTTAAAATATTTTGTACAAGAGTTGTTTTATGTTTAATGACAAGCAACGAAATCACATTAAGTCAGCAATTCCTGATCATACTATATATCTGCACTAAACGCACTGGAAAAGCAGCATTATCGCTTCTGCTCCAATGAAGAAACAGAAAGCAGCATTGTTGTTACACTTACAAGACAAAAAACAACTTGCCTTCTTTAGGCAGGATTACAGTTCTAGCAGTAAGTGCCTAGAAAAACAGCATGCAATCCCTGTTTTTCGTTAACATATCCCACATTTTCTCATAATAATATCTTTAGTTAAGCAACAAAGTAAACGGAGACAAATGTATGAATTTGCTGTGGTTTACACTACTGGTTAGATGATTTTGTGCAGTGGGATGGCAAGAATGTGTGACCATTCTTAGGAAGAGTTAAATATTTCTTGGAGAATGAGAGGCCTTGAGTCAGATTTAATCTTCTCTTCGCCCAGTGGGCTAGGAAAATGTATGCTTGATATCATCCCTGTATTCTTGGCAGCAGCTGGCAGTTTATTTCTATCGTCTGAGAGAACTTGCAATATATAATAGGTGATAAACTACTATCAATATTGACAAATTTGTACTTACTTGCTATAGAAACACTTCTTTTTTTTCTTCTGAAGGAAGGGATGGTAATTCTGGGAGGATTTAGGAACTAGGATAAATTGTGCTCCGTTACCCACATGTAACTGTATGTTTAAACAAACAGAAACTACAGGATTGCCTAAGCATTTCTCTTAAAAGCAAGGGTTACCTTTGCAAGGTGGTAATATCAGATAAAGAGTGTGTAAAGGTATTGCTTGATACCGTCTAATAGTGATAAGTTGAAATTCCATTCAAGCACTGCGGAGTAGATATAATTATTCACATCATACACAACTGCTCAGAAAAAGGAATTTTATTCAAGAGGATTGATGGTCCATTCTTTTCCACAGAGGGGAGTAAAACATTTGTTGAAATATGCAGTTAGAAATCATATCAGATAAAGTGATCAGTAAAAGGAGTCTGATTAGCTGTCATTCTTAAAGGTTTATTGTACCAGTTGATGACAAATTGTGAAAAATCCTGTATTTCTGGGTGCTGTCTTGCATGCTTCCTTGCTTTCTTTCTCTCTGTTGGTGCTGTAAGTATAATTGACCAGTTTAAGCAGCCATGTTGTGCTTTCCCTTACTCATGGCCTTCTCTAATTGAAAATGGTAAATGGACAAGTATTTCTGTGGAGACCTAAAGCTGATCCTATCCTTCATCAAAAAACCTGCTTGGGCAGCAGGTCAGTCTCAATTTATCATGGAATGGTAATAAGCTTAGACTGCAGGTTTAACTAACTAAATTAATCAATATTGAGAATTATTGCTGCTTTTGTGCCACTAAAGTTAGGTTTGTCAGCATGTTAGTTATAATCTGTGATTCTGGGGAGGGGGAGGGAGTTAACAGCTTAACCACAACAGTTGACCCGAGCCTGAAACTTACAGCACAAAGCGCTAGCCCAAGAGCGAATTTATTTATTCAGCAGTACTTGTAAACCTAATTACTTCTGACTATTTAAATTTATAGGACTAGATTCAACTCGTGTTTGTGCCAGCTTTAACTAGCACGAACCCTGGCACCCGGCAGTAGCAGCAACGGAAAGCCTGCCAGGGAGAAGGTGTTGGAAAGTGACAGAAGCTTCCTGCCAGTACAAGGCATCAGGGTGCTTGCGCAGCTTCTGGGGAGGGCTGGCTGGATAAGTAGGCATGGCAGGTAGAAGATGCAATGGCTTGATAGCCTGTCTTGGCAGGGCTCGACTGGAGGCTTCAGTGTGTTACAGCTACCTCCTGCTTGAGGAAGAATCACTGCAGTCCTACTTTCTTCTCTGTCTTGGAATGAATCATGTCTGGGACAAGAAATATGTGTCCCTAGAAGGTAAAGGTGTGTGCTTCAAGAGCCTTAGTGCTAGACCTGTAGAAGGACCAGACTTGCAGAATGAGTGTGCGCAAGGTAGTTTCAGTGATGTCTGTGAAGGAAAAATAGCATTTCTTTATCTGGCATCCTTAGTTGAGCTAATAGTGGACTTGTTTGCCCATCATGCTTCTATGCATAACAGAGTAGATCTGTTATGCTGAGTGTTAGGAAATACAACACTGCTTTTCATAATAGAGCCAAGCATTGCATGTTTGATTATCCAATGTTCTTAAGCCAATGTCTACACCTGCATGAGCCCCTTGAAAATATGTTCACAGCAGGTCTGGAAAGCATTTCCACTCATGTGCTTATTTATCCAGACCAGAGCCCATATACTGGGAATAAAAAAGCGCCCACAGGCAAGGTTGGGGTTGTGCAAATTTGGAAGAATTAAGTTTGTTTCTTACCCCTAAAAGCATAATTCCTCTTGACTATTTAAGCATTACCTTTTTGGTGATTTGGGATATCTTTTTCATAACTATTGTTTGCCTCGAAGAAAGACTGGGTTTTGGCTGTGAGTTGGAAGGGAGATGAAATGGGGGTAGTGGCATTTGTATGTTTTCATTTAGTAATGAAGTAGTTTTTACATAAACCAGATCTTACCTTGGGTATAATCAGGTACTGATTTCAGCTAAACAAGTGTGCTGCAAAACAGAAATGAGACTGCTCTAAATCAAAGTATTAAGCTATTTCTTTTTTTCAACAAAAATGTTATAAATTGTGCCTTGTGAAAGACCATTTAATTTGATTACAGCTCTGGTGCAATTGTCAGGCTCTCCCCACGCAGAAACAGTTGTATGTTGAGTTTGGCACAATAAGTCCTATAACACTGCAGATAATCAAGCACTTAAAAAGATACCAGCAAAGGTTGTTCTGCTCACCATGGAAACAGATAATTCTCCTGTAGCATTTTTCACTTCGGGCATCTAAGAAGTGAATTTAAGAAGAGTTAGGTAAATTAAGGGATTGAGTGATAGTCTGGGATTTCACATTAAGCCTATGTTTTCTTGTTGCAGTTTTAAATCAAGAGCTTTAATGCTAGCTGAATGCATTGTCTTGGAATGAAGTTTCTTGTAGCCATTAAAATAAGTGATTTAGAAGCTCCTGCAATATGAATACTATATTTGAGCTATATTATTATCTGTTAGACTACAGTGGCCTGTTGGAGTTTTTATAAACAGATTGTAATGTGTAAATTTGTGTTTAGGGACATTTTAAAAACAAAATGATTTACCCAATTGCCCAGCGTATCTCAGGTGAATGTGTATTTGGGGACTTTTAAGCAAATTAATATCTGATGTAAAATATAACGTGCAGAGTTGTATACTTAATAATGCACACTGGAATAGTCTAGAGTAGATCTGTTATGCTGAGTGTTAGGAAATATGATAGTGATGAGATTTAAGCTTTTGCTTTACATATGTGGTGGTTGTCTTTCAGATCTGTGCATGTTGGATGCTTAAATGTGGTTCTGCTCTTAAGATGGTACAGTGAAGTTTCTTCGAGTGTAGAAGCAGCACTGCCAAAGAAATAGATACTTTTTTTTTTTCTTCCTTAGGATCAGACACCATTTGAGATTCAAAAGGAGAAAGAGGAAGATGATGATGAGAAAACTTTAATTCCAGATCTAACTTAGGAGCATTTAAAGGCATTAAAAGTTTGGAGTGGAGTGGTGAGTTAGGTGCTGAATGTGTTAGGAGACGCGAGTTTTGCCTTCTCCCGGAGAAAGCCAGCAGCACAAAAAGTCCAATATAGTTCCATATTCAAGTGATAAAACTAGACGTTGGCAAATTAATCTCTCTTATTCACAGTGTAGGTTGTTAATTGTTCTCCCTGCTGGCTGTCGATATAATGTGAAATTTTCATTCCCCATTCAAGATGGAAAAAGTTGTGGTTGAAAATGTTAACATTTGCATTTTTATTTGTTGATTTATTTAAAGGACAGCCTCTCTTACAGCAATCCATCACTCAGTGACACCCCAAATATGAATAATGTATTGTAGACTTGTGGTTACAATGTGTAATAAGTGCCAGAGACGGCAGAAGAATGTTAACTATGTTGCAAATGTAATATTTATCGACTCATAGTTTATTGCTTTTGAGGTTCAATAATACTGACCATAGGACATTAATATCACTTATCTTGATTTTAGTTGGGCACCTCTGTATGTAGAAATAAACCATCTATCTCATACTTACAAAATAAATGTGAATTTTACAATGCTTTGTAAGAAGTGCATTGTAGATTTCTTTGCTTAGTGCTCACAATTCTCCTTTTCTGCCTTCTCATTTACTTGTATCTGACATTGATCCCACTCCAGTTGCCTGAGCATCTCAGCGTTCTTCTAGAGGCTTTCTTTACAGGCTGCATTATGATCTTGTGCCTCTGATGGTGTTTCAGCCAGGTCTCTCTTCCTGGTAAAGACCAGTATGGAAAAAGACTGTTAGATAGTTTTCTAATGCTCCTATCTGAAAAGACAGTGCCTGAGAGGCTAAAACAGAGATATCTTCTCTTTTGGAATGGCATGCGTAGGAAATCTAATTCATCTCTCTTTTAGAGGATCATGGGTATCAGAAATAGAAGTGTTTAATTAGGTCAACAGTTGTTATTGCAGTCATGGCATTTATTTGCAGAGAAATTTTTAATCAATGAATAGAAATATATGAGAGCAATTTTGGAAGATTAGTATTTAAAAATCAGTGGATTTAAGAACGAAAATTTTCTTAATAGTCTGTGTAAGAAAAAAATTTGCAATGAGGCAAATAGAGTAGCAAGTCAATCAGTAGCAATCATTCGTATCTCCAGTACTTGCTCCAAAGTTCTGCTTCAGAAACTGATACAGGCTGGGCAAACACTACTCCTTATCTATGCTGTTCAGTTACGACCAGTCAAAGCTTTGAAGTCTCAGGGGTGAAATGCAGATGTGAACCCAGGACTGCGATCAAAACCAAATTTAACAATGGGAGATTTCAAGCTTGTGTCTAAATCAGATTTCACCTGTGAAGCCTGGCTCTTGGGAAACTCGGAATTGGGTTCAGCCATGAAAATGATAAGCCTTGATTATATTTTGTGTTGTAGACATCATGTAAATTTCAAAATTACATTCTGTATTTACATCTGGGGTTATCAAATTTAACACATCATCAGCGTCTTTTTCTTTACTGTGTGTAACAGGAACACCTATTTGTGTCAAAGCAGCCTACCTAATAGCTGCTTTGCGGTAATAGTTTTGGTGTGTCCATTGCTGACAATGAGAAAAATCTTATTGGGAAATTCTGTCTTGGAATGCAAAAGGATTAATGTTAATTAGCAACTGTTGGCTGTAATTGTCGCCCTCATTAAAATGCAGAATTATGTATTTCTTAGTTATAAATAACCTTTCTAATTGTACTTGATGTATGCCAGTTTAATCAAAAAGTACACTTGCGAACAGGCAGATATTTGCATTAATCTAGAGCTGGATCTCTGAGTCTTTTTTGATCGTCTTTCATTCCAAACTTGACTAGTTGGGGGAGGTCTATTACAGCTACATATCCTTTGCACATTATTTTTTTTTCAGCTCTGTGGATCTGACAGGATTTTGTATTAAAATGAGGGGAAATGTCTTCTGGGAATGTTCAGTGCAACAGAAAACGTGTCAGTTTTGAAGTAGTTGGCAAGGTTTCCATCATTCAGTGGTATGACAATAACTTGATTGTAGTTTGAAAGCAATAATAAGCAAATGAAAATAGAGAACAAATCATATTATGAAGCTGACTTAACTCTTTATGTCATTTTCATTGTTATCTTAATTACTTTTTTTACATTTCCCCCCTCCTTTTGCAGGCTCTCAAATACTATGTTAAATCTTAAGTGAATGTTGGTTCACTGGTTGTAATTCCTGTTTGCACTTACAATCACATCAATGAAAGCTTAGTCTCAAAATATTTTCTTTTAATATATTTCAAAATTTCAGGTTATTTCTGTGCTTTCCTTTACTCCTTTGTCAAAAAAAGTGATTTGAGTGTCTTTTCTTCCTGCACTGAGACTCTGAATGCTCTTCATTGTAGCTTGGAATTACTGTGACGCAATTCCTACAGAACCTGGCAAATTAATACCAGTCTTGGTTCTCCTCTTCTTGGTACTCTAAGGAACTGTTCTGCATGGTTCTCTTTGTGGCGGTGTGGTTACTTCTTTGCTCCTTCTCTTTTACAGGAATCTCCTCTTGGTTTTTGGGGGATGTTTTGTGAGACGGAAGGCCTTGATTAGTACATACAGAATAATCACATGCTTAAGAAGCCATTCTCCCAGAAGAGTCTGTTGGAATAGGATGAGCAGTGATGGTTATAAACTAACAGAGAAGAGGCTTAGGCTGCGTGTGAAGAGATGTTTTACAATGAGGGTGGTAAAATCCTGGCAGATGTTGCCGAGAGAGGTGGTGGATATGCCATCCCTGGAGACATTTAAGGCCAGGGTGGATGTAGTTCTCTTGGCAATCTGTTCTATTTGAAGATGTCCCTGCTCATTGCAGGGGGGGGTTGGACCTGATGACCTTTGAGGGTTACTTACAACCCAAACTATTCTGTTTCTAAGATTCTGTCGTACTTCCACCACATTCTTGTTTGTTAATATATTTGCCGCCTTCTCTCTTCTTCACCTACACAGGATTTTCAGGCTGAAAACTCCTTAGGGCAGGATCCTGGCACAGTACAGGTCCGTGCTTAGTTGCTCCATGTAATAACGATGATTAATGGTGATGCTAAAGTATAGTTAGGGTGGAATTCATCTTGTTTATCATGAGACAACTGAGCTAGTTACCCTCAGCTCCTCTTACGGTCGATGACTTATTCTAGGATCAGCTAAATCACCTTTTGGTGATACCTGTTGTACTGTGGGCTGTAAAATAAGCCTCGAGTAATGCACAATGACACCTTGTTCCTCTTGTAGCTGAATATGTGGAACCAAAAAAAAGTTGTTTGTCATTCATACTTTGATTATGGATTGGAGGCAAATGCAGGGCTAACCTCTGTGCTGTATGGTCAGTGCCTTGATTATTAACACAGTTTTAATGCTTGTGTGATAAATCAAAGGGGAGGTACTGAATGCTCTGGGAGAGGGAGTGAATATTTATGATCATGAGCATACAGCCTCTTCCTCATTAGCACGTGAGCTTGTGACATGGTAATGTGTTTAATAAAAATTGTTGTGGTGGGAGGCTGGAAAGGATGGAAATATGACTGCTTTGGAGAACCCTTTTTAGAAGTGACATGAAGTGGAGACACCTTGTAACTCAGACCTAGGTGACCAGGATGCTGCAGTGTCAAAGGTCTGAGCAGGACCACATCCCATCTCTGCTAGTCAGTCATACTGTGCACCGGGGGTGGTCTCCGCACAGTCACGGCTCTCTTTTCTCAATTATTTCCAACTCATGAATTGCCTACTTACAAAAGAAATTCTTGCCTCTCTATTACTTAAGGACATTAACCAGCATTTTATACTATTTGATTTGCCCTGTTTCCAGTTTTAATGTACTTTTTCCCCTTCATGATATTCTAATTCTCTACCTCAATAAAGACCTCCAGCTTCTGTTTTTACTGCCATGAATAACACAGTATCAGCAGTGAATGTTGTCTCGTTATTTGTCCTTTCTCTAGGCCACTTATGAATGCATTAAAGAGTTCAGGCCCTGACAGATTTCTGTGAGGCTCCACTGATGACCTCCCTGGCCACTTTATAGCAAACCAATTCTAATGCTTTCACTTATTTCCTGTCTTTTAACCAGTTATCTATCCATTAATGGATTTTCCTCTTAGTTTATGGCTACTTTTAAGTCTTTGGTGATAGATTTGCTGGAAGGCTTTTGGAACTTCAGATAGACTGTATTTTCCTTTTTCAGATGCATAATACTTTGAAAAATCTAACAGAGGTCCCCAGTGAATTAAGACTTAATATAAAAACTCTGCCAATATGTCAATCTTATTGAGTCTTTATTATAATTTCTATCAATATGCTTGCTCTAAACATCAAATCTCTTAATTTGTAGATTTCTACATCATTCCAGATTATTCCACTTAAAAAACATTTGCCCCACAACTGAGGCAATTTTAGACAATTGGTTATGTGCTACAGTTAAGAGTTCATCTGTTTCATACCTGAGCTCCTTCAGAAGTTTGAGCGAGTACCAGCTGATCCCAGCAATTTATTATTGTTCATTCAATTTGATTTGTTCTGTAATTTATTTATACAACACTTCAACTTGAGACAGGCCTTGTACTGTGTCCTCTGTGGCTTCAGTTAACTCTACCTTAACCCTGTGGCTAAGTTACTGCATGGTGAATATTAGTCAACTCATTGAGCTTTTTTGCTATGGCCTTGCCATCCTTATGTGCTCCTGTATAACTTTTATCTCCTCTTGGCTTTAACAGATACTCAGGCTTCCTATTTTTCATACATTTAAAGTGGGATTTATTATTAGACAGTATGCCTTTAGCAGGATAACCCTTAGTCTTTGGATGGAATTTATTGTGGAGTTTGGTTTTCTGAGGGGTTTTGGTTGTGGGTTGGTTGTTTTGTTTGTTTTCTTCATTTATCAGTTTGTTCTTTGCCGTTTTCTTTATTTGGGCCTGACTGGCTATTAACTGACTCCTTTACTGTTCCACTTAACTGGTATGACTGCATTTCATCCTTATGAAGACACTTGCTATTGGTTCTGTCTCCTTTTTTGGAGCCCTAGTATGACAGACAAACGTATGCCATTTGCAAACATTTTTACCCTTTTAACTCCCCCTTTTTCATTTGTTTTTAACAAACTTTCTTATTTTTATATTATTTTCACTTCTGAAGTGAAAGTCTGCAATAACAAATTTTTGCTCCATAGATGTGTTGAATCTATATACTCTTTGGTTGTCACTTCTGAGCAGTGTAATGGACTGTTCCCAGATGCAAGAGCAGTTTTGTGGAATGAGCAACACAACAGACTCTTCAGCTTGAAAAAGAGGTTACTAAGTTTAGGATGCTATTAAAAGTTCATAAAATCAAAAGTGACATGCAGAAAATGAGTAGGAAATGATTCTTTATTGTCTTCTCTGCTGGAGAAACTGGTGGCCATCAGACAGAATTGTGAGATGGCACATTCAGAGCATGCAACGTTTAGATAGAGACCAGAGGTCCACATAGCTTGCATCCTGAGTACTTATCACTACTGTGTTCTTAACTCCACATATTCCAAGATTGTCACTGCATTTTTCTCTAACTCATACAGCTTTTTTGATAAAGTCATCCATGATATATGGATTATAATAATGTTTTTTAAATAACTACATGTTCATATCTTAACATCTTTAATATATTTCTGATGTGGACCCGAGTATCTTGGTTTAAGTCTCAGTCTCATAATGTTACATATCTGGAATTAAATAGGACATAATAGCAGAAGATTTGGGCCCTGATTTTTCCTGGGTAGAGCAATGAAATAACCAAGGAATCTTCCACATTTGGGTAGAGTAACTCATTGCAGTGTTTCAGTGTAAGAATATTGAACTGTCCAATACATTTTCATAGGCTTTCTGGCATTACTTTTGGGAACCCTGAATCATGTAACATGCCTACTAGCTTTCTGAAACAGACTGAAGAAAACAAAGAGTTGATGGTGTAGTCCCTGGTTACATATCTTTATTCAAGCTTAGTGCACCGATTTTTACTGTAGTCATGACATTCTTCCTAGACCAAATTTCCTTCTTGAAAACACATGCTATTGAACATTGTTAAGTTTGGCTTTGTGGTGGGCTGTGATTAGAGCACTGAAGTTCTCTCCTCAGCATTTGGATAATCTTAAAGGAAAACAGTATCCTTTTATTTTTTCTTTTAAGCATTTATTTAATTGTGATTACACTTAGCATTTAAATTTCTCAATGCAACATGCATCTGCCTCTCAAGAAATTTGGTTGCATGTATGATAATTTTGATCCATTCTGTGTTGTTTATGAGGAGGTATTTCATTTATGGCCCCCTGGAAAAAAAAAAACGAAATATGTTAGCCTTAATGTGCTGGGAGTGAAATAATTTGAAAACATAATGAAAAATTAAATATTTAACTGAAAATAATAATGTGTCTTTGTTTCCTGCCCTGTACAAAGTTAGCTCTGTTTTAATAGTTGTGCCTGAAGTGTTTTTCTCCTTTGGTTCTTTCCACCTGTAAAGGTGGATTTTGGTTTAATATATAACAGCTGGAGAATATAGTGAAAATGATCTAGTTAAAGGTGTCCCTGGTCATTGCAGGGGGTGGGACTAGGTGACATTTGAAGGTCGCTTCCAACCCAGACTATTCTATGATTCTATGAAACAAATTGCTTTTAAGATTCTTTTTTATATAAAAAACAACCAAAGATATTTTAGAGTACTAACATATAATTTATGTATTTAAAACCTTTTAAAAGAGATTCTCAAAGCTGCTAATGCCATTGTACTTTTAAGTTCTGTTTTTGCTTCATCTGCATCGAATCATCTTTTGCTACTTAAAACAGAAATTGGGTTTATTGAAACATTTCAGTTCTGATTATTTTTTAATAAAGATGAAGAAGGCTAACCTAATGAAATCACTGGAATGAAATGAGAAAAATTTAAAAAATTAATAAGCTGAAGACTTGAAGATTTTATTAAGTCACATTTGGCTGTATGTTTCTCTGTGTGTACCGTCTTGAATCAGTAGGGTGAGAAAGATGCCTTGTAAGGAATGACCTCAGCACTCTTAAGTGCCTTTTTCTGTTCCATTTCCAGAAGGGCTTCTGGAAATGCACTACCAATAACTCGTGTGTGTGTAACACTGCCAGTGATCACGAAGCCTTGGTTTGAGATGAGCAGTAGGACTGAATTCAGATTTTCTTTCTCCTCGTAGTTCAGACCTGTAAATATGTTTTGCAGAGTGCATGCACACCTGTCAGTCAGTCTGTCAGGTATCTGTGAGACATCATAAGGTACAAGCAGCTTTATGATCTATGGGTTTGCAGAATATTTCATACTCAGAAATAAAAGGCTTCCTGCTTCCATGCAGGTGATCAGATAATTCAGTGTTGCACTGTGTAGGTGTATTTGTAGTATAAAAAGTGCAGTTTGTAACTTGCTTTGCAAATCTCGAGTCCTATGTGGCATGTTCTTTTAATATAGCGTCTGTACCCCTCTCTGCATGTGGTTCTGCCTGGAATGTTTCAAGCTCCACTCTTATTCCAATGACCTTGTCCTCGCTGATGAGCCTATGTTCTTCCAGCACTGCCTTTTCTTTTTATGGTAACAGGTGAAGCAATTCCTAGAAGGACTTTAACAGTGCTCCAGCTGCTGCTCATCCCAGCTTCTGCTTGACTCTGTTAATTGCTCTGTGCATCCCTCTTCTTATCCATATGCTTGGAATTTGGAACCTGCATATCCATCTCATTCATAGGCACAAGCCACCCTAATAGGAGAGATGCCCTCTCCCTCTCCTCTTCCTTGCCAAGTTCAAATCTCTTTCCGTCTTCTTTTTTCCTATCTGCTAATGGCCTCCCAGCATCTAGATTTCTAGGCGTAAAAGAAAAGTGTGCTTTCTTAACTCAGCCAGCAGTGACGGCCGGATACCACTGTGACGAGCATCGTAAGGAGCGTTTAGATCTCTAGAATGTATGGGCCCATTGTAATTATCCATGCAATTTTCTTGCTTTCACTCCTTCTGTTTTGTTATGAACTTTTTAGCAGCAAACCATTTCTACCAGTGCACAAACCGTGACATCACATGACATTGACTTTACTCAAACCAGAAGATTTTTGTGCCAAGGTTGTATCTTTGTATCATTACTTCATTGTATCTCTGTGAAAATTTTAATTTCACGCCCTGCGGACTTCACTGTCTCTGTGCACTCTGCTGGTGTTGTTGCATACAAGGGTAAGTCCCTGGGTCACATTCATTTTGTAGTGTGGTGTTTTGGGTTTGTTTTTAAAGTAAGAGTTCTGTTTCCTTTGAGAGATCTCGCTGTAAGGTTAGCTGGGGATTGCTGCCAGGAAAATATTTGCAGGCTTAAAGTGGAGATACTGTGAAAATATTTTTCCTAAGTTTCTTACAGTGTGGCTGTGATCATCTTTTTGGAGGAAAAAAAAAAAAAAAGAAGCATGGAGGTTTGTGCTATGATGTATTTGTATGTGAATAGATGCAAGTGATTTGGTAAAATGTGTGGGGATGAGAGGAAAAACCCATGTTCAAATACGTCATCAGGTTTCCCATATATTCTGGTTTTAATGAGTTGCAAACCTTTCTGGGCAGAAGCCCTTGGTTAATGTTTGGATTGATTCATGGAGATGCCTGATTTGCAGGCACTGGCATTTTAAGCTTCCCTGGTTGTACAATGCCTGTACTGTATGGATAAGACAGAGTCCAGTCCTTGCTAGTCAGTCCTTGCCCTTTTGACATATGCTGTCCATGAGGTTTAATGTGTTGATGAAGAGAAATACCCCACTATGAAGTCATAGGATAGCTGAGGTTGGGAGGCATCTCTGGAGATCCTCAGAGTAGGGTCAGCTGGAGCAGGCTGCTCAGGGCTGTGTCGTGTCATGTTTTGAGAATCTTCAAGGATGGATATTCTACAGTCTCTCTGTCCAACCTGTCCCAGTGTTTAAGCACCTACCTATCAAGAAAGTTATTTTACTTCCATTTGAATGGAATTTCTTGTATTTCAGTCTGTACCTGTTACCTCTTGTCCTTTCACTGGGTATGACTGAGAAGACTGTGGCTCCATCTTCCTTCATTCCTTAGTCAAGTATTTATTCGCAGTGATCACTCTGTGCTGCCTTTGCTCCAGGCTGAGCAGCCCCAGCTCTCTCAGATGTTTCTATCATGTCACCTACTTCAGTTCCTTACTCATCTTCATTGCCTTCACTGGACTTGCTGGAGTGTGTTGTACTGGAGAGTTCAGCACTAGACACAGCAGTCGAGCTATGTCCCACCAGTGCTGAGTCAAGAGGAAGCATCACCTCCCCCAATCTGCTGGCAGTGCTGGCATTTGCTGGCTTATGTTCAGGTTTTTTACCTATCAGGATAGTGAGTGTTCAGGTCCTTCTCTGCAAAGCTGCTTTCTAGCCAGTAAAATGTGGCATGTGCTGGTACCTGGGGCCATTCTCCACCCTGCCCCCCCCCCCTCCCCCCCCCCCGGTGCAGGACTTCATGTTTCCCGTTGTTGATGTTGTGAGATTCTTGTGGGCCCATTTCTCCTGCCTGTTGATGTCCTTCTTTACGCACTTTCTGGCCCTCCTCAGCCTCAAGCATATTCAGAAGAGTAAGGGAGTGAGACGTAGCATCAGTCTATTGAGCAGTTCAGTGCCCTACCTTGTTTTGTAGCGTTATCAGTGACCTTATGTAGTTTCTAACAGAAACATGGACTGTCCACAGGTGTATGGTTATCGAAAAGCAATCCTGCAGAGCCCAAGATCATCTTTGCTAGTTACTGCTGGGAATGAACAAACTAAAATTTCACTTCCCTGCCCATCTGTTCAGCAGCCGAAAGCAGGTAATTTATCTCAGTGGGACACCTACCACCTGTGTAAATTCTTTGAAAGAGGTTGTTAGCGTGTGATGGCTACAGCCAAGGGACACCAGGCCTCAGCGCCTTGTACTCCGTGCTTTACTGCTGCTTTTTTCTGTAGGGTGCCTTCTAACTTCGTACTTGTACAGTGTCAAGCCTATTCAGTACCTGTGTCCCTATGAAGCTTACAACAACTCTACCCGCTTTGCCGCACGGCTCCTTGCCAGCAGTCGCCCCTCTTTGACATGCTAAACCAGGCACCACCGACATGCTGTACTATTTTTTTACAGCTACTGTTTTATCTCGGTGACTCCTCTTGAATTATGTATCCTCATCTTTGATGTATGAAATCTCAGCTGATTTAAAGATTACCCTAGAGAGTTCAGCACACCTGGAAATGAATGGAGCAGCAGATAGTCCCAACCCTTCCACACAGAGTGCCAAGGAGGAAGCTTTACGGCAGTTGGGTACTGGAATGCAATTTTTATGAGAGTGTTGTTTCTTCATGTAAGGTCTGTGCCCAAGCAATCAATACCTTGGGATGCCAAGTATTTGAGCTTAGTTGCAGTGTTTCTTCTCATACAGATTGGAGTGAATAAGCTCTAATAAAGAGAGGCCAAAAGGGAGGTTGTGGGCTGTTTTTGGGCAAGGCATCAAGGGTATCACTAGATAAGGTACCCAAAATTGTGTGTGTCTTTCTCAGAGAGGTGCATGGAACAGAGCAAGTAAATGTAAATCTGGCTGAAAAGGAATTGCTATCTGATGTGAAGGTTCTGTATAGTTATGACGGAAAAACACCCAATCAACTTGGCATAAACTACATATAATGTCAGCCTGATTCAGAATCACAAGGCATGTAAAGCTTAAGTGTTGCAGCATACTTCAGTTTTTTCAGTGGGTATTGTGATCACTCTGCTCCCTGCAGAAACTGGACTTCAGATGAGCTGCAAGATCCTATTCACCTGTCTTATGCTAACATAGCTAGCATGAAAGATGATGACCAGGCACTATGTCATTAGCATTAACTAAGTGATACCAATTAAAATCTGAGAGCAACAAGCAGAGCTCATTTGTGGTGCAGTCTGTCCAGAAAAATGGGCTTTTTTACAAGGTAAAGTATATCCATTCCCTGTATTTTGACTGTTACTATATCTAAATTTTAATCCTCTGGATTTCTAGGCAGTTTCAACCTATTAATTCCCCATCCTGTAAACCTTCCTTTTCTCTGCTAACTCTACTGCTACACAATGAGAACAGCAAGGCATTTTTTCCCCTAATAAGTGTTGTTTTCAGAGTCAGGCATCTGACTGAACACTTTCTTCTTGCTACTTGGTGACTTCTTCCCTTTCTCTTTTCCTCCCTGTCCCTTACCAAAGAATGGCTAGCACAAGCACAGGGGCTATCGTCGTGGCCTTGCTGTCCCAGGGATCAGGAGCTGGGAGATGTTTGCATGTACATCTGGAGTGTAATTCTGACTGATGGGTTCTTACCATGTTTGCCAAGTCCATCTATCCAATTGTCTATTTCTGTTTTGAAGACCAAGCAGCCATAAAGTTGAAAACCATGTTGTATTTTTGGAATCTGAAATTTCAGACAATGCATTTATGAATTATTTATGGGTAATGTGCAGCATAAAATGGAATGAATGCGTATCCATACTTGCCCTGAACTCTCCAAAGTACATGCTAATAAACAGAATGATAACCTACCATCACTTCTGCCCTGTGAGATTTACAGTGCAAGCACTTTTTTATGTGGTTTAATTCAACTCAGTTTGTCAACTTAGAGCTCTAGTGTTTTGTTTTAAAGTACAACTTGGTGAGTGATTTTCTATTGCTTAAAGAAACCTAACAGCTTCTCCCCCCCTATTTCAACCAGAGTTAGTGTCTGTAAATTTTTCTAGTCATGCTGGCATACAGCCACACTAAATTATGCTTTAATTCACAATTAGAAGAAAGCGGCAACTGTGCAGAGTAGCAAAACTTTCATTTAAAATGGCCGTTATACAAGATCATGATTCTACAGAATGATTAAGATATTGAAGAATAATTAAGATATCTTTAGGGTTTTGGCCATTTAGAAGTGCGGGGCTTATTTAATTTTTTTTAAACCTCCCTGGAACAGCTTTTTCCATAATGACAGTAATACAGAACTCTGTATTATCACAACTTGGTGTTTACTGGTATCTGAATTGTCTAATGGTAACTTATTTTCACTGATATAGCTGACAGGGCACAGATAATTAAGAAACAGAAGAATTTGAGTGCTAGATTTTGCTATTAAATTCTCCATGCCACAGCAGAAGAAATTAAGCTGACAAGCAGGAGAGGAAGAATCATACAGATCCACATGGAAGAGCTGGTGTTTGGGTACAGCAGTTGACTGACTGTAAAATATTTCACCAGGAGAGGAAAAAAAGAAAAGCATAAAATAAGTTATTTCCAACATACTCATTTTGAGGGTGTAAAAGAGAGAGCTTGCAATATCTATTCACCCTGACACACGAAATGGCAGCAGGCAGGGAAGAAACCCAGCCCCAGTGAACCAGTGGCAGAACTTCCATTGGCTTCCATGGGGTCATGATTCCACCCCAATATATACTTAAAACTGCTGCCGTCCGATTTTGCTCCTCTGCTCAATGAGGTTTTAAATCTTGCATGGCTAGTAGCAGTTCTTGCCACAATGGTTAGAAAGTCAATGAAAGCTCACAGTTCAGTAGCTAAATGACAAGTTAAGAAACTTTGGAATCATAAAATGGTTATAAGTGCTTGACCTAAAACTATGCAGATCTCCCAGTGACTGTACAGTTGAAGCAAAAAGTTGATTGATTATCTGGCAGGCTGGGAATTTGGACTGAGCTTGTGAAAAAAGATGGATTGCTAATCCATGTAAATGGTGATGGATTTTGCAAGCTGTGTGTGGTAGGGTTTTTTCCCTCCTAGGCCATGCCTCCTATTGTTTTGTTCTTAGTACCCACAAAGTTGTAGACAGTGTACAGTGCCTGTACAGCTTTGCAGAAAGCACACAAGGAAATGGAGATGAAACAGGGAAAAGATGTCAAAACTTAAAAAAAAAGACTGTCAGAGAGGAGGAGCAGAGTTGCACTGACTTACATATGCAACCCTTTGTCAGAGGCTTTAGTACATTATAAAAGAAAAAGCACAGTTTTAAAGATGATTCATTGAATTAGAGTTTGCTTTGAGGGGCAAGATGCTTGGGGACAAACTTGTAAGATTAAAAATTGAGAAGAAAGGTTGTTAAGGCGGGAGAGTAGGGGGATGAGGTATGGCAGGAAAGATGATGACAGCTTAGTTTTGGCCCAGAACAATAAAGGGTGAAGATCTTGCTGAAGATGTGCTGTGATGACAGAGTGCTTAAAGGGAATAAAAGCTAAGCGTGCTCTGAAGTGCAAAGTTATTATGTAATATCACAGCAGAATCAGGGCCCCAGGTGCTGTACATACACTGAGGTTCATTTTCTGATCTGAAGGGCTTTCAGACTTGATGAGACAGAGATGGGTGTGTGGGAGGGGAGGGAAGGACAATACAAACAGAGTGATTGCAGAGGTGGTTGTTAAACTCTGTGGTAGTTCCATGGTTCTGTAATTTCTTTCTTTTGTACTAAAACTTCATTCTAAATTATTCTTGTCGCTGGCAGATCTGATTTAAAAGGTTTCTTTACCTACCAGCGCTTGTGTCTTTGTTCACCCTCCCCCTTATAGAATTATTACAACTGCACTTATGCCAGTTCAGCTCCCTGCAGCCATACCTTAAAATAAATTATCTGGGGTGGGTATTTTTGCTGTTGTTGTTTTTATTTTAGCTACTAAAAGCACACAGAGAAAAGTATAAAATTAAGAAGCCCTTTCAGTTGTATTTGACAGGTTTGTAACATAGCAGCAGGGTCTGAACAGAAGTCCAATAAGGAAATAATAGAAAAAGCTTAGTTACCAGGAGCAAATAGGTGGGATAACTGAGGATTGGGAGCATTGAGATGGAAGTGCGGAAAGGTGAGGAAGGCAGGTGTTGGTCTCTGACAACTGAATAAGTGAAAATGCCCTGTTTGTGTAGCAAGGAGGAATGAGAACAGCAGTAACTCCTATTTCAGTAATGACAGCTGGTTGGGTGCTATCATAGGTGAAACCAGGGTGAAAACTGAGGAAGAAAAATCTCTTACCAGCCCTGCCTTAGGGCACAAGTTTTTTTAGATGCTGTTGCTATATCCTTTAGTGCATTGGCTCTGCTTGGTATGCAGGTGGCCAGGGGCAAACCAGCAATGCTCCGCTCCTTTCAAGACCAAGTTCTCATTAGCTATTTACTACTGTTTATCACACTAGGGAGGGAGAGTTGTCCCATAACGCTGCCAAGCACAGGTCATTTTGGTTAGCAAAGGCATGATGTTGCTACTCAATTCTGCTGCTTCTCTCCTGTGCGAAGGCTGTAATCTCAGGTGCCGTTTTCCACAAGATTTAGTGATAACTGTTAGTAACCCCACAAAATGAGGCATGGGGCTCATAGGTGTTGTAGGTCTTGCAGCAAACAGCAGTGTGTTGTGGTGGGGTGTATCAATACATACAAATGAGAGAGGGACCTGCGGAGCCATGAAGCTGCAGCAAAAAGGCTGTTGTCACCTGAGTCTGTGCAGATAAGCATTGTGTGAGTGCTGGAGGGAGCTGATCTCTTCCCTGCTCCTGTGTAACCTCACCTGTGTAACCAGGTGAATATGATGCTCATTTCTTGGTGATCACTTACTAGAAAGATACTGTCAAAGAATGCAGGAGCAGGGCAAAAGCTGTTGGTATGCTAGAGGTATTGATTTATGAGGGAAGATTAAAATATGTGTGTCTCAGATTGAGAGTGGAGCAGAAGGGAAAGATGTAATATTGTTCAAATACTTACGGAGTATTTGCACCAAAAAAGGAGACTGATTTCTTAGTACGATGCCGGATCTTTAGCTAAAACTGATAGTGTGAAGCTGGGAGGAAGAAAATCCTCTTTGTTTATCTCTAGCTGACTATCAGAAATGTGTTCTTATTTGTGACACACACCTTTTCCTCCTACCAAACTTCCAAGCAAAAATTCATGAAACATTTGTGGCACTTTCCGTGCTCTCCTGTTCTCCTCAATTGCATGTTATAGCTTTTGCACTGGACTTTGACTTACCTGTTTAGACTGCGTGCTCTTTTGAATGGCTCTCACAAGTGGTGGTAAAGTTGGTCCCCTTGATCCTGATCAAGGCCCTTTAGGTTATACCGTAGCCTATAAATAAGTAATAATGTAATGATAGTGTTAGATATATTTGGCTGTGGAATGGCTTCCCAAGGAGAATAACGAGAGGCTGATAGTTAGCAACAAATGTGAGGAAGCACACTGTAGGGAATGGCTCTCTGTCAGCAGGGAGATTGCTGGATGGTCTAATAAGTCTTTTCCTTCTCTAGGTTATGATTCTGTGAATACTGCCTCAGAGAGTTCTCTAAAAGTCTCTGATACTGTAAGCTCTCTATTATGTGGGTGTGGGTTTTACAGCACTTCGTGAGGCTCTTCCTAAGGACACTGTGTAAATATATTCTGTTTTACATTGTGTGATGTATTTTAAATAAAAGGCTTAGATCTTTTTTTAATTGCTCTGAAATATTCTGCAGTCTGATCTTTTTCTTTAAGAATTAAGAAACTTTGAGATGCCTTTGGAAAATACAGACCCATTACAGGCAAGAAGTATGTCCTTACCTTGAGTTAGTTTAACTACATATATGGCACTGTTGAATTTGCCTCCTGTATCCCACAGAGAAGTGCCTGCTCTGAGTCTCAGCCTGGATGAAAATAAAATAGGAATCTTAGGCCAATTGACACAATCTGTTTGTCTCTGATTCTTGATTTAATCTTGTTCATTCTCTTGATGTTTCAACCTCAAGAGTCACTCTTCTCTCTGTTCTTGTTTTGGTTTTGGCATCGTGAGAGTCCGTGCGTGAGAATATCTCTCAGGAGTGTGTTTAAGTCACTGAAGATGTAGTTTGCATGTGAAAGGCAGGGTCTGCTATCTTAGAATTAACTAGGTTGGAAAAGACCTTTAAGATCACCAAATTCAGCCATTACCCCAGGACTGCCAAGTCCACCACTAACCCGTGTCACTAAAGGCCTCATCTGCTCATCTACCACTGCCCTGGGCAGCCTGTTCCAATGCCTGAGCACCCTTTTGGTGAAGAAATTTCTCCTGATATCTGACCTCCCCTGGCGCATCTTGAGGCCATTTCCTGTTACACTATCACTTATTTGGGAGATGAGACTAACCCCACCTCACTACAACCTCCTTTCAGGTAGTTGTAGAGAGCGATAAGGTCCCTGCTGAGCCTTCTCTTCTCCAAACTAACCCCCCCTTACCCTCTGGTCCATCAGTTGTTCCTTATCACACTTGTGCTCCAGACCCTTCACCAGCTCCGTTGCCCTTCTCTGGCCTCACTCCAGCGCCTCAATGTCTCTCTTGTAGTGAGGGGCCCAGAATTGAACACAGGATTCGAGGTGCATCCTCACCAATGCCCAGTGCAGGGGGATGGTCACTGCCCTGGCCCTGCAGCCACACTATTGCTGATACAGGCCAGGATGCCATTGGCCTCCTTGGCTGCCTGAACTCAAGCTGCTCGTGTTCAGCTCCATCAGTGAGCACCCACAGGTCATTTTCCATGAGCAGCTTTACAGCCACTCTTCCCCAAGCCTGTAGAATTGCATGGGGTTGTTGTGGCCCAAGTGCAGGACCTGGGCTCTGAGCTGGGTTAAACCTCATACCATTGGTCCATGGATCCAGCCTGTCCAGATCCCTGTTCAGAGCCTTCCTACCTTCCAGGAGATCAACACTCCCACCCAACTTGATGTTGTCTGCAAATGAGGGTGCACCTGATCCCCTCATCCAGATCATCAGTGAAGATATTAAACGACATTGGCCTTAACACTGAGCTGTGAGAGACACCACAAGTGACCAGTCACCACTAGATGTGACACCATTTACCACTGTTGTTTAGGCCCTGACTTGTGACCTTTCAGGGGATGATTGCAAAGTCAGCTGCTCTTTCTCAGCTTTCATTTGCTATCTAACTAGTCTCTTACGTTCATTGGCGTGTTTATCGCATGTGGACCAAATAGCATGCTGGTTAAAATCTGGGTTATACTCATACAGCTTGGAGGCAGAGAAGAAAGAATCTGATAGATCAGCTCAGACCTATGGATTGTGAATCCAGGAATCTGGTGACATAAAGAGGGGCCAGTGGACAAAGTATTTGGATTTTCAGAAGGTCTTTGCCAAGGTTCCACACCAAAGGTTGTTAAAGAAACTAAGTTTTTGCAGGATTGGAGGAAAAGTCCTTACGGATTTACTGCTGATTAAATGATAGCAGGCAAAAGTACTTAATGTTCATTTTTCATGATGCAGAAGAGTCAGCAGTGGGGTCCCCCTGGAGCCCACTGACCTGGTTTTTCATCAGTGACCTGGAGCAAGAAGTAAATAGCAAAAAGTCCTGGGTGACATAGTAAATTTGTGGGTTATACTAAGTTCTTCCAAATAGTTGAATGCCACGTCAATAGGAAGAAACTCCCAAAAAAGCAGCAAAACTGAGTTAACGGAATTGTAATTTGCTTTTGGACTTTGCCTCTCATGAAAGACAGTGGAAGCTAGAGAAAGGTGCACAGGACTATTAATTTGATCAAGGAGATGAAGCAGCTGCTATATAATGAGACACCAAAAAGCTATGACTTCAGAGAGGAAAAGACTGAGTGAGAAAATCAGGGTTTGCAAAGTTGTGAAGCTGGTGGAGAAGTTGGATGTGGCACTGATTTTCACCCGATCCCACCACATGAGAGAGACTAACTGCAGTCAATTCTTGAAAAGCACTTGATGGTACTAGCAGGGTTTCATATTAAAAGAAAACAAAACTATGTCTTTCAGTAGTGATGAACTTCCTGTCACACGGCATTGTGGAAGCATCAGGTTGAGAAAGGAATTAGGCAAATTTATGGGCAACAGGTTGGTATATGGATGTTGAAAAGACAAGCCATGGAAGTGCCTCTATCATCCCTAATGCAATAATAGTGGATGCAAAAATGAAGATTGCAAAAAGTGGTTATGAGTGTTTAATTTGGGTAGAGTTCTGCCCTTCACCCATAGAGACTGCTTTAGCTGAGGGGTGGGGATCAATCATCTCAGCTGGTTTTTCCAAATAACCCCTGGTTGTATCACTAGTATGATCAAAATCAAAAAGGGATCTGATATGCCTTATAATAACAATAAGCTTAGTTTGATTTTGCGTAAAATGGGTCTGTTCCTACCCCTTGAATGTGGTTTTAGCTGTATTTAGCATTTCTAAAGTGCTTGGAGTCAGGTGGTGTTTTATGAATACAAAATAGCGTTAGGCTTTGTACTTAGGCACAATACTGTACCATATTTCAAAGCCAATTCATGTAACATTAGTAAATCACTTTGAACTTTATGTTGAAAATATAAGCAGTAGTATAAAAATAAACCTTTTTATTTCCTCTGGTATATACAGTTAAATAAAGTAAGCCTATACAGCTACTAATCTCCAAAAACGTATTGCCAGTATGCTCTGTTGAAATGCCATCACCTTGCAGAAGAGACATTCTGTGTGTTTTGTACACATTTATGGCTGGAAAAATGAATTTTCAGAGACTGTAAATGAAAAGATATCTCTGAACATGCTGATCAAATAATATCTGACACTGCTTGTTTAAAGAAATATACATATATCTCACTGCCAGAATATTTATGACTCTAATAAGTTTAGTTATTTTGCCCTATGGGGAAATTCCTGCTCCTCCAAATATCAGACTTGTTTGGGGTTGTGCTGTTTCTTCATGAAGGAACAAATGATGCTATTAGTTAAATGGGACTGTGCAATATGAAAATACAGTAGTGTAGCTTAAAAATTGAACAGCATGTAAGAAATATATTTTACCAGCAGTGGAAAATAGACAAACATTAAAAATTCAATGACATATCCCAAATATCTAAATAAATAAATAAACAAACATTGCTGTTGAGCCAGTTGATGTGAGAATGCTCTGTGGTTACCTTCAAGAGCACCATTCTCTCTAATATCCTGTGCAGTAATGAGTTCTGTGCATTACTTTTGCATAATCTGGCAGGTTTTTTTGGGGGGTACTGTACGTTGTGGGACTGTCTGAGCTCTGATTTCCTAGCAGGTTTTATTAGGAAGAATACCAAGTGGTTTCGGTGATTTCTCAGCAACCATCCTGGGAATAAGTGGTTTTATGGTTCCCAGAGCAACAGCTACATTTGCTTGTTTGTCATAAAAATGCGAAAGCCTTCCCATTCAATTTGGAAACACAGTGCAAAGTAAAATGCACCTGTAGATGTTCAGAGAGTTGTGTTCCTGCTGCAGAGGCAGTGAAACAGCAGTACTGTGGAAGGAAAGATTTGGGTCTGTGCTAACTTGCATTTATTTTTGTACTGTTTTCCTCTTTAAAATGTGAACATTTAATGAGCTGTTCTGAATTGTAATGCTTTATAATGTTTCCTGTTACTTTAGTGATGGACTACAAAACTCCTTTACATTATAGAAACATAGAATCATAGAACGGTTTGGTTGGAAAGGACCTTACGATCATCTAGTTCCAACCCCCTGCTATACGCAGGCGTGCCTCACACTAGACCATATTGCCCAAAGCTCTGTCCAACCTGGCCTTGAACACTGCCAGGGATGGAGCATTTGCCAGTTCTTTGGGCAACCCGCTCCGGTGCCTCACCACCCTCAAAGGGAAGAACTTCTTCCTTATATGTAACCTGAACTTCCCCTATTTCAGTTTAACCCGTTACCCCTTGTTCTATCCCTACAATCCCTGATGAAGAGTCCCTCTCTGGCATCCTTATGGGCCCCCTTCAGATATTAAGAGTTTATAAACTCTTATGAGATAGTTATTTCATTAGGAGCTGATGCTGAAAGTTTCTAATAAAATCTCCAAAAGCGCTTTAGTGGTGGAGGAGCCAAATTTCCAACAACCTGTGCTAGTTGTACAGAGGAGAGAAAGGGACTACTGTAACAGCACTGTGCAATGCCTGGCCAGGATGGATTTAAACACCGAGCTCATGATTCTGCACTGACCCAGTTACGCTGGCTTGATCCCAATGGTACCTACCTCTCAGTTCATTAAGGCTCCTCTCTGAACAGTATTTGGAGTTTTACCTTCTAAATTAAAAACAAAGGTCAGGCTTCTTCACTGAAAGAAGAGCTTCAAAGCTTACCTTGGACTCTCTACTCCCATCTCTGTCCTATTATGCATGGCCCTGCCTTCCTCATGCTTTGTGCACTAATTTCTTGTGTCCCTTCTCCGGTCGGAATTTTTAGAGACGTTATGATACCTTCACTAAACTTGAGCTGTCCACATAGGTAGACTTCTAACCCAAACCTGTAGGCTTTACAAGTTTTCTTCTCCCATGATGAAATATGCAGACTTTCAAGCTTGTGAAAGTTAGAGGAAAAAATATACATGGGGGAAGTGTCAAAACCAGGCTTAGAAAAGAGACTGTTTACCAGTCTGTTATGGAGGTGCTCACTGGCTTTCCAGTACATTGGCAAATGTACTAAAGCTGAATACATACTGAATTACCACATCCTTAAAGGGACACGTGGTCCCCTCATTTTGCTTCTGTTGAGAGGGAAAAAAAAAAAATCAAACCCCTTGACACGCTTGTGAGGTGGGCTGATGCCAACCTGATGAAGTTTAACCATGCCAAATGCAAGGTTCTACACCTGGGTGGGAGCAATCCCAGGCACAGCCACAGGTTGGGCAGAGAAGAGATTCAGAGCAGCTCTGCGGAGAAGGACTTGGGGGTGTTGGTTGATGAAAAAATGAACATTAGCCGGCTGCAGTGTGTCCTTGTAGCCCAGAAAGCCAACTGTATCCTGGGCTGCATCAAAAGGAACATGACCAGCAGGTCGAGGGAGGTGATCCTGCCCCTCTACTCTGCTCTTGTGAGACCTCACTTGGAGTATTGTGTGCAGTTCTGGTGTCCTCAACATAAAAAGGACATGGAACTGTTGGAACAAGTCCAAAGGAGGCCACGAGGCTGATCAGGGGACTGGAGCACCTCCTGTATGAAGATAGGCTGAGAAAGTTGGGGCTGTTGAGCCTGGAGAAGAGAAGGCTGTGTGGAGACCTCAGAGCAGCCTTCCAGTATCTGAAGGGGATCTACAAGGATGCTGGGGAGGGACTCTTCATGAGGGACTGTAGTGACAGGACAAGGGGTAACGAGTTCAAACTTAAACAGGGGAAGTTTAGATTGGATATGAGGAAGAAATTCTTTACTGTAAGGGTGGTGAGGCACTGGAATGGGTTGCCCAGGGAAGTTGTGAATGCTCCATCCCTGGAGGTGTTCAAGGCCAGGTTGGACATAGCCTTGGGTGACATGGTTTAATGTGAGGTGTCCCTGCCCCTGGCAGGGGGTTGGAACTAGATTATCTTAAGGTCCTTTCCAACCCTAACTATTCTATGATTCTATAAAATGTGTGTAAGCATCTATCCTGGATAGAACATTTGGTTGCTTGCTTGAACCAGTACAAGAGGGATTTCTGTGTGTTGCTTAATGTACATTACTGGTACTTCTGCAGAATTTTGGGGCAGTTTTTCTCCTTGGGAACCACAAACACTAGGCGGGCAGCCTTGGCTGTTAATTTGCTTTAAAAGAACATTGATATTCACAAGCCAAGTTTGCCAGATCAGTTTTTCCGTTTGACACAGTCTGACTCTTGGTGCCTGATCCTGCAGCTTTGACTTCACTGAAACCGTTATGTGTCGTATTAATAATAATAATAATGAAGCCTGGCTTACTTATGCGTTTATTCAAATCGTGCAAGGAATACATATCCTGGTTTTAGAGAAAGTTGCATTTCAGGATTTGAGCATTCTGACTGTGTCTCTTTAAATATTTGGATACGAATAAATGGTGAGAAAATTATCTTTGCAAGCTTCAAACCATTCTAAGTCTACTGTGTTGCCTCCAGCCACATGCTGTCTGATGCTGCCTAGACAAACCAGGGCAAACCATTATCTTGGGATTAAACACTAAATACCTGCAAGGAGTATTCTCTTTATCAGATAGCGCTCTGTTAGCAGAGTTCATTCACTTTATTGCATGTATAACTGTGGTGTCAAATAGACTGATTTACAACACCTGGTCTTTTACATAATCTTTGCTATTTGCTGTGCTTGTAATCTGCCAAATCATTTAGCCTTCCTGATAGCAGAAATGCTGTAAAACTTAGATAAACTTGCAGAAGAAATGAACTCGAAGGTACTACTGAAATCTAGGGCCTGCACGTTTGCTGTAAATGCACTGGCTGGTTTGGTTTCCCCGTACCTAATCTGTGATTGAATGTGACTGCTAGAGAAATTGAAATTTTATGATAGCACTAAAGTCAGAGGAGATAAGCATTTGTATGCTAGAGTAGATTAATCTAAAAAGAAGTTTTAGGTGTGGCTAATGAAACCGGTGTATGTGTTAACTGGGTTTCTTCGGGGTTCAAAGCATCTGTGTATATCTATATAGAGTCTAGTCCAAAACTTTCTCTAAGTGAGAAGTCTAATATAGCTATGTGATAGTTCTCACTATCAGTGCGGCTTACTCCATCTTAGGTTAGGGATATCTTTAAGGAGCCTCGCTTTTTAGAGGGTACTTTCTGAATGCTAATGCAGACAACAGACCCCTCTAAAATGGGCTTGCTTGGGTGGCCAGAACCCCTGTGTCCTTCTGAAATCATTAGGGTGACCATGAGGCATTATGTAGGATTAGCCACTTGCACAGTCCAACAAAGCTGTGGTTTCTTTATTTTGAATCACACATTTTTGATGATGAGGGGTGATTTAAACAGATGGATAATAGGAAGACATGTAGACAAGCTTTAAAATGCAGAAATTTGCAAAGTGGGTTTCTGATTGGGTAAAATGCAAGTTAGTGCATCCAAGGGAAAATAAAACAATCTATAGATAGTCAAATGGAGGTGAGAGCCTTGTGTGGCAGTAGTGTCAAGTCAGACTGTGTTAGAAATGATGGTGACCATCAGATTGGAAGAAACAGTAAGAACTGAAGGAAATAGAAGAGCTGGCTTTTGTAAGCAATCATAGCATGACTCCAGTGGTTGTCATTAACATCAATATTAACCCATCAGCACCACAGTACCACCTCCTTTGAGCTGAGGAAGTATATCTGTGTCTCGGACATAATTGAGTTACCTTGTTGTGGCCAGTTTTCTGATGATGCTGGGACATACCACCCACCACTGGAGCTAGTGAAGGATATTTTGCACAGAGTTGCTAGTTTGCAGGTGGAAGTTTTTTTGCCTTCTGGTGCTGCTGCATGATGCTGTTGGACAGCACAAGTGTTACTCTGCCTCTGGGAGATACATTGGTCAGTGCTAATCTTCCACATCAGTAAATTGCTGTGAATGTTTGTACTGAAGAATTTTTCATCTCATCTGAGTTGAGGAACCTACCCAGCTGTTTTAGTTGTTTAGTCTTCCTGGGCTCCCACTGTCCTGAAAGGAAAAACAGAGGGTTTTCTCCAAACAGGAAACTGCTCGAGGTGTTTCATCATAGAATCATAGAATAGTTAGGGTTGGAAAGGACCTTAAGATCATCTAGTTCCAACCCCCCTGCCATGGGCAGGGACACCTCCTACTAAACCATGCCACCCAAGGCTCTGTCCAACCTGGCCTTGAACACCTCCAGGGATGGAGCATTCATAACTTCCCTGGGCAACCCATTCCAGTGCCTCACCACCCTCGCAGTAAATAATTTCTTCCTCATATCCAATCTAAACTTCCCCTGTTTAAGTTTGAACTCGTTACCCCTTCTCCTCTGACTACAGTCCCTAATGAAGAGTCCCTCCCCAGCATCCCTATAGGCCCCCTTCAGATATTGAAAGGCTGCTCTGAAGTCTCCACGCAGCCTTCTCTTCTCCAGGCTCAACAGCCCCAACTTTCTCAGCCTATCTTCATACAGGAGATGCTCCAGTCCCCTGATCATCCTCATGACCCTCCTCTGGACTTGTTCCAACAGTTCCATGTCCTTTTTATGTTGAGGACACCAGAACTGCACACAGTAGTAAAAGTGAAGTCTCACGAGAGCAGAGTAGAGGGGCAGGATCACCTCCCTCGACCTGCTGGTCATGTTCCTTTTGATGCAGCCCAGGATACGGTTGGCTTTCTGGGCTGCAAGCACACACTGAAGCTGGCTCATGTTCATTTTCTCATCAACCAACACCCCCAAGTCCTTCTCCACAGGACTGCTCTGAATCTCTTCTCTGCCCAAGCTGTAGCTGTGCCTGGGATTGCTCCCACCCAGGTGTAGAACCTTGCACTTGTCATGGTTAAACTTCATCACGTGGGCATCAGCCCACCTCACAAGCATGTTAAGGTCCCTCTGGATGGCATTCCTTCCCTCCAGCGTATCAACCGAACCACACAGCTTGGTGTCATCGGTAAACTTGTGAGGGCACCCTCAATCCCACTGTCCGTGTCCCCGACAAAGAAGTTGAACAAGACCGGTCCCAACACCGATCCCTGAGGGACACCACTCGTTACTGGTCTCCAACTGGACATTGAGCCTTTGAGCACTACTCTTTGTGTGCAGCCATCCAGCCAGTTCTTTATCCATGCTGCGAATGAACTCCTTCTGCTTACAAGAGAGGGACACTATGGAAACCAGCCAGTTACACTGATATTTTAGGTTGGTGAATCATGTTTCCTGCATGTAATTAATTGAATGTGTGAATTATTTCAGAGTTGTGAACATCAGGCCGGTCAGCGCTAACAACAGGGTGGAACAAAGGGGACTTTGGGGTAAAACTCTTGATTGATAGCTCTTAGACTGGAGAGCAGAATCCCTGGGGAAGCAGTGGAAATGGTATTGTTTAAGACATTTAAACTTGGACAGGAGAAAATATATTGTAATGATCAATCCTGTGCTGGTATTTAGATGAGGTCCTGTCTTGTGTGAATATTAATAGGAAGTCTCTGTCTGAAGTAACTGCCATTATTCAGCATGCGTTACCACCTAACACTGGCTTGCAACCTTCCCCCACATCCATACTCCCACTTAAAGGACAGCCTGAATAATGTTTAGCACCATTGCCTTTTCTCTTGGTGCCTCAAGTGTTGATTTTGTATTGCCTTGCTTAGATTATATTCCTTCAGTGCTTCCACCAAACAGACTCCATATAGTGCACAGAGATTTACAGGAAGCACGTGTGGTTTGTGGCAATAATAATAAAGTCTCCTGCTGTTTTCAAATCCCTGAGAAACTAAATCAAGTGTAGAGGTCTATTCAAAAAAGTGCAGCATGTGAATAAGTCACTTTACCATTACCTGTGTGGGTCTGCCTTGTACCTGTTCAGTGTATTTCACTGTCATATCTGTGAAGTCTGTCCTCAGTTTCTGGAGTGCGACTAAGACATTGCACACCTCAAATGGAAAAGCTGATGAAACAATTTAAAATAACCTGAGCACCCATGCTTTGCTCGCCTCTTTTTTCTACTACCTCTGTGTTGGTATTCTTCATAGGAACCTATACAGCAAAATTGGTTCTGTGCTGGTGCCCCCCATCAGACAAATCTAGGTCTAGTCTGAATTATGAAAGTGGGAAGATTGGATTGAATTCCTGCGTAGTGCTGTGATGCTTAATGGAGCTCCATTTTCTTGATGTGTTTCTGTAGGTACGAAGACTGTCTTCTTAAAATGATTGAAGCAATGAATCCAGTATCTGCCCCAGGACACCTTTGCCGAGAATCTTATGACAGGAACAAAATACACACGCCTCATCGTGTGAGCTGCAGGCCATCATCGTCTTGGTACCAGACCCCTTGCAGCCCCAGAAGCAGAGCGGATGAGCTGGAGGAGAGCCGGCTCCTCGAGGAGATTTTCTTCATTTGACATGCCTCATTGGTCTTTAAGTTTTAGGTATTTTTAGGACCTCTTTATTGCTGATTTGTTTGTGTTAAAGTGTCATTTTTAAATTATTTGAATGACAACTGTTTGTCTTCTCTCTTCTAAAGCATAGCTAATTAACATCCAGTTTCATTTTGGATTTAGTGATCATGATGCTAGAACGTTGTTGGGGTAGACCAGTCATAAAGCGTTAACTTTTTTTTCCTAAACCTTTCATGTGCCAAGTAATCATTCTAAAATAGGAATTTTTTAACCTACAACATTTTCTAATAGGTTGGAGTCACAGTTTTGCCAGCCTCATATCGGAAGTATATTTCATTATTGATTTTTAGCTCTGAAGCAGTTTGCAAGAACTGCCTAACATTCAAGAACCACTAGGTTCAAAGTAGATTATTTTCTAATTAAACAAGTCTGTTTCAAACCTGGCGTATTATATTATAGAGGTACAAGCACTTTAGGACTTTTTTCCAGTGATTTTATTATCTACTTTTTCCATCAGCATTCTGATATTTAACACTCTGGGGTTTTAGGGGATATGTTGTAAACTTAACTATACAGTGTCTAATAACATTAATAGACAAGTTGCAGGTTGATGTACTACACATCTGTTTGGACTACATTCATGTTTAAATCAGTGCTATTTGACAGAGTTTATGTGCTGGGTAGCCTAACCCAGAAATAGCAGAACACAGTCAGACATTGTAGTGGTCCAAAACTTATTTGATGTACTTTTCAAGATAAAATATATTATAGTGGTAGTATAAGAACAGTCTTAAGACATTTTCACTAATTTGCACTATTTTGATCCTGTACCCAGGCTCCGTTGTAAATAAGACAAATCAGTAATTATTTCCACTAGCGGCTCACAATGCACATTTCCCTGACGGCTTTAATTATTCATGCTGTATCTATTTCAGTTTATTTAAATGCACTTCCATCTACTGCATGTACTTGGTTATTTAAAGAAATGTGCCGAATTGGTAAAAATGACTGCAGATTACAGGATTAATGATCATTTTCTGCACAATGCAGTGTTCATATTTTATTGTAACAGTAGCCACCGGCATGTGTTCCTAGAAATATGAGGCTAAAATACTCATTTTGCACAGTAAAATTGCAGCAAGGGAAAGGTAGAATTGAGCCAGTACGGGCAAGTTCTAGGCCATTTGCTCCCAAACACCACATCATGGGCCAGTACAGCTTTACTGAGAGTCTCTTCAGGCAACCCAGCTTATCTTAATGGCAGTGAGTTGCTGTACCAATCCTTGGGGTATTGCTGCTGCCTGCCTCCTTCACTCTTACTCCTGTTTGGTGCTCTGCAAGGAGCTTGCAAGGCTCGGCAATGAGACCTGCAGTGCATCTCTGATGAGAGCATCAGCGCAGGATATCTAGCACGTGCCTCTGGCAGCACCATGCTCTTACAGCAATGAAACAAAAGGAGAATGAGGGGGAAGATGAACCTCAGGTTACTCTGAGCTGCTTTGTTCAGGCCCAGTCTTAATCACAAATTAGGTGATAGCCTTTTTGTGCATCCCAGCTGAATATTAAAAGCTGCTTGGGGCAGTTTAAAGAACAGACGCAGCATTGCTGGACCAGAAAATGAGTACTGTGGGAAGGCCCTACTTGGTCTGTCCTGCTGTCAGTAGAATATTAGAGTTCTTTTGAATATGCCCATTCGCTGTTGAATGTTGCCCTCTTGCGAAGGCACAGGTTTCTGCTTAAAGCCCCAAAGGTGTATTCAGTGCCCTGATCCAAGTATAGCAGGTGGGGAAATAGGTTTTCTCATTCTGCTGGCTAAGTAGTCTGCTTCTTTAAAAGGGCAGGGAAAAGGGAGGAAAAGAAGAGGAAAAATGTACAAGAAGCAGCAGGAAAACTGTAAACCATGAAGAAATGACATCACATAGATCTGAGGGTTTGGGGCTGATTTGCGTGTTTTTTAATTTTGTTCAGGGAATGGTGATGTTGTTGAGGTTTGGCATTTATAAAGAAACAGTTCTCTGATTTCAGCCCAATTGCTATTCTTTTTTCCAGTTTGACTGAAACTTTAATTGCCTTTTCTAACAAGCGCTAACTGATCTTTTGAAACAGCAAAAAATACATGTATATCTCTTGAAAGGTGCCTTTGTGTACCCCGTCGAGAACACTGTGTGGGAACATTCTGTTCTTTGGTTCTTTGTGGGTGCCAATATTTAACTGCTTTAGAATTCCTTATGCTCCATTTTGTTCATTAACAATTCTAATTCCAAGGGTGACTTTTGTCTTGAATCTATATTTTGGTAGTAACTCTTTTTAAAAGGACATTGTCAGGGTTGTGGACTCCACGCACAAAGTGCTGTCCATCAGTCAGAGCTATATGGGAGGCATACTTTTACTGAGCAGAGGTTTCTAGAATTAAGATGGTTGAAATGTCTAATGGGTAAAGACTTGCATGTTTTAAGTTTCTGTGAGATGGGGATGAAGAAACGAAAGCTATTAATTTGGTAGATCCTATGAAAAATCATTTTTTATAATGCTGGCTCTTGCTCTAGTTATCAGCAGTACATTAGAAATAGTGTTTAGCAGTCAGTGCAAGCAAAGATATTTTGCCATGAGGCACTACAAAGTTGAAGTTATTAAAACATTTATAGCCTTGGAAAAAAAAAATCAATGATTGTCAAATAGGAAGGGACAAAATCAGTAGCTGGGACTGGGAGGGGAATTGTTTTCCATCTGCTAAAACAGTAGAGGAAATGCAAAAATTAAACTAGCAAAGGCAATCACTTGACAGTGTCCTTTTAAGTTTAAGCCCCTCTATTAGGAAGCTGCCGCTGGGGAGTTAGTGCTGCCATAGCTTGTTGTTCAGAGTGTTGCCAGTTAATACGCTTCAGCTACACATCAGGCTGTGTTCTACGTGTGGCTTTGTGGAGTAGCATGACTTCTGCTGAGGCTCACACCCGTGCCTTCACTTTGTGTTCTTCGCGAGTGGCTCTTACACACACCACTGCTGTGTGTTTGTGTAGTCATTGCTTGTGTGCACCTCGCATGCTGTGGACTTATAGCAATCACACCCTTCCATTTCTAGCCACTCCGGTCTTGCTGTTGAATCCCATCTTGAGCATATATTTATGTATGTATGTATGTGAGGTCTTAATCTAATAAATTATCTGGAAATTTTATTTCTTCTTGAGTTTTATTTCACACATATTCTGGTTTGTTTTGTCAAACTCAGATGTCAGTTCTGCCATTGACATTGTGTTCCACTTTCCACATCATCTTGCTATATATGTTATAAATCTCCAGTTTGCTAATATAGAGGAGGAAATAATTTTCTCATCCTCTCCAGGACATGGGTTTTTCTATGGTGAAGAGCAAGACTTCTTTTGGGTCAGGAAGCGGATGAGAGGTCTCAGAATACCAAAGGGAGTCAGCACCATGGTTTGGGACAAAAAGGTGAAATTAAGGAGTAAGGAAGAAAAGATGGATGTGAAGGCAAGAAAGGACAAGAATGCAGGGCAGCAAGCTGTACAAAAGGGTGGTAGAAGGTTGAATAGAGCTGAGCCAAATGGTAGAGATGAGGTAGTAAGTCAGTGAAGAAGAATTTTGTGCTTATATCCCGGAGTGGAAAATGTCCTCAAGCAATGATTCCCATAAGGGGCCTATGACTCCCTACTCCTTTTCCACATCATCTTCCTGCATTTGGAGAGCTACTGTCCAAAGGATACCTGGTAAATGAGGGAAAGAAGAAAATTACCTAACTTCAGCTGCTCCTCTATTGAGTAGCTAAGACAGGGAGGCCAGAGCACGAGGAGGGTAATAAGGTAGAATCTAGGTATAATCCAGGCATGGACTGAATTTAGCTGCTAGCAAAGGATGGTGGTGTGGACGTAGGTAACAGGAGAATGTGAAACTGGATATTGGAAGAATCTGGATAAGAGAGAAACAAGCAAAAGAAAAATTGCAGTAACCCAATGAGCTGTGGAGGTTTGCTGTTAAGGAATGAGAGGAAAGAGCTTAGCTATGCTTGAGAAAGATTGAGCCTGAGATAGCTAAAACATATCTCTTGAAAGCACACGAGCCCGGGGTTAAACTCTGAAAGTTGCAGAAGAGATTTTCTGAGATACGACCTGCAGGCAGCGTTTGAATTTGTAGCATCTGAGGGGGACAGAGCACAGCCAGGTTGGTTGGAAACATCCTTTTTCACCGATACCAAATTTATGAAATTGTGTGCTAATTAGTGTATGATTTATAAATTTACATAACTGCATGCTACGTGAGGCAGTACAGAATATTGAATGAGGTGATTTAAAGCAGCAGAAGCAGGGGATTCTGCTTTGGCTTGGTGCCCCTCCTCTGGATAATGCGCCTCCCAGTCCGTAGCTGCTCCCTGCATCTCTCGAAGGCTTACCTGCGCACAATGACAATAATACAACATTGTGGCTCCATGTAGCTGTAAGAAAGCAGGCTACCTTGAGCACCTTTGGTATTGTTGTGTGGCAGAGTTTTCAGTGTGATCCTTGGGGAGGATGAAGCCCAAGTCAGCTTTGGAAGTCCAAGTCAGCTAAAAAAGAGCAAGAAACCCAAGCTGGTCTGGTAGGTGTTGGCGCTTGATGTGATAAGGAGCTTGGTGGTGGTTGATGACTCCCCCAGTTTTTCACAGCATCACAACTGCAGCAAAACGATGGGGACATGGGAGAATTGGATTTGGTTCCCAGCTCTGTGGAAGCCACTTTGCCTCCCTCAATAGTATGCTTTTGGGTTCTGCTGGTGAAGTGTGTTTACTACCACATCTCAGAGGGGCTGTGACTTTAATAGTAGTGTATGCAGCAGAAGCTGCTGGACATGCCCAGGAACAATTTGCCTGTAAAATGTAAGCTGCAAGAGCAGAGGCACATTGGCCAGTCATTTCTACCTAAACAGCCAAAACTCTCAGACTTCATCTATTTTCAGGCTTGAAGGGATCATTCTAGGCACTAGGGGACTAAACTGGAGAAGCTCGGAAGTCAGTGACGAGGCCCTGATGTACATGAGGTGAGAGATGCCCACGCAATCCCGCAGACAAACCAATCCGCAAACTGCTGTGGGAGCCACACATTACCAGCTTCCTTGATTCCGGAGTCAGTCTGTGTACGTGACAAAAAACCCCTCCACTCATAACATCCAATAACCAGTCTCAGAATGCAAGTTCATTCTTTCTGGGCTCCTGTCTGAAGTCAGAAGGAAAGAGAAAAATTGGAAAACAATATCTTTCCTTGTTGTTTACTGACAACTCAAAACCTTGCAGTGCAGATTGGATCAAAGCCGTTGTCCAAACACAAAGAGTCATGAGTTTTAAGGACAATGTGGGAACTCCTCTCCTCTGCTGGACCTGGTAAGGAAGGAAAGGACAAGATGAATTAACAGGCACAAAAGCTGGTTCATTCTCAAGTTAGAGTTGACAGTGAGAAAGTTGCATTAAAATTTTAACAGCGCCTTGTAGAAAGCCTGTCAGCATTTAACCATCTCTGCTGCTACGAAACTGCCTTATTTTGAGGCTGAGTTTGTCTTTACTTCCCAGCTGCTGGATTTCATTGTGCCTTTGGAAGCAGGATGCAAGGTTCCCCTGCTGTCAGTACCCCAAGCACAGAGATAAACTCAGCTCAGCCTTCTCTTTGCTGAGATGGAACCCTTTACACCTTGTGTCCTAATGTTTGTTTTCCAGCCCCTGCATTATTTTGGGGGCCTGTTTCTGAACCTTCTCCAGCATTTGTGCTTCTCAAAGTGTTTACATTAGAGCAGAAAGCCCAGTTCCAGGTGCTGTTGCTGTGAATGGTGCAGTGTGGCCTCATTCTGCGCAGCATTTCCCTTTTGTCACTTCCAGGAGCTGTGTTTGGAGGTGTTGGGCTGGGTACTCGGTCTTGTTGCAGTTCTGTTTCTTGGAAGTAGAAAGTCTGTGAGTGAAACCAGGAGACCCTGTTATTTGAAAGAGTTCAGGAAGAAGATATGATGTGAAATAGAAACACCAAGCAGGAAAAATGCCCAAGATTGAGTTTCAATTTAGGATGGAGCGTGAACCTGCGGCAAAGCATCTGTGAACTCAGCCACCTTGAAAACAATGTGAAAGACATATGCTTGATGGGATGGGGGAGACCCAGACAGCAGAAACTCTCTGAAAGGGAAAAGTGAACAAAGCACCAGGTGATGATGTCTGATAGCAACAAAAACAGACTGAGAAGGTTCTTGAGCTGTGGGTGAGGAGGCGATGATAATGCAGGGGAAGTGGCTCCTTGTCAGTGGGTCTGGTGCCCCTCTATTTGCACTGGAGCATTCAGCACAGGGATCTCATTACCAGAGAGTTTACTGGCAGATTGGAGGGATTTCAGTGAGGAGTAATAAAAATGATCAGGGACTGCTAGAATTGACATAATGAGGAAACAAGGTGAGAACAGGTATTTATAGCTCGGGTGAGAGAGACAATTAAAAGGTGGGGTGGGAGATGGACTGGGTAACCTCAAAGCCTTGTCTGCTTCTAATAACTTCTCGTCATCTGCTGTACAGAGGGCTTGAATTTACCAAGGCTGTCAATCTGACTCTTAACAGCCCTAACTTCTCATGTTGAAAAGCTCAGGTGGGTGTTCTGTGGCTGTGTTGACACTGTCAGAATGTCACTGGTACTGTACTTTGGGTAAAGAAAAAATAGTCATGGGCCATGCTGTGGGGAAAAATTGGCACACTGACAATAAAGGGAAAGAAATTAGACCTTCATAAAGCAAAAAGGCACAGACGACCGTGCTGAGAGCAGGGCTGATTGGGAAGGGCTCCCAGGTTGTGATGCTGACCCTTTCTTGCTTGGTCCATGCAGAAGGAGCAAGTGTGAGCTGCCTTCCCTGCAGGATCGGTGCTGGTGGCACCCAGCTGTGCATGCAGCTGCAGAAGTCCACTGCTTCCCAATAGGCACAGATGTGCACAGATGTGCACAGGCTGCTGTCCCTGACTGCTGCTGAGCCCCAGGGGCAAGCTCTGTGCCAGCCACAACCCCGATGGTCCTACTGATGGCTATGGTCATGGTTTCACTTCCCTCCCTGCTGCCCCTGTGCAACCCCTTGGTATGAGCTCACCCATGGGGATTCCTGCGCCTGCATGCAGGCTGCTGTTTGCACACAGCTTTTCCATGCCTACAGTTTCAGTGTAGCTTTGCACAAACCCACTAAATACGTGTTTTTCCATGCATCCTGCAAACGTGAGCAGCTATTGCATTGTTCTTACCGAGCTGGAGACCCCTGAGAAGAGGGAAGGTATAACATGCTGTATAATTACACAGCAGCTTCTGGTGAGGGTTATTTAAAGCCTCAGACTTGGACCATGGCTGTCTGTGTGCTCCCCAGCGCTGCAGAGCAGAGGGCCCCAGGTTTGCTCTGGACATGAGAGACCGCAGCAGAGTCGGAGGCAGCCAAGCTGGAGACATCTCAGTTCCTGCAGTCAAATTAAAACACCGCTACCAAAAGCAACGGGGCCGTGCGTGTTAGAGGCACTTGGGGAAATACCAGAGCGGCGTTTGTTGAGTCTGGTGGCGGAGTAGCCGCTCTGTTTTAATGATACCTCTGTGCAAAGGCCGCAGCTGCTTCCATCCATTTCACATTAGTCTGACTTTCACAGAACAGACATAGCCTAGGGTGGTGGAAGGGAAAGAAAGGTGACCAGAAAAAAATAACCCATCCATTTCTCGCTACTTTCTGCATCCCTCTGAGCTGTGACAGTGGGCTCTGGCTAAGCAACAGTAATTTTATCCAGCATACTGTTGATTTAAGCCTCTTGGATTTATACAACTTTGGAAATGGTAAACTATATTAATTTGCTGTGTTTTCAAGAAAAAATTATTTATGAGAGACATTTTTAACTCGAGTGCCAGGAGCTTTAAATCATTATAATAAATTCATGCTATTCAGTGTTTCTTACATTGTAATAAATTTGTTTTAAACATGAATGAGGAGATCCATGATTTCTTTAATATACTGTTATGTATTTCCTTTCAAAATGACACAGCTCACTATATCAAGTGGGAGAATAATAGTGAGAGATTTACAGTGCTTAAGAATAACACAGCCTGGGAATGTGACGTGAGCCAGCACCTGGCAGGGGGCTGGAGAGAGCAGGGAGCCCACCACTGCTCCCGGTGGCACAGCCAGGAGTTATGCCAGTGACAACAGGTCAGTATCAATGAGCAGAACTGATAACTGGATGGAAAGCTCCCACAGGTTGGGAATCTCTATGCAGCCTTATATTCATAGAACGGTTTTGGTTGGAAGCGACCTTAAAGCGCATCCAGTTCCAACCCCTGCCACTGGCAGGGACACCTTCCACTAGAGCAGGTTGCTCCAAGCCCCATCCAACCTGGCCTCGAACACTGCCAGGGGTGGGGCAGCCACAGCTTCTCTGGACACCCTGTGCCAGCGCCTCAGCACCCTCACAGGGAAGAGCTTCTGCCTAAGAGCTCATCTCAGTCTCCCCTCTGTCTGGTTAAAGCCATTCCCCCTGTTCTGTCACTCCAGGCTCTCGTAAGATGCCACTCTCCAGGTTTCTTGTAGCCCCTTTAGGCACTGGGAGCTGCTCTAAGGTCTCCCTGGAGCCGTCTCTTCTCCAGACTGAACGAGCCCATTTACTGTGCAACACACAATCAAAACACCCAAATGGTGATGCAGAGCATCCTCCGTGAGCTGGGCGGGTGGCTGCTGAACTGCTGCCTCACTGGAGCAGGACCTGAGCCAGGGTTTGCTTCCCAATCTGGGGCCATCCTCCCCCTCCTGACCTCCTTCTCCCATGGTCCTCATCATACACAATGGTGTATGTGGAGCAGATCCCACCAGCACACTGATGTGTGGTGAGGAATTGTCAGAGAAGCACGGGTAAGATAAATTCCAGTCTCTGTTGTTAATCCTTGACCCCTCATTAAACCTCTGCTGGTGTTGCTGCTTGCTGTTACACACGTGGATGGCTGCGAATGCAAGAGGACAAACCCTGCGGCTGGCTTTGCATCAAGTCCTCCTGTCTTCATGGGCGACCTGACGGGCACGGGGTCAGCCTCGGTGATGCCGGTGTCTGTGGTACGAGACAAATTTGCTTTTGCAGCACAGCTGTGGCTATCCTGGAAAGAGGAACCCCTCTGCCCCATGTAAAGAGCTGCTGAGCGCTTGTGTCCCAGCCGCTGCATCTCACTATGGAGCCCTGGATGAACGGGATCTCATGTTTGCCATGATCTTCGGATTGGGGTTGACAAAACATCACAGCACTCAAAATGGCAAATGCCAGTTGACTCCTTAATATCTAATGAGAGCAATTACCCTCCCTGAGATACCTAAATGCTTCCAGCTCCCCAGTGCACAGCTTTGATGAGGAGAAATGAGGAGTTTTGATTGCCATCCCACTGCGCTGTGAAAATCTGACCCCCCAGGACACCCATGCATGGAGACAAGAGCATTTCCCCGGATTTAAAGAGTTGAAGGGTCTTTGGTGGATGTGGCTGCAGCAGGGGGTAATTAAACAATGCTGGTTCTATGGTGGGGGCCACAGCCCTGCTGCCGCCCCTCGCCTGGCTGCAGGTGAGAGGTAGGACACCAGCGGAGTTCATCTGCTCAGGGATGGGGATGGCAGAGCACAGAGGATGTCCATGGGCTGCCACATCACGAGGCTGGGAGGCCCAGGAGAGGGGAGGGGGGGATGGGAGAGGGCCCTGCGTGCTCACAGAAGTGATGGCAGGACCTCATCTGTCAGCGCAGAAAAATGTCTGGCCAATAAACTTGCCAAACGTCCCTAATAAAGGGCTGGATGTGTTATCATGTAGAATGGTTTTATAGGGGACGGCCATAAAACGTGCACATTGCCCTTTAAAATGCCAGGACAAGGATTGATTCCAGCAGGGCGGAGGGAGAGGAGGAGGGGGAACGAGGCTAATTGGAAAAGGGGGATAAATCCAGGGGCTTGTGTCTCTGCTGTGGGTCCCCAGGGTGTCAGGAAGCAGTAACAGAGCGGGAGGAGTCACTGCCTTGCTAAATGTGCCTGGACCTGGGCTTCCTCACTCTCTGCCCTCCACCCTGTGTGTCCTTTCTGGCTCAGTCCAGCCCTGCTTTTGCTCCTGATACCCAGCCCAGGGGAAGCTGTGGAGATACCTCCATCACCCTCTCTGCTGGTTCCTCCTCCTCCTCTTTTAATCCCAGGGGTCTAACACCCACTTTCCACCTCCTTGTCAGTTCTGGTAGACGTGTCCTGCCTGCCCCATCGTCAGCTCATCTCTCCCTCTTTGCCTTGTGAATCCACCTTGCCCTTCCCTGGCTGCGGAAGTCCACCACTGAGAGAGGAACCAGAGGGCGGCAGGTTTGGGTCCACTTATACATGGACAGAGAGTATCTCACCCTGGGGATGCAGGAGCCTGTGTGCTCCCTGGGCTCTGCTTGAATAAGCAGGAGAGGGGGAGCTGGAAAAAAGTCTGGGGTGTGTTTATTATTGATCAATAAATTTATTGTACTCAAGCTCACTTTTAATGCTGCAGAAAACAGGCAGTGATTTCACTTAATAAATGTGGACAGTCTTGCAGAGCTACAACACCATCTATTCTGCTGGACAATTTCTATACAACAGGACTGCACGTGATGCCGTGCCCAGCGTAACCTACAGCTGAGGCTCATCAGCTGCAGGGGCAGAGAGGCCTGCCTGTGGTTTTCTTGTTTTTATTTCCCTGATCAGAGATATTGGGCAGCAAACCCCATGAGATCTGGTACAAGAAGAAATATCAACAGTCTTCTAATTAAAGTCAGTGAAGGTGGAGAGGATTTGGGCGCTGGGTGGGAGGTGGGCAGGTGCTGGAGAGGTAGAACAAGAAAGCGCCAAGGAAAGTCAGGTTTGTTGGTATGTGCCAGATCCCACTTTTCTGCCTACTCTGTGCATGTGGTGCTGCTGTGCAGTGGTCTTGACAGTCCCCATTGGAGCTGGTGGTGGCTCTGGTGGAAATGAGGGGCGGTGCAGGCTGTGTGTCTGGGCTGGCAACGTGTCCCTCTGCCCTGAAAATCCTCCTTGGCCACCCGTGGTGACCAAACACAAACAAAGCTGGTGTTTGCTTCCATCGGGAGTACAAAACATGATGAAGCTTTCCCCATCAAAGTTGGAGGTGAGTCAACATATTGTTGTGCGGATCCATGTGCTCCAACATGATTAGCGGATGTGATGTATCATGAATCTGGGTGAGAGAACACTTTCAGCTATTCAACCGGTTCTTCAGGAAAGCAGATGATGTGAAATGCAGCCAAAGCCGACTGCCTCATTGAACTCTCTCATACCATGGCCTTACTTCATGCTGGGGCAAGCTAACTTCATTCAGCTGTGCAGATTCAGGAGCGTCACAGACTGTGAGTTCTCCAGGTGCTCAGGTCCACGTTTTTCAGTCCTGTTACACAGCCATGACGTTCGGAGCAACGTCCAGGCTCCTGAAGTCTGGATTTGCTCTTTTGCTACATTCTGCCTCTGGCCCATCCCTACTATACCCCCCAGGGTGAATTTTTCATTGAATGCCGTTTTAGCTCTGGATTTCTAATTAAGTTTAAAGGCTGGTAAATTTTGCTAAGAACATTTTTCTGGCTCCATTTCCTAAGCATTTGGTCTATTCAACTAGTACGTGGTGTTTTGCAGATGCTATTGTATGTTACATTGCCGCCCACAACTATGAAAAAAATGTGTGATTTCGAAAAATACTAATACATTTGAGGTCTTGTTTTTGCTTTTATGATAACACTTGAGAGCTTTTTTCAATGTTAGAGCTGTAAACTTGTGAGGCAGGTGGGAATCTCATCCTACCACTTGACTGCAAGAGCTGTGACCTTTCCAATCCATCATCAGGCTTATGATCAAACCGTGGTCATGACGATAGTTTCTGAATTAAAACATTTCTTCCAACATCCAGCAATAAGGAAAACAAATCTTTTTAAGTGGGGTTTAGTAGCTCACCTTGAAAGAATTTCACTTCATGCTAAACATTAAGCCCTGTAGTGACGTAGGACACTTGTCTACTTTGAGACCCATGGGAGAATTAACTCAAGTTCACTTTTAGAGGGTTTAATTAAACTGCATCAGGACTCTGTTTCAACACTCGGAATTAAGATAAGTTGAAGTAAGACCCCTTTAATTAATTGAAAGAGATGAGAGACCTCTTTGACATCAAATAGAAGTGTCTGAGGAGCTGCTGGTGTGGTTTAACTAGTCTGGTTTACATTATACCTTATTTAATTCAGACTGAATGACGTGGTGTAGTCAAGCCCTGAGATGTTGAGACTGGATGTGGTCGTACTGGGAATATCTGCATTCCCAGCTATTTTGTAAGGGGATAGAAGTGGTGTAAGAAGCAGGATGCTCTACAAAATGAGACAATCAATCTTATTCTGCACAGAGCCACAGCGACGCTGTGGAGCTTTCACAGGTTGAGCAAATGCCCAGACATACCCTTACAAAAGACAGAATTGCAAGTCTTTCCTGAAGGATGGGAAATCTCAATAACGGAGGTAAAGTGGAGATAACAGCCACAGAATGTTTCTTCTTCCGACCAAGTTTTGTCCCATATCACTCAAGTTGGGGTCTCTATTTTTTATGTAAGTTGTTTATTTTTTATTTATTTTTCAGTTTAATTGCCTTTTTTGAACATTGGGAAAAGTTTACTTCTGAATGAAGACTCGGACTCATTTAGCTAATCAGGTAAATGGTATCAAGGTGATGTGTGCACTATATACACTTCCAATAGTTTCTCACTCTTATCTCTGCCATCAGTTGCTTGGCTGTGAAGTCTGATGCCGGCAATCTTGACAAGATTTCTGAATGGAGCTGCTGTTGTGGGATCTCTTCACCTTTTGGTTTCCATTTCAAGACAAAAGAAGTTTTCTGTTTACTTCTTTTTTTAATGTATTTTGTTTGACCCCTTTCTGTTTTCTTCAGGCTGAGGATCTGAGGGAGACCCTCAGCGTCCCGGAGACAACCTGTAAAGAACCCATGGACATTCTTTTTTAAAAGGCCAACTCGCTTTTCTGGGGCAGAGGGGTTCAGAGTGCGGTGAGAGTAAGGGAAGCTCATGAGACTGTTCCTTCTACCACTGTGCCAATGCATATCTGTATCGGATTTTCCTAATATTCAAACAAAGCTGTTAATGAGTTTGAGTGCATGTGGGGCATCTGAGGAGCATACTGTGGCTAATGGAGGATCTAAGACAAATCTATTTATCCTGTTACCAGATCATGAGAAACTCTTCATCAATGACTGAAATGATAGGACAAGGAGTGATGTGTTAAAACTTAAACAGGAAGTTCAGGTCAGATATAGGGAAGAAGTTCTTTACTGTAAGGCTGGTGAGGCACTGGAATGGGTTGCCCACGGAAGCTGTGAATGCTCTATCCCTGGCAAGTGTTCAAGGCCAGGTTGGACATAGCCTTGGGTGGCATGGTTTAGTGTGAGGTGTCCTTGCCCATGGCAAGGGGCTTGGAACTGAATGATCTTAAGGTCCTTTCCAACCCAAACCATTCTATGATTCCTGTTGCTACTGGTACCATGTTCCCCTGGCACAATACCGAACCTGGGATTGAAGGGCACATGGAAATGTTAAAGGATGCAGGTTAGCTGCAAGAGAAAACCTCCCAGGAACAGCCAGGGAACTGGTAGTTTTGCTGGTCCTGGGCAGGGAGGCTGTGGACCTTTTCTATCCCTTTGCTAAAAGAACACAGCACAGAGTTTTCTGAGCTGGAAAATTAAACTATATACATCAGGCAAAGCCAAAGCCAGGAATTCATTCTGGAAGAAGGGTTCCCCATTTTACAGACTCCAACTGCATCCAACAGGTTCACTGTGGCTTTGCTAAATGCTTTTCTGAGCCCTGACAAGCTTTGAAAGAGAACCCGGTCTTCCCCGCCAGCTCCCTGAGAACGCAAGCATCAGTGTGGGATGCTATTTCTACAACCTCTGCACAAAGTAGCTTAGGAATGGACTCACTGGCTGGTGCAAAAAGCTCCTAGTGCTCCACTTCGTGGCTCTTTCCTGAATGCCAGTCATGACTTTGCAGGGAGCAGCTTGCAAAAAGGCAAATGGGTCCAAAGAGAACATAGCAAATGTAGCTTTGCATTATAGTAGGGAATTTTAGGGTGAATGTACTCCCCCTAATATTAGCACTGTTTTGTGCCGAGTGTGCTCTGGGCCATACACTTCAGGAGCAGCCTCGTATTTTTCTCTCTTCCCATCACCAGGCACATCTACCCTTGGACAGGATGCAGCTGCTTGGTGCATGGGACTGTAGGGATATAAGGCAGACATCCTGTATCTCGGCACCAGAGACATGTTCTCACAAATTAAACTGGAGCCAGAGTCTGTTGTTTTTGCTTTCAAATGCTAATGGTATTTTATTTTCCTTACAGAAGTAGTTGATTGACCAAAGCCTGAGTTTGTGCTGGGGGAAGAAAGAAAACAGAGAAGGGCTGTACAGGGTAAAGAGCTGAGGAGAAAGAAGAAATTCTTTGGGCTTTTGCAGCTTGGTACATGAATTACTAAAGATTTAAGCTGACTATGCAAATGAGGGGATAATCTGAGGATGTTTCATTTCGACACGGAGCAGGAAGAACATACAGGCTAATTATGGTCTGTATTATTCCCAATTTCAGTTTTCACAGAAGTCCTCAGTAGAAAAGAGCCATATGATTCCCAGGACCATCAGGATGTTGGAGTGGACAGAGATGCCCTGCCTGAGTGACCTGAGAAGAGAGGCATCAGCATCTGATATGGATCACAAGATAATTCAGCCTGGGAGGGACCTCAAGATATGTTTAGTCCAATATGAGATTAGACGAAGTTGCTCAGGAATTTATCCAATTGAGTCTTGTCAGCTTCCAGGGAAGGAGATGACAGGCTCTGGAATGTCTGGTTGTCTAGGCTGTCTTCTCCAATGCTTGACTGACTTCATGGGGAAGAAGTTTTTCTTATATCCAGCTGAACATCTCTTGTCTCAGTTTAGCTCAGACTGCCCTCCTAATCTGACACCATGTGTAAAGTCTGTTGCCTCCTCTGAGTCATTGTGGGAGTCAAACCAGAACAGACCACTGGAGTGCTCCATTTGTCACAGGCTTCCATGGAGAACATGACCCATCCACTGTCACACTCTAAGCCCAGCTGTTCAAACATCTTTTTACCTCTCTGGTTATGTACCATCCAGACTGCACGTCCTAGCTCGGATCCAAGAATACTGACATAAAAGGCTTCTGCTGCACTCTGGCTGGTGGAGCGCAGAGTTGATAAGGGGAGATACTCAATCTAGGTGGGTAGATCTGAGCTAGCACAGGACCACCTACAAGGCCCCCAGAGCAATCCTAGGTATCTGCTGGAGAAACTAGTTTTTCCCATCCCTTTATATCCCAGGACATGTGCTGAGGGGACAATCCAGATGTTTATCTCATCATTGAGCCAAAAGCTAGAAGATCCCCCTTTCTTTTAATTAATTAGTTTTCTTAAGAGCCAGCTAAAGGTAAATGCTATTTCAACAAACGTTTCCCTCTCCTCCCTCACCATTATTCCCTCTGTTCTCCTATGAGCAAATAAAGGGAGGTGAAATGCTCATAGGATTCCAGGTGGGGAAAGCTGGGCTGAGCCGTGTCTGGGTGAGGCAGTATTTATTGGGGTCAGAGGGTTTTGGAAAATGGAGTGCCAAAATGCTAAGAGGAAATCATAGAATCATAGAATAGTTAGGGTTGGAAAGGACCTGAAGATCATCAAGTTCCAACTGCCCTGCCAGGGGCAGGGACACCTCCCACTAAACCATGCCACCCAAGGCTCTGTCCAACTTGGCCTTGAACACCACCAGCAATGGAGCATTCACAACTTCCCTGGGCAACCCATTCCAGTGCCTCACCAGCCTTACAGTAAAGAATTTCTTCCTCATATCCAGTCTAAACTTCTCCTCTTTAAGTTTGAACCCATTACAGTTGTTCTCTTCCCACCACCCCTCTTTTCTTTTATTCCTCCTTCTCTCCTGTTGCTGGTTTTCCTCCTAGGTGTTGGGGTATTTTCAGAGGCAATCGTTACTGTTAATGATTTTAGCTTGTTGGCTATTATCACATTTGTGCCTGGGGACTGCAGGTGGCTATCTGGGCTCTGGCAGGCCTTGACAGCAATAGGCTCCTTCCTGCTTCTCACTAATTTTCTCAGGGGACCTCAGAAGAAAACACTTTTCTGTTCCCCTCCTTTCCCTGTGTCCCTCCTTTTTGCCTTCTCTGCATCTGGCCTCACGTCTCCAGAAGCTCTGCTATAGGAAGAGTCCACACTGTGGAGGCTGGTGGAGAAACCCAGAGCAAAGTGTGGGGCACTTGGATACAACCAGGAGAGGAAGCATCTCCTGGGAAGAAGCACCCTGGCTTTTGTCATTCATGCCGTGTTTGGACCATCTCTGCATTGCTGCTGATACCCCAGCTGTTACAGAGAAAAGAAGGGATCATTGTGGTTATTTTATGAAAAGTGTATGTGGATCTTTTTCAGTGGCTGAAGCTGAGAGCAGAGCTTTTACAGCTTTGAGTTTAATATTCTCTTTTTTCCCTCCATCATCATTTTATATTATTCAAAGCAAATCAGACAGCCTTTGAAGAAGAGCTCAAAGCTTTTTTTCTTTCTTTTTTTTCTCTTTTTTTTTTTTTTTTTTTTAAAGGTGGGAAAGAGTGGGAGCCACCTGGTACATTTCCTTTCTCAATTCTGTGATTTTATTCATTGGGGAAGAGATCGCTTTGCATCTCGTTCTTTAAAAGAGTGTAAAAGGCAGGTAAGAGCTGTATTTCTAAAAGTCTCCAAAAAGAGTGTTTTTCTGGAAGGGTAACCAGCATATTCCTTGCACTGAATCAGCCTCGCCAGTGGAATTGTGACTCTTCATGTGTGCAAAAGCTCTGGCCTGGAACCACTGTTGGACTCGGAGCTGCTGATCAAAATCATTGTTCTGAGACATTCCAGTGGCAATTCAGACTAATCCTTCAGTCTCAGAGGCTCCAAAGACCACTGGATCAAGTGAGGTTGCCATCAGGAAATAGGTTGTCCTGCTGTAACTTACGTTCTGGAGGGCTTTTTGTGCTGGGCAGTGCTTTGGTGAGCTCTTCTGGGGGAAGATCGTTCCCTCTGCAGAAGTGGCTTGGAAGCAGAGATCTCAGGTTGTAGCTTGGAAGGGATCAAGGCAAACGCTAAATGCTCCACAGAAGTGGTAAATGCTCCATCCCTGGCAGTGTTCAAGGCCAGGTTGGACAGAACATTGGGCAACATGGTCTAGGGTGAGGTGTCCCTGCCCATGGCAGGGGCGTGGAACTGGATGATCCTTGGTTCTTTCCAACCCAAACCATTCCATGATTCTATGATTCTAAGGTGTCAACTCCCACATTAGTCCTAGGACCCATCAGGGTGGAGGAGAAAGTGTGAAGTTCCACTGGTTTTACAATTGTCATCCTGGTTCCTTGCTCCCCACCTTTTACAGGTGATAAGAGCCCCATCACCAGAGGATGTCCTACCTGCTTTTTTAGTTACCACTCTCCTTCTGCCTCAATTCTGGGGAGTAGACAAATCCCTGACAAAGAGAAGTTCTCCCTCCCTATCTTAGAATCATAGGATAGTTCAGGTTGGAAAGGACCTTAAGATCATCCAGTTCCAACCCCCCCTGCCATGGGCACAGACACCTCCCACTAAACCATGCCACCCAAGGCTATGTCCAACCTGGCCTTAAACACCTCCAGGGGTGGAGCATTCACAACTTCCCTGGGCAACCCATTCCAGTGCCTCACCACCCTCACAGTAAAGATTTTCTTCCTCATATCCAATCTAAACTTCCCTTGTTCAAGTCTGAACCCCTTACCCCTTGTTCTCTCACTACAGTCCCTAATGAAGAGTCCCTCCCCAGCATCCCTGTAGATCCCCTTCAGGTACTGGAAGGCTGCTCTGAGGCCTCCACGCAGCCTTCTCTTCTCCAGGCTCAACAGCCCCAACTTTCTCAGCCTATCTTCATACAGGAGGTGCTCCAGATCCCTGATCATCCTCGTGGCTCTCCTCTGGACTTGTTCCAACAGTTCCATGTCCTTTTTATGTTGAGGACACCAGAACTGCACACAGTTCTCCAAGTGAGGTCTCACAAGAGCAGAGTAGAGGGGCAGGATAAGGGCTGCTGCCTGTGACTTTCCAAGGCTCACTGTGGTTCTGCGATGCACTGGGGTGAAAGCACTGATACCTCATTGCACTGAAAATATGAACATGTAGAGATGTGGAGCTTCCTCTGGCTCTTCTCTCCATGACTCAGGACCTTCCAGACCTGCCCATCTCTGTTGCTTTCACCACTGTGAGAGAAGCATAAAACAAGTCATCAACCCCAAAGGTAATGGCTTCTCTGGGCAGGTTGCCAGTCATTTAATATCTTTGCTAATCATCTAGAAGTGGAAGTAAACAGCATGTTAATCAAATTTTTGGGTGAAGCTAAACAGGGAGGAGCTAGAGGGTTTGGACAGAGGAAATAAAATAAAAGGATGTGGGGAGGCTGGAAAGAAAAGCAGGGAATTACAGCTTGATGTTTGGCTTGGGAATAATTTGCCTGGGGGTGGGCGTGGAGAACAAATTCAACCTCTATCTGTTATATAGCTCAGCTGTAAACTGCTGAAAGTGTCCATAGGGTGATGGACAAAGGAGCACACATCTGGAATTGTGCCTTTGGCCAGGAAGGTATTGGGAAGGCTGTCAGCAGGGTGCAGGAGAAGAAAATTTGTAAGTCATGTCATAAACCACTGCAATAACAGGTCTGTGTCCCAGATGAGTGGCCTTTGATGGAAGGCCTTTGAGTGAAAAACACTGCCAAGCCAGCTTGAAATTGCAGCACATCGGGGGAGAGCATCTTGAACAGAACAGGAACATTTAGAAGCAGCTGTATAAAACTGGGAATGCACCATGTCTGTTCCTGCTGAACTGTGGGCTGTTTGGAGAGTCATGGTAGCTCAGGTGGAGAGGGTAAAGAACTTGGCCTGCTTACCTTAACTAACTGGGGGACAAGCGGGGATCCACTGGTTCTCCATGAGTACCCTTCTGGGCAGAGGGGAGTAGAAAAGGTTTGTGGCAATGCTAGAGCAGAAGCAAGCTGTTGTAGACAGGTCATGAGTTAAGTGAGGACCCTAGATGTAGTTTTCTTACCCTTTGAGGTGACGGTTGGCAGCAGCCTCGTCTTGAAAAAAGAAGAGTGAAGAAGGAGCATATTCTGAAGATAACTCAGAATTAGCACTAGAAATCATCAAAATGATAACAGAGGATGGATGGGTTCAAGAGCAGGTCCTTGCAAGACCCATATGGATAGTACTAAGGATGAATATTTAATGATTTAATGAAAATTTGCAGCCAGTTCTTTGTTCACAAGAGAAGAGCTGTTGCAGGGCATCAAGCGCCCTTGCCCATGTCTAAGCTTCATCCTTGCTCCACAGATTGCCTTGGATTCATTTCATACACGGCCTGGATTACTAAAAGGATTTTCTGAGTTCCTGAGTTGAACCTAAACTTTTCCTGTATCTCTGCAAAGATCCTTGCAGGAATTTGCCTGAGGGAAGGATATGAAAACCTCAGGAGTCTGAGTCGTGGAGGTCAGTTTTCCTGCAAGGAGTTAAACCCTTGAACCAAAGCAGGTTAGATGATGGGCTGAAATTAGTCAGTGAGTTTGTTGCCTCAGCTTTCAGCTGGAAAGCAGCAGAGATTTGTGATACAAGGAGCCTGAAAAGAGATTGCTCTAAAATTCAGTCCTACATATGGATTCATTGACTCCAAGCCATGGAATTTTACCGGGCTGAAGAGCTGGCAGGGGCTTATTTTAAGCGAAAGGCCCACTCAAAGGTATCAGAAGCATGTCCATGACAGGAGGACCTGAGTGAGGAGTTTCAAGACAAAGCAGACGGAATGATTTAGTAGTAAAGGCAAGCACGACGCCTCTCTCATCTCTGCTCATGCCTCAGTCCTTTCCACGTCCACCCATCTCTGCTGCTTTTGCTGCTCTCTCAGGGAGGAAAAATAAAACAAGTCATCAACCCCAGAGATAGCAGCCTCCCGGGCAAATTGCCAGTTGTTTAATATTGTTGCTAATGATCTACAAGCAGAAGTAAACAGCATGTTAATGAAATGAGTGGAGGAGGCTAAACTGGGGAGAGCTGCAAAGAGCTGGTTTAGAGAGAAAATTAAACACAAAGGTTTGGGGAGGGCAGAAACACACTGGGAATAATCAGGACAGGATTGTTTTGGGGATGGTAAAAGGGGATATAACGGTTTTTGCTGAAGATAAGGAGGGTAAAACAGTGCCGAGTGTTTGGGCTGCAGAGGGTAGCTGGTGAAGGTCAGTCAGTAGGCATGAAAAGACAGCTTTTGGTAGAGAGGGATCAGATGTGGAGATTGTTCATGATAAGCATAGTTCAGCCTGTTACCTCCTCTCCATTGTGGTGACTACCCATAAATTTTCCTCTGGAATTCAGGAAAGAGCCTGAATCTGAGCAGTGCATAACATTGCTCTAGGCTGGTGATGACTGCCTCTCATTACAGCCTTTGCCGCAGCATAAATCACTGTTCAAAGCCCTTTTCAATAATAACTAACCAAAAGGAAATGTCCTTGCCCAACACCGTCACCTGGGATTGAATCAGGGACTCTTGAGTCTCTAGCCCAGTGAAGCTAGTTGTGAAGATGGCAAGCTTCCTACCATCAGATCTGGGACTAATTGGTTTTATGCTTGTCCTGAGCATGCACAGTGAGAGATGGAAGCTTTCTCTGGTGCCACTACCTGAGCCAGCAGTGGGATGGGTTTGTTAGCATCTACTTCTTGTGCAGCCTGCAGGGATGGAGAGGCAATTTTGGATAAATGCCCTCCCCAGACATTTCATTTCCCTTGTTTTTTTACCCCTCCCTCCACCTCATTTGAAATTCATTGGCTCTAATTGCAGAGGTAGTCAAACTTTGGCTGCGTCTGAACTGCAGGTCTTTGAGGGGACTTGCCCGCTAGACAGCGAGATGAATGATTTATTATTATATTATTATTTATTCATTTAAATTCATGAATGCTTATCCAAATCCAAAATTGCCCAATTTCATCCAGATCTGAATTTATAGATTTTCAGGCCAGATGGGACCGTTCTGATCAGCATCCTGACCTCCGGCATTGCGCAGGCGATAGAATGCCACTCGACAATTCCTGCAGCGGGGGGAATCTTTACCACTAAGTAAATCAACATTGTCAAGCCCAGTGGCTTGTTTGGAATGGTCTTTAGTGAAATCTGTGAAATTGCCCAGTAGTTTTCAGCACTGCTTCCCAGTGTGCATCCATATATGCGGCTCTGCTTCTTTGTGTGCGCTACAGAAAAGAGTTTCAGCCCTTCTCTGTCTGGAAGGAGACTGTGGAGAGGGCTACCATCAGCAGGAATGGGCCAGGGGATCAGCCATCCTTCCCTACAGCCATGGGATCCAGGCTTGTTCTCATATAATTACTGCAGCAGGAAAATAAATGGGTCCGGTATAAACTCCTATAGTGCTAACATGAAAAACATTGCTTTAGATGTAGAAACTTATCCATGAGACCATGGGAGGTGAACCCACCATGCCAGGGTGAGTTCTGCCAAGCCGGGCTTGGTGGTTGATTGCTCAGGGGTAGTCTGCATGGATGTCTCGTTTGAGGGCAGATAGCTGTGGGCTTTATTGTTCTTATTTCCTCCATCTATTCAGGAAAACCCTTTTCATTTTCCTGACTTCTCTCCCTCCCTGTATTGAAGTCCATGAAAGTGACACACCCCTGGAACCCCAAATGGCAGTTAGCAATTTCTGTGGGTTGACAGTTTTGAAGGAGGTTAGGGTATGGGGAAGAAGTTGGGAAGTCACATACAGGCAATCAGTGAGTAATTAAAGGCAGACTAACTTAATAGGAAGCAACCACAGAATGGGACTGAGCCTGCCCAAAAGAGTGGGATAAGCAGCCTATCTCCAGAAGCTCATTAAAATGTGCCTGTGCATATCTCAAGGAGGGGTTAGAAATCAGGAAATTACCTCTGGCAGCAAAGAGAAGATAAAGGAAACCGCAGAGAGATTATCTCATTCTGTTTCCACAGACTTTGTGCTTTTGCTGTAAACCAGCTACTTGGAAGATTTTCCCTCCCTTTCCAGTCACTGAAGCATCAGTTCTCCTCTTTGCAGAAGGCCCTGGGCTGAGTTTTTGTCTGCCCACCTTTACCGACACAGGTCCTGCAGTCCTGCACAGCAAGTGGAGACTGTGAAGTGAGTAGGAGGGTTGGCAAGGAGACCCATTCTGCATTCAGGCAATGGTCCCATGCAGCCAGCACCATGGTTCATTGGGTTTTAGGTAAGAGGAAGCCCCATACTGGAGAACTGTGTTTGCACACCAAAGACAGCACAGGTAAGCAGACCATATTTATCCTCACAAGTCCATTAGGGTTTTTTTTCCCATCCGTCTCACTTGTGTTCTTATAAGTCATAAACTGGAAAGACATCTGTGATACCATGATGCAGGCTTGTAGGTTGTTCTTGTCTCTCCAGCTTGGGTAGGATTTGTTATCTGCCAAATGACAGTAATGATTCTAATTGTTGGTTCTTTGTGGTCTTTAGGTGACTATGGCTGCCTTTGTGGGCTCAACAAGAAAGACGTGCCAGTCTTGCAAAATAAAGTATTGTTTTGCATATTTTAGCACACATGAAACAAAAACAAGATAGAAAATAAAGGGACTGAAGTGGTTTGCGCTGCAATCGTATCTCCTGTGGCCCTTCAAAAGAACCTCAAACACTTCATTCGTTCTTTAACTTGCAGAAATTCAAAGATCACCTTATCCAGGATCAAAAACCAGAAATATTTCAATGGTACACAGAAGCAATTACAGATTGGAAGCATTGTGGCTTTGTTTTGCATTTCAGGTCGGTGGAATTGAAAGGAGGATGCAATCATCAGCTGGATGATGTCCAGGATTCTGAGGCTGCATCTATACCTGTAAATTAACTGTAGCTAGGTCTGCTCTCTTGCGCAGAGGCCAGCTGGCACAGGATATCCTGCATCTGTACTATTAAATTCTCTCACTCTCCAAAAAAGTGGGAGGGGAGGGGGTTTGCATCCAAATTGCCTACTGAGAATGTGCACTAGTCTGTGCTAATTCCCAGGCTGTGTCTAGGCATCATTTGGGAAAATGCTAGTTAGATTGTGCCAAGAACATGCCAGGTAGTGTTTTAACAGCTTACAATACAGAAGATCAAGTTCTAATGTCCAGGGACATTTTTGCAACTGTTCATTCTGGTGGTAAAGATGTAGTCTGGGACTTTATGTTACAGCTTGAGCAAGAATACCTCTCTGTTCTTTGTGAGTACTGCTGATCAGTTTCTTGTCCTCAGGCCCCCCCTAAAGGTCAGTGCACTACTGGGATTCTTCCCATTACCCATTGCCAGCAGGTTTTTCTAATCTCTTGTTGGCAGTCACATGTATGGTTTTGCCATGGTGTGGGCAAAGCAGAGGCACAGGGGACTCAGGATTGAATCTGGCATTGCAGAGTACTTCACAATAGCATTGGGCTGTGGGAGTTGTTGGAAGTTGGCTGTTCGTTTCCGCAGTGTCTGCCCAGGCTGATTTATAGAGAGACCTGAGCAGTGCTAAAAGTAATCCGGGGGCATAGGGGCTGTACTGTGGTTAGGTGCACCAAGGAGATGGAACACAAACTTGCACAGGATATGGACAAAGTTCATTCCATACAGCTATTACTTGTACAGGTTTGCGTTTGCACTTTTATGTGCTAAGAAGTCTCCCATCCGAGAGCATTTCCTGTGCTCCAGGAAAAGATGGCATCATGGTGTGGGATCTGGACTGCAGTGTTCTCTGAGCTGATGACATCTGCCTGCTCCAAAGCTGGGGTGAAACGAGGGAACGGTCAAAGGCTTGACTGTGAAAGCTGTGACAGTAGCTGTTAAAGGCTTTTTGGGAAGGAGCAGAGGGTGAACCGACCCCTAATACCCTCCCTGACATCCCTGCACCCTGCTAATGACAGCCGAGATGACTTTCTGCTAATGCAAATGTTCACAGCTGTACACTGGATGTTGCTGAGTGGATAATGGCTGATGAGGTTGCCTGTAGACAGTCACTCCACTAGCAGTGTGTAATTAATTGCTATGTAAAGTGCTCTGAGATGCAGTGCTGCTGAAACATCGGGTGTATAAATGCCATCCCCACACAAAAGGGAACAACATGCAAATTCCCTCAATATATTTTTAAATACAAGCATTTTTCAGCTGTTTGCTCTTTTGTAAAATTTATTAGGACCCCTCCTGGGAACTGGAAGGCAGCAAGAGCAGCGTGCATGGATGAGCTGGTTTCCGGGGGCTCCTACTGCTCCTGCTGCTTGGTCCCAGACTCTGGGGGGTCATCTATTTTTCTTCTCCTATTCCTTTAACCTCCGTTTAACTTTTGTTTCCCCTTTTGCTTGAATGCTCACATGGTGAGATGCTGCCTGTCTGCCTGGGGAGGGCAGCAGGGAAAGAGAATACTTCTTTACAATGGGCAGAAGCTTGCAAGGGCTTCAGCCTACATTTCCTTGTGAACAGAGAGGTTTCTTGTTCCGCTTCCAAAGGAAATGTGTTGTCCCATCTGGGTGCGACCCAGATAGAAGCAGTTACAGGCCAGTCGGAGCTGGAAAGACAGTGGGGTGGGATGACAGCCTGGTTGCAAAGGACAAAGCCCTGCTTGTCTACCTGCAGGGGTGTAACCCCAGCTCTGAGGATGCAGTGGGAAGGATGGACTATCTTACCTGGGAACAAGTCTATCACGAGGTGATTGACAAGTCCCAGCAAAGTGGCCTGCATGGAAGGCTATGAAATCTTGAGTGCTAGAAGTCACATGAAGAAGGCAAGATGATCCTCTGCTTCCATACTGCAGAGAGGAAAGGACATCCAGAAAAAACATCATACCAGATACAAGAAGACATAAAAAGAAAAGATGAGAAGTAGTTTTCCTCAAAGCATACAATCCTTGGAGAATTCACTTTGACAGTGAACAAATAAAGCATGAACAGGTTAAAAAGAAGCAGACTAATTCAGGTCCACTGCTGGCTATAGGACACAAAGGTTTTGTTGCTACCACTGTTACAAGAACTCCTAAACCTCCAGCTGTCACGAGGTGGAAAAATATGTGGGGGAGTGGGTGGATATTCTTGCAGTCATTTCCTAGACGTCTGTTGCTGTTAATGGATAGAAACAGGACATAGAGATTATATGGACTGGAAATCTATGGGGTTTTAATGTGCTAATATTCAATAGATTAAGCAATGGGTAGTTGACAGATCTTGGACAGAAACCTTGAGCAGGAAATCTGTTTAATGAGCACTTTTTTATGGTGTTCCAGAGAAGGCATAAGTCATAGCTTAGATGCAATTTAATGTTTCCATCAATGGTCTGGAAATAAATAAAAACAGCGCTGCTGGCTAAAATAGATAGATAACCTAAAGTTTGAAGGAGTGCTTAATGTGGTTTGAGAATGTGTGGAAAGGACTCTGGGTCCATCAGTAGTCCATGCACGCAGAGTATACATTTTCACAGCATCAAACTGGGAGACAGAATAGGAACCAGGAGGGCAGGTTGAAGCTACAGAGTGGTAGACAGCAGGATCACAGAGCAGCTGAAGTTGGATAATAGGTGGCCCTGCCTTGGCAGGGAGGTTGAACTAGATGACCTTCAGAGGTCCCTTCGAACCGTAATGATTCTGTGATTCTGTGATATCTGGAGATCATTTACTCCAACCCCTTCTGCTCAGAATAGGGTCAACCAGAACAGGTTGCTCAGGATCATGTCCTGTTGTGTTTCGAATATTTCCAAGGATGGAGACTCCATAATCTCTCTCGGAAAAATTGTTGAAGTATTTTAGCGCCCTTACAGTAAAAAAAAGCTTTTTCTTACTTTTCAACAGAATTTCCTGTATTTCAGTTTGTGCTTCTTGTCCTTTCACTGGCACCACAGAGAAGAGTTTGGATCTGTCTTCTTTACTTGCCCCCACTAGGTATTCATGCATATTGATAAGATTTCCTGAGCCTTCCCTTGAAGACATGGGCCAGTCTCAGCTCTTGGTGTTTCCTCACATGTCAGACGCTCCAGTTCATTCACTGTCTTTGAATGGTCCTTTGCTGGACTTGCTCCAATATGTCTTGTACTGTCTTGCACTGGGGACCCCAGAAATGGACACTGCACTCTGGATGTGTCTCACCAGTGTGGAGAGGAGGAGAAGGATCACGTCTCTTGGCCTGCTTGCAATGATCCACCTAAGGCAACCCAGAAGGCTGTTGGTCTTGTTTGTGATGAGTGCATGTTACTGGCTCATGGTAAACTTGGGGTCCACCACAACCTTCAGGTCCTTCTCTGCAGAGTTGCTTTCCAGCTGACCAGCCCCCGGTGTGCAGTAGTGTGCATGAGTACCTCTGGAAGACAATGTCTCCAAAGAAGATTGAGATGTCCGGAAGGAAGGTCTTTCATCTGACCTGTATTCTCAGTAAGGTGATGGGACCAACTAGTGCCATCTTGAAAGCGATTGATGAAAGGACTAATTTTAGCCCAGTGTAAGTCACAAGGGGACAGATAACAGAAAACCGTCTCCAGCTCTGGGACATGTGCTCAGTGCACATGAGAAATTGGAGAGGACCAGAAACCCCCACAAATATCGGCTGGAGAAAACGCTTCCAGGAGACCAATTTGTTCAGCTCATCAACAAGCTCAAGTGGCAACTTGCTGTGTGCATGCACCTGCTGTAAAAGGACTCTTAAACCTAAAAGAGAAAGAAAGACACAAGACAGACCGGTGCCTGCAAACTGAATACAAATAGATGGGAGCAGGAATCCAGGCAATTGTTTTGTTGGTCATTATCTCTCGGAACAAATTGTCAACGACCTCCATAGAGATTTTATCTCCTGATGTCTTTGACTAAAAACTCGTGACTGTAGTTGAGCACCACTTGCCCCGTGGCTTACTGTGGTGTGACTTGTGATGTCCAAGGTTGCAGGCTGGGCTCCTCTTGTTGTAGTCTTTACCTCAGGCTAAAGTGGTCCCTGAAGCGGTCTTGAGCTCAACACATGACAAAATGACAATTCTTTCCTCTCCATGTAGCTGACAGGCTGTGGGTACCCTCTCTCCCTGCATTTTAGCCTGCATAGCCAAGGATTTCAGGTAAAGCAGAAAGTGAATTTACAGGGGAGATTGGTGTAGAGGGTGGATGTTGGAGGTATTACCTGGGGATTGAAGAGATGCCTTCATTCACAGGAAGGCAAGAACCCTCGAGAACTCTCGTAGAGCACCTAAGGGGACAGATGTCTGGTTGTAGTCTTGTCCCTGGGGACAGGAGAGATCAATTGCAAGAGTCCGTCATTATCTTTAGGCTTTAACTGGGCTGCTGAACTTAAAAGGAAGAATCTCTGGAGTCTTTGCATTGGATAAGGGTCACTATATGGTCGCTAATGAATTTCTCAAATCATGCCTCTATTGCTTAAGTTTTCCTTGGGATATCAGCTTTTTTTAACAATACCAGTATCCATGGCTAGTAGCAACTCTCCTCTGCAAGGAAGACCATACACTCAGTGATGACCAGACTCCAGATTTTCAGCCAAGTGTGTATTTAAACCAGCAAGGGCCACTACCCATTGGTACTGCTGTGGCTTCCTGCAAATGGAGCTAAAATAGAGCTGCAGATGTATGACGTGAAGAAATCCATTAGCACGAATGTCTTTTCCTTTTCCTGTGCTTTTACTCATCACCCACAATAACATCTAATTCTAACCCAGCATTAAAAAAAAACAAAACAACACAAAACAAACCCCTGAAAGTCAATATTTATTTTTCAGTCTCCCTCTCCCCTGCTGTTCGTCTCTGAATTTAATGCTTTCGAAAGGTGAATGATTGACGATTTACTGAAAATGAAGTTAAAATATAAATAATTCCAAGATTTGGCTGCTGTATTAAGCAGGCATATAAGAAAAGCCCAGAAGACCAAGGTTGGCTTTTATTATTAACAAGGAAAAAAAATTAAATTTAAATAAATGTAATATTTATTAAAATTTCCTTTCACGCTGTTACCTGAGGTTCATAAAACTTTTGAGCTGTGTCAGCTTTGCGCTCCCCAGTACATTGAACTCCAGGGAAAACTATAAGCAAATTCTTAAGATCAATGCAAACTACTTCTCCATTACTCAAAAAAGGGAATTTTAACTATTTTTGAAGGCCCCAGGACTCCATTAATCCAGATATAAAGACTTTTTTCACCTTCAAACTTCACAGTTCCAACTCCTCTTTCACCTTCTCTCCTCCCATTGCCACCTCAACACACAGCCCTTTATAAACTGAGGAAAGCGAATATACATCCTTCAGCTCATTTTCTATCTTTCTTATGGCCTATTGGCAATTGGCATTTACCAAAACATGGAGAGAGTTGTGTTGAAGCTGCTCCTGTGCCCAGCCTGTCCTCATGTCACTGCCAGTGCCAAGGAGAGGTGATGTAAGGCTCTGCCAGGTGAGGATGGCAGGAAGAGAGACCTGTTCTCCTGGGATGAAGACACTGGAGTGGCAAAGCCAATTCATGTGCTGTGAGCATGACAGAGGAGAAGAGTTTGGGGATGAAAGCTTTCTTACCATCCAGCTGGGATACAGGTTTGGATTTTAAAGACAGTGAAAAGATCCTGTATGTGTTGCCTTTGTGTTTTAAGGACAACAACACACTAGGACCTGTGTGAAGCAGTTTTGTTTGGAACGCAACTACAGATCAGCCCTGGGCTTTAAAAATCTTCCTATCTATACCATGCAAACACACTCATGCTTCTTGAGTTTGATGCAGTATGGCTGAGCTCTTCCTTAATGTGGAAAAATGCAGGGGGAGAAAGAGTAGTTTTAACTGCAGACACTCAGCTTTGAGGCTATGGGACAAGAGGCACTTGCCCTTGAGTCCAAGTTTGCCTTCATATCAGGTGCGTAGACACATAGTCCTAGATTGTCACCTGAGGAAGACTGATGACCCACACAGGAAGGAAACACACGGTTGCAATGCCTTCAGCATGCACTAGCCGTGCCCTGGAATGTGGATAGGCTTATGTGTGTTGTCCTTGGTCATGAAATTGTTCTGGAAGGCCTTGACCATTGCTTACCATTATGGGAGAGGACGCCTGCAGGTTACCCAAGCTCAGGCTGCCTACAGGGCAGTGTGGTGGTTGTAGGACCAAACCTTAGGCATCTCTCTCGTGATCTAGTTCTCTAGCACAGAGCTAGAGAACTGTCTGGGCTGAGCATCCAGAATGCAGCCTACAAATATAACCTGGTGCACACCACTAGTTTGACTGGGGAGGCAGGAAAAATTTGTGGATGGGAAAGCCATCAAAATTTATTCCAGGAACAAAGAGATGCAGGAGTATATAAAACACATGCTCTGTCTCTGAGGAATTCACCTAGAATCTTGGTCCCTCCATCAGGATGCCGATACTCCCCACAATTTGAAGGAGATTTCATGCACAGAGACAAGTTTTGCTCCTGGTGAAGTTTCTGGGTGTGGAGAGAGCTAATAGTTTGGACATAGCAAGAGTGGATTCAGAGGAAAAAACTGAGCTGTACGAGAATGTGCTTTGATGTTGATAAACGTGCCTTGTGGAGGCGTTAGGAAAAAAAAAGTGAGGAAAGAAAGATGTTGAAAAGGATGATAAAGCAAGAAAAAGATGCATGGGATTTGGAAGCATTTAAAGAAACCTTTTTATAAAGCTGTACTAGGCACATCCCATCAAATCTCTCCTGCTGTGAGGAATTTTCATGTTACTTTGCAGATAAACTTGTTGAGAGCGTGCTGTCTGCCTCCATGGTGACAGAACAGCGCCTCGAAGGAAATGGCCCTGCATCATCATTTCTCCTTCAGTTCCAGGCAGCATCTGTCACTGCAGAGCTGGGCTGTGAGCTGCAAATTAGACCCATGTCCTCCCTGGCCTTGGGAAGCTAAGTGGAGTGGCATTTTGTTCATTTTAGGCTGACTTTGTTGGGGTTCCTTTTGGGCTTGGTTGCACAGAGTATCTCTTGTTCATGAGGGACTAGTTGCTTTGGTCTCTGTTCCAGAAGTGGTGTCCTGATAATATTTTTAACTGCTGTTTTATGTCTATGGTGGCTTTTGAGGGGGTAAAAGAGAAGGGAGGAAGATATGAGGCTGTTATAAGATAACCCAAGTTTGGAGGCAGAGAGGCAGGATAAGTGAACTGATGGTCAGGCAGATGGAAGAGGCTTCTTAAAGATTGAAAGGTTAATGCAGTTGGACTGTGTGCGGCGATCTGCTGCTTGGGGCCCCACTCATGTTAACTTTTAATTCCCTTAAAGAAGGTTTAGGTAGAGGAGAAAGAAATCTCAAAGTTATTAAACTCCTGGAAGTTCTGTGAAGACAAGCACCTTCATGTAGGAATGGTGTCCTAATAACTGCTACTGATGCTCACAAGTGTTATCCCCTCAGTTATCTCCTACTGATGGATAGGTCATGGAAAGCACAGAATTCCTGTAAGACAATGCATGAAAGACACACACACATGTATACGCATACACACACAAAAGGTCTTTGCCTTGAGTCATGGGAAATCAGTGTTGGTTCTTCAATTCACAGAAAATCTTATTTTGGCCAGCGATGTAGCATTCACAACTTCCCTGGGCAACCCATTCCAGTGCCTCACCACCCTTATAGTAAAGAACTTCTTCCTTACATCCAATCTAAACTTCCCCTGTTTAAGTTTGAACTCGTTACCCCTTGTCTTATCACTATAGTCCCTAAAGAAGAGTCCCTCCCCAGCATCCTTATAGGCCCCCTTCAGATACCGGAAGGCTGCTATGAGGTCTCCACGCAGCCTTCTCTTCTCCAGGCTCAACAGCCCCAACTTTCTCAGCCTATCTTCATACAGGAGGTGCTCCAGATCCCTGATCATCCTCGTGGCTTTCCTCTGGACTTGTTCCAGCAGTTCCATGTCCTTTTTATGTTGAGGACACCAGAACTGCACACAATACTCCAAGTGAGGTCTCACGAGAGCAGAGTAGAGGGGCAGGATCACCTCCCTTGACCTGCTGGTCATGCTCCATTTGATGCAGCCCAGAATACGGTTGGCTTTCTGGGCTGCGAGGACACACTGAAGCCAGCTCATGTTCATTTTTTCATCAACCAACACCCCCAAGTCCTTCTCTGCAGGGCTGCTCTGAATCTCTTCTCTGCCCAACCTGGAGCTGTGCCTGGGATTGCTCCCACCCAGCTGTAGGACCTTGCACTTGTCATGGTTAAACTTCATCAGGCTGGCATCAGCCCACCTCACAAGCGTGTCAAGGTCCCTCTGGATGTCATTCCTTCCCTCCAGCGTATCAACCGAACCACACAGCTTGGTGTCATCGGCAAACTTGCTGAGAGTGCACTCAATCCCACTGTCCATTAGAGTAGAAAATGTCTTTTTCCTTGGAAAGGACTGACAGCTCAGGGCTTTTCCTGCTTTTTCTCAGCTCACACAGAGATACCTAGCAGGACCAGCAATTCAGTTCTCCAGGGCCCTGCATTACAGGGGATAAATATGCTTGGCTCTATCAGGCAGCAGCGCAAGTCAGCTGAATGCGTACCTGGGAGAAGGCAGCTCACAATCCCCCAGCTGCCCATATCGTGCTATGTCCATGTCTATGTCCTGGCACTGCACTGCCTTGAAAGTCACAGACCCTTTCTCAGTTCCATCTTTTCTTAAGATCCCATTGAAAACTCTGTCACTTTTGAGTTACCTGCATGGGGTCAGCCAAGGCACAGCTGGCTGGGAGGCAGCTATTTAATTTCAGTGCTGCACCCGTGGGTTGTTCTCCTATGTTGGCTGCTGTATCTGTGGGATCTTGCTATTGCACCTCCACCCCATTACTTGTTACACTCAGCTCTTCCCAAAACGAGACCTCAGATCTGTGAGACAAAGATTGCTTATTGCTTCTTTGCACAGCATCTAGCACAGGGGATGCGAGCTGGGGCATCAGTCAGAGACTGAAAGGCAAGAAACAACTGACACTCCTGACTGAACTGAATCCCCTGAAAATATTTCTCATCAGAAAATGGACTTTTTCATTAAATGGGATCTTTCTATAAAACATTATCAGTTCTGTAGAAACTTTCCATTTTTTATTTAATAAAAAGTTGTTTATCTTTTTGGTTTTCTGTTGGCATTTTGAAAGTTGTTTATGTTGTTCAGTTTAAAACAGGAAAAATCATACAAAAATGTCTAGCTGACAGAAGTTTTTAACGTTTCTCTTAGTTTGGGTTTGAAAGTAAAGTAGTGAATAGGCCTCTAGTGCAAGACTAGCCAGGCAAAGATGAACTCATCTTCATCTAGTGAATGTCATGTGCTTAACTTAAATGGATGAAACTATCAGTTCAGTAGAGCTTTATGTGATTTTTGAGGGGATTAGTTTTGAATTTGTGGGCTCAGATACTCCTTTGGACTGCAAGATATTTGAGCTTTGCATTTCTTCGGAGTTTAAATCGGTACCCTGAAAAGGAGGGAGGGGAAGTGGAAAGGAAAGGGAAAGGTCAAGGGAAAAGGGAAAGGAAAAGGGAAAGGGAAAAGAAAGAAGAGGAAAGAAGCAAGTGTGTGTGGAGAAAATCCATTGGCAGTTTCATGATTCCTACAGCTTCCTGACTTTAAGGGGATCAAGTCTTCCAGTTCTTGCAGGATAGTCCCTGAGGCTATCTTAAGTCACCCTGGCAATTACTGTCTTTAAAAAGAAAATTTGGAGTGCTTTAGAAGCAGATTCCCTTATATTAAGGGGCAGTACAGGTATAGAAGCAGTGTGCTCCAGTGAGCTGGAGTTAACTCCCCATTTTTCCACCTCCGTGCCTCTGGTACCAATCTCTGGTAATTTTGCTTTAGCGGCTTCGTTGCGGAGTGTTAACTTCTGCTCTGTGTGGTGAGAATACAGGGGGTATCACTGCAGACCGTTGTGCTGTGCTGTGCTGTCTCGCAGATATGCTTGGCTGTGAGGGAATGCAACTCTCCCCGCATGCCAGAAAGAAGTATTTCAGGTGAAGCCTTTATGATAAATTAGGGAATGTGGTCAGCCAGAAACAGCCAGAAAGCTGTTTTATTAATCTGCGGGTGGATAACAATAAAAATGATGAAATAGCTAATCAACTATATTATTAGCTTAGAGGTTGGTGGAGGCAGGAGAGGAAAAGGATGTGTGGGTGATGTGGGTGCTGGGGAGGGTTCAAACACAGCGGGAGACTAGAGCTTTGTCTGCAAGTACTGTCAGGCAGTTAAATTGAGAGGTGAAAACATTGCTGGGGATGGTACCTCCAGCATTTCAGTCTTTCGTACCCCTTTCTCATTTGCAATTTCCTTTGGCAGCTTGTTACATCTGGGAGCATCCACATTTTCAGCAGCCAAGTTGCCCATCAGTGCCTGATGCTCCGTGTCTCAGATGCACCTTTCTCCAGTCCTCAGTGTCTCCTGGAGTAAGGCCATGAAAGCATACCAAGACAACATTCCCTCCCTTCCTTGCAGAAGTGGGGAGATGTTTCATTTGTGAACTCCATTGAGGGATGAGCTGATTTTTATTGGTGTGTCTTTAGCTTTTCCAGCAATACCTAGAAGTCTTTGTTCATAGAAATGATGGAGGAGGACAACTCAGGCCCTTTTGGCATTCAGCCTTTGCTAGTACGTGGTGAGTGGGATGCTTATAGCGGTAGATAAAGGCTTCTGTGTATTCTCTGTGCCCTCTTTCAATGTAGATCCTTTTTCTTTTGGCATAGCAAGGTAAGTAAATAAGATATAGGAAAGCCCTGTCTAAGTACGTGGATATGAAAGAGCTGGAAGGCTCCAAGTATTCATTAAAGGTTTGATTTGGCAACATCACAAAGTCCTGCAGTCAACACACCTGTATGCAAATACATTTATGGGCAGTTAAAGAGCCTCTGTTCTTCTCTTCCTCTGACATATTTTGCAATGCATATTATTTGCTTACAATTCAGGCCTGTCTCATAGTCTCTGTGGTAAGAGCATATTGAGGAAAGTCATCTCCTTTCCCAGCAATTTTCTCAGTTTCTCTTGATCATTAACATGCTGGAAACCACTTGAAAGAAACACTGCAATTTTTTAAGGGATTTTATTCATTTATTCATCAAGGTTAAGGACCCTGAAAAACTGCTGTCTACATCTTTTAGCACTTACTTCTTTCAAATCTCATATACATTATAGTCCTCAATCTGGAGTTCTCTTTTGCTATGAGGTTTTCTCTGCCTGTATCTTTTGTTGCAGTCTAAATGTACAATAAACCCCTTTAAAATTAGTTATACTGCTACAGTTGTCAGGAGAACTCAAGTGATCTGATGAATTTAGTAAGAATTCCAGGCTGTGAAACAGACACAATGAAATTCTCTCCTTCAGCCTACTTGCCTCATTATTAAACCTCCAGTTTATAGCGTGCAGACAGTCGTGCACTATAATTGAGGTTGAATTGCCATTCTCATTATAAATCCCCTTTCCTTGCATGCTCATAACTTCAGCCAACACGTGGGCTGAAACTGTTCAAGCTCGCTTTTAGCCCACAGTAGGATATTTAACTCCATGATCTATGGGCTTTAGCTCTGCTGCCATGCTCTGCTGCCCTATATATTTCACCATAACACCAGCTTCTGGTGAGGTTAAAATACAAAAGCTGAGTATTAACAGGTCTGCCTGGCTCAGGCACTGGGCTGACATCTGTATTTTAGGTGGCTAGTAAAGCCATTGCCCTTGTGGAGGCTTTGGCATTTGTTAGCTAGCCATCTGCGAGGGTGTTTTTCCAAGATCCTGTCTGCCTGTTCAAGCAACAGAAGTTTTTCTGAAGCCTTGAAAAGCACCTAACCCTCCCCATTGGTTAGGCAGGAAATTTAGTAATTTCTTTTATCCACTGCTCAGAATTTGGGTACAGGTGAGTCTCAGCAAAACCTTTCCCCTGCTTCCTGCTTCTGCACCAATGAAGTCTGTAATTTCAGTATGAATTTCAGAAGGAGATATAAAGTTGTTGACTGGATCCACGTGTACCCCAAGCAATTCTGTTAAGCCCTTGACGCCAGGGACGAGGACCTCCTTTTCTCCCTGTGTATGCTGTACTTGTTCTGCTTCCACTCTACTTTACTACCAACTCTAACATTTAGAGGGAAGTGCTTGTATGCAGACTTACATCCAAGGAGAATGGTGGCATCACTCAAGGAGGATGCAAATGTTTGAGGTCTGGAGCTTGTTCTGCTCTTTGCTAGAGGTTTTGTGTGTGCCATCGAATGAGGCAGCTAGTTCTGCTGACTAGAGCTCTGCTGACCCAAATAGCAGTATAGCCTCAGGCTCAGATGTAGTCATGGGAAGCTACATGGGACCGTTTTCACCATAACTACTGTTGGAGGAATGCATGCTTTAGAGAAAGCCAGAATGTCTATAAAGACTGTGCTTCCTGTCTGATGCACTCTCCACAGGCAGAGGAAATGTTCCCCTGCCTTAGCTTCAGCACAGTAAGTTCTCCTGAGGTGCTTCAGGAAGAGGACTTTGAGAGCTAAGAGTCTGCAGAAGTCTTACTGAGAGTTTGTGGGGAGAAGAGAGGTGTGAGGAAGAAAGAAAAACTAGTGCATATTTGTCAAGAAACCAGAGCCAAAAGGATTTATGTCAAGAGATTTTTATATTTTTTTGGCAGTTATGAGAGATCACATAAAAAACAAGAAACACATACTCTTATATTTATAATGGGGAGAAGGAGGTGGAGGGAAGACATTTGTGCTAAAAGGAAATTGTTGAGTTGGGAAGTATGAGGTAGAGAAATGAATGACACCCTACAGTAGAAAAACTGTGGGCCAAGACCGGTCCTGTCTGGAGACAGCTGGTGTAGGGGAGTTTTTGATGCATGCTGTCAGAGAGGCCATAGCTGTTCACTAAATCCCTCTCTCTGCCCTCGCTGTCACGGTCCAACAGCTGCTCATGGAGTAGACAGCAGCAGTGATGGAAGGTGCTGCCATTTATCTTCAGCGGTTTATTACCAACCCTTCATCCCTGCAGCAGGCAGGGAAACCTCTGCCTCCTTTTGGCATTCTGGCATCTCATCGATGTGCCTTCGTCAGCCCTCCAGTACATGCCACCACCACCCTTGATGTGTGAGGAAGCCCATGATGGGGCCTGAGGATGCAGGAGCACATGGCAGGACTTGTGGACACCATGGCAATGTCTGCAGAGCTCATCTGTTGGTGCCCCAAATCCCTGTTCTCCAGGCATATGGCTCAGCTTTCTCACACCTCTCCCCCACTTTCTTTGCATTCCAAGTGCCACTTGTAGGAGTTGAAAGTGAAGTGATGGAGCCTGAGGGAAAGGGGAAAATGCAGTCTGTGTCTCTGAAAATGTAAAAGGGACCCTCCTGCATACTTCATTCCTTTCCTGATTCCCATCTCTGTTCCCAGCTGAACTGCTGTGACCAATTGCACTGAGAATTTTGATCCACAAGTGCAGTGGAGAAGAGGAAAAAACTAAAGAGAGGTAAGGAAAGTGACTCCTATGTTACCAGCATGGGGGATTTTGTTTGACATAACCTTTATTTTTGGTGACAAGGCTTAACATGTTTATTAATGCTGTTTCCTGCATTTCAGGTCCACCCGTCAGAGCCTGTGCTCTCTGGAAGCTGACGGTGTTTCCCACATGCATATTCTGTGACTGCGCCAGGTATCCTGGCACTGAGGCAAACCACTTTTGAGTGCTATTTTCCTCCACTGTAATGGCAGAAGGGGCTGGGCATGAGCTCTACAGGCTGCTCTATATCAGTAACCTTAATAACTCCATTCAAATCCTTTTCCTAATAAGTGCTTCTGGCAATCATGGTTCACATGCGACTGGACAGAGTTTTAAGAAGTAGGCTCCCTGAAATAAGGTAGCTCTGTGCTTTGCTGGCAGAGTTATCCCTGGGAACTGTGTGAAGAGTTTATTCAACCTCCAGAGCTGTTCTGAATTTATAATGAACTTGAAAATCATTCCTCGTGCCTGGTCTGCTCCAGGGGCAGTGTTTAATGAAGAGTTAACTCCAGCTAACTCCAGGCCCAGCAAATGAGATAGGGCATTTTGGGTAAGTTCAAGTTCTCCCCTGTTTAAACATCAACACAAAGAAAATTCTGCTGCTCCCAAGTTTTGACCACCTGCAGGAAGGCAACACCCAAGACAACTAAGGACACACATTTTAAGCTGAGTTGCTCTATTGCCCGCAAATGACTGGATGCTGGATTTCTGTATAAATTCATAGATGCACAGATATGAGAAATACATGAAGATAACGTATGGATCTAGCAAGATAAGTCTCATGGAACTTGGTTTACCCATCTCCACCTCATAATTGTGTTCCTTGGATTCATCCTTCTTTCAGCAAACTAACCATCCTCTGTAAAATTGCGGTAGCAAAAAGGCAGGCAGTGTGTTATATCTGTTGTTTGTCAGGCACAGTCACAGGGTTTTTCTCTGTTGACCTGAATAGTTGGTATCTTTTTTTCTTGTTCTTGTTGCTGTTCCTTGGTTAGATTTTAAGCTCTGTGGTCTTTGTTCCTGCAATGAAGGGTTTTAGGCACCCTTTACAGTGTGATGAGTGAGATTATGGCCGCTAGAGAAGGCCAAATCTTTCCTGCTAAAATACTTTTGGCAAAGAAAGGTCAATCTTGATTCCTTCTCCATCCTTCACATCCTTGGGAATTTCTAGTAAGAAAAAAATCCCCAAATTTAGGCCTGCTGGACTTAAAAGACAGTGTTATTTGTTCCATGTGTCAGGGTCTGTATGAATTGCTGCAGTACCCGACAGGAGACTCAGTCTGTGCAAGCTGTGCTTCCATCCTCTGACACTGGGCTTTCTCCTTCAGTGAATGCTCTTTCCCATAAAACACTGAAATATCTTGCTAGTTGGCAACTTTTCTGGAAAGTTATACTGCTAGTGAATCAACAGTTTACTTCATTAAAAGCTTCTATATTTTGAATGTTTTGGCTCCATATGGGCTGAAAAATGTATGTTTTGCAGGCTGGAATTCAATCTTTTTCCAGTGAGGTCTGCTAGGGAGACATGTGGGAGGGTCGGCTCCTTCCTTCCTTCCTTCCCCACAAAGTTCAAGTAGGTCAAATGCTACCGTTGATGATCTAACTTTAGCTTTACTCCTTCAAATCCCCACCAGTCTCCTGGACTTGACTTTACAAGTCCTTTCATGTCACTTCACACTGTAGTGGGAGGAAGTGAAAATTACAGGCCACAGGCAGGGTTCCAAAAAGTGCTCTCTCTCAGAAAAGGGCTGGCATCTTTCCACAGGCCTTCATTGTATTTTATAGCCATACTACAGTATTTAACAGCATAATTTAGTAAGTGTCGATACTCTGTCGCAGAGTGTGGAGAAACCATATTATTCAACCTCTGACGACGTGCACTGATTCACATAACGCACTGTGAGGTAACATTAATGTTTTCTGGAAATGAAATTGGAGTAAGAAATGCCCTTATTTGCCATCAGCATAAATACTGGTGTCATCCTGATCAGCACATAGAATTCAAGACGTTTTGCCCTTAAAAGGTGACTCTCTCTTTTGTTTTCATTAATTTCCCAACAAATTAGCAACCCCAAGTACAGACGCACATTCCACTGGTTTATACCTGGTATAAAGACAATTGGGTTTGTGTTGCTCTTCATGTCACGCCTTTACCAGCTTTTGAACAGCACTAGACCATTTATTCACTATTACTGCATATGGTTGTATATGAATTAGTTCTTCCCATTTACAACATATATGAAATGGTTAATAAAAATCAAAGTCCTTGCCATGGATTAAGAATGTATCTTAAAGATATCTGCAGAACACAAAATCTGAGTGAAACTCTTTCTCACCCTGACACCAATGATGCCTCTCAGTTTTTTGCATGCTTTAAATGCTTGGGGCAAGATAGGTCTGGCTGGGATCCTAGACTGACATCTGATTTAGGGAGTTCCAAGCATACAGAGATGGGAAACTAGTGACTCTCCCAGGCTGTCACAGAGACCATTTCATGTTTACCTCAGCTGTGCAGCCACCATCTGTATATTACCATATTACCAGAGAGGTCAGCTGTCAAATGAAGTATGAAGAGGAAACAGTTGCATCAGAAGCTGGTCAGATATCACCTCATGAAGAGATTTTAACATATTCTCTAGTCCAGAAAGCTGTAATAGTCCATCATAATTTCTAGCAGCTGTACCAGATTTTGTACTCAGCATAAAAAAACCCATTGAATCCATGTAATATCATTCTTCATGCTTGCAGCCACAATGTCAGTCCCTTCCTGAGGGACTGGTGCAGTTTGATTTATGCTGTATTGATTTTTGACTTGTAGCTGGGTCTAAGTTGAAGCTTCCTCTGTGCCTCAGCCAAAGGGTAGTGACAGTTCCTCAAGCCACCCTTCTCTTAACTTAGAGATGAATTCTAGTATCTGGGCTGTGCATGAAACACGTCCTGGCTTCAATTCACAGGTAGTAAGGCTGGACTTGGCCTGATGAGGGCAGCCGGCGATAAGCTATCCAGTGAGCACATGGGAAATCACCTATTCTCCACTGGGTGGAACTGGAACTAGTATGTGAGGCAGAGTAGTTCCCCAGTCTGCACTGAAGTCCTTGTCCCTCTGTACACCCCAACATTTCTTTGGGTAAATCCTTTATTCTCACCACCATTTCTATCCACATTAGTTATCCTTGTAAAGAAACATGGTCCAGAAAGGAGATGTAGCAAACCCAGTTAGATCTACCAGGCTGGCCAATAATGAGGACAAGGCAGCACTGGGTGCCTGTCCCTCAGCATAGGTATTATTGCAGCTGTGCAAATCTACCTGTATTAAATTTGGTACTTTTATTTCATAAGAATAATAAAGGACATGGCCAGAAGTCTGATCTGCTGTGAGTAGGAGGCTGGATGAGAAAACCACAGAGTTCCCTTTCCATCAGCATTGTTGTAATCTGGGTTCTATACCTGCCTTGTTGGGTAGCTCAGTTGGGTGGTGCCTATGGTAGGAACATACCCATAGATTTACACACATCTACAGCAATTATAAAGCCATAGAATCATAGAACATCCCACACTGGAAGGAACCTTAAAAGATCACCTGGTTCAGCCTTTTGTGGGAAAGAGAGCCTAAATGAGATTATCTAACATCCTGTCCAATTTCATCTTGAAAATCTCCAGTGATGGGACTCTACGTCATCCCTAGGGAGGTTGCTCCAGTAATTGATTGTTCTTACAGTAAAAAATGTTCCTTTTATATAAAAAATGAAACCTTTCTTGGCATAACCTGTGCTTGTTTTCTCTCATCTTCTCCCTGTGGTTCTTTATGAAGTGAGAATGTCCATCCATTTTGTAGCCACACTTTAAATTGGTAAGATATTTCTCTATAGCCTTCACCTGAAGTTATCAAAGCAGATGAGGTTGCATTTTAACAAGAATGAGCTGACTGGGCAATGGACTTTCTTTTGTATTTTTAAAAATCTCCTTTATAAACCTCAGAACTAATATTAGGCAAAGGTATATGTCATTTCACAAATGGGTATAGTGAAGTGATGCAACCCAGAAATGGTGATGTGCAACATTGCCATAGGCTAAGCACTGGTCCATATACACCTTTCAAGATGGCATGTGGTTTGGTAACTGTCCAGCCCCACCATCTGCAGAGACTGAAACTCAATTGCTGTTAATGAGAATGAAATTATGGTGATATTTGCATAATTAAAATGAGAAGAATCCTAGTTCAAGGATGATTGATGCCCATGGAAACATTTGGATGGAAGCAGAAAAGGTAGGTCCAAGACTCTTGGCTCAGACTTCATTTACCTGCACAATTTCTCCAGGTACAGTGTCCTCAAAAAGAAAAAAATGTTTAATGTGGCTACAGACTAGTATTAGATAAATTATGCATGTTGGCAGAGCTATAGATAAGAATAGTGGAAAACACATTGTGAAAGGAACCAGAAGAATTGCTGTCATAAATCTCTCCAAACTATTCTAGTCAGAGAGAGGCTAAAAACTAAGCAGGTTAATGGGAGCATTAGGAACGGATTTTAGAAGAAACCCATAGCTCTGTAGCTTTGCTGACACAAGTTTTGCCCATGTGTCCACCCTCTAAGAAGAGAATCAATGGATGGGCAGGAAAAGGAATGGGTTGTGAAGATGCAACATTGCAGCTTAGGTTGTTTGGCATTTGGGTTTCATTTTTTATTGGATGGAGGTTAAAAGAACTCCAGGTGTTCTGTCTAGAAAAAAAGAGATTAGGAGGCAATATTAATCATAGAATCATAGAATTGTTAGGGTTAGAAAGGACCTTAAGATCATCTAGTTCCAATCCCTCTGCCATGGCCAGGGACACCTCACACTAAACCATGTCACCCAAGGCTATGTCCAACCTGGCCTTAAACACCTCCAGGGGTGGAGCATTCACAACTTCCCTGGGCAACCCATTCCAGTGCCTCACCACCCTCACAGTAAAGAATTTCTTCCTCATAGCCAATCTAAACTTCCCCTGTTTAAGTTTGAACCCATTACCCCTTCTCCTCTCACTACAGTCCCTAAAGAAGAGTCCCTCTCCAGCACCCCTATAGGCCCCCTTCAGATACTGGAAGGATGCTATGAGGTCTCCACGCAGCCTTCTCTTCTCCAGGCTCAACAGCCCCAACTTTCTCAGCCTATCTTCATACAGGAGGTGCTCCAGCCCCCTGATCATCCTCGTGGCCTCCTCTGGACTTGTTCCAACAGTTCCATGTCCTTTTTATGTTGAGGACACCAGAACTGCACACAGTACTCCAAGTGAGGTCTCACGAGAGCAGAGTAGAGGGGCAGGATCACCTCCCTCGACCTGCTGGTCACTTTCCTCTTGATGCAGCCCAGGATACGTTTGGCTGCTGGGCTGCGAGCACACGCTGTAGCTGGCTCATGTTCATTTTCTCATCAACCAACACCCCGAAATCCTTCACCACAGGGCTGCTCTGAATCTCTTCTCTGCCCAACCTGGAGCTGTGCCTGGGATTGCTCCCACCCAGCTGTAGGACCTTGCACTTGGCATGGTTAAACTTCATCAGGTTGGCATCAGCCCACCTCACAAGCATGTTAAGGTCCCTCTGGATGGCATTCCTTCCCTCCAGTGTATCAACCGAACCACACAGCTTGGTGTCATCGGTAAACTTGCTGCGGGCTCACTCAATCCCACTGTCCATGTCACTGACAAAGATGTTGAAAAAGATCAGTCCCAGCACCGATCCCTGAGGGACACCACTCTTTACTGGTCTCCAGCTGCACATTGAGCCATTGAGCACAACTCTTTGCATGTGGCCATCCAGCCAGTTCTTTATTCACCGAGTGGTCCACCTATCAAATTGATGTCTCTCCAACTTAGAGACAAGGATGTCATGTGAGATAGTGTCAAACGCTTTGCACAAGTCCAGGTTGATGACATCAACTGCTCTACCCCTGTCCATCAGTTCCGTAGCCCCATCATAGAAGGCCACCAAATGGGTCAGGCAGGATTTCCCCTTACTGAAGCCTTGCTGGCTGTCACCAAGCACCTTGTTGTTTTCCATGTGCCTCAGCATGCCTTCCAGGAGAATCCGCTCCAAGATTTTGCCAGGCACAGAGGTGAGACCGACTGGTCTGTAGTTTCCTGGCTCATCCATTTTCCCCTTCTTGAAAATGGGGGTTGTATTTCCCTTTTTCCAGTCATCGGGAACTTTACCTGACTGCCATGATTTTTCAAATATGATGGACAGTGGCTTAGCAACTTCATTTGCCAGCTCCTTCAAGACCTGTGGATGGATTTCATCAGGTCCCATGGACTTGTATACGTTCAGGTTCTTAAGCTGATCTTGAACCAGATTCTCTCCTACAGTGGGCCCAAGGTCTTCATTCTCACTGTCCCTGCGTCTGCCTTCCAAGACTTGGGTGGTGTGGTCAGAGCATTTTCCAAGGAAGACTGAGGCAAAGATGTCATTAAGAACCTCAGCCTTCTCCAAATCCAGGCTAGACAGTTCTCCCGATAGCTCCTGGAGAGGGCTCACATTGTCCCTAGTCTGCCTTTTATTTGCAATGTACCTATAGAATCCGTTCTTGTTATCCTTAACATCCCTAGCCAAGTTTAATTCTAAGTGGGCCTTAGCTTTCCTAACCTGATCCCTAGCTTCCCAGACAACATCCCTGTATTCTTCCCAGGCCACCTGTCCTTGCTTCCACTTTTTATAAGCCTCTTTTTTCCTTTGAATTTTCCCCAGCAGGTCCTTATCCATCCAAGGAGGTCTCCTGGCCCTCCTGCAGCACTTCCTTCTAATTGGGATGTATAGCTCCTGAGCTTTCAGCAGGTGATCCTTGAATATCAACCAGCAGTCTTGGGTCCCCTGCCCTCTAGGGCTGTATCCCATGGAAACTTACTGAGCAGGTTCCTGAAGAGGCCAAAGTCTGTTCTCTTGAAGTCCAGGGCAGTGAGCTTGCTGCACACTCTTCTCACTATCCTGAGGATCTCGAATTCAACCATCTCATGATTGCTGCAATCAAGGCTGCCCTGGAGAGTCACATTTCCAACCAGCTCTTCCCTGTTGGGGAGGACGAGGTCAAGCATGGCACCTCTCCTTGTTGGCTCCTCTATTACTTGCAGAAGGAAGCTGTCTTCCACACAATCGAGGAACTTCCTGATTGCTTGTACTGGGCCATACCTTCCCTCCAACAGATATCAGGGTGGTTGAAGTCCCCCATGAGAACAATGGCCTGCGAGCGTGAGGCTGTTCCCATCTGTCTGTAGACTGCTTCATCCACGGAGTCCTCTTGATCAGGTGGTCTGTAACAGAACCCCACAATGATGCCTCCCATTGCTGTTCTCCCTTTAACCCTGACCCACAAACTCTCTATTGACTGCTCACCTGTCCCCAGACAGAGTTCCATACTCTCCAGCCTATCCCTAACATAAATAGCAACTCCCCCTCCCTGCCTGCCAGGCGGGTCTTTCCTAAAGAGCCTGTAACCTTCCATTCCAACACTCCAGTCATAGGAGCCATCCCACCATGTTTCTGTGATGCCTATTATATCATACCCCTGTAGATATGCACACATCTCTAATTCCTCTTGTTTGTTCCCCATGCTACAGGCGTTTTTATAGAGGCATCTGAGCCAAGCTCCTGTTGAAGCCGGCCCATTGGCTGGAGCAGCTGGAATATCTCTACATTGCTCTGAATGTTTACTGTAGGTGCTGGCAAGTGACTGGGTGTGTTGGGATGGAATGATGCCCCCCTTCCCCAACACATCTACTTTAAAGCATCCTTGACCAGTCTGGCAAGCCTCCTACCAAATCCACTCTTCCCTTTCTTTGTCAGATCAGCTCCACCAGCCCCCAGTAGACCTGGCTTACTAAATTGAGTCCCATGTTCAAGATACCCATACCCCTGAATATAGCACCACCCTTCTAACCATTTATTAACCTGGCCAATCCTCCTAGCCTTTTTGAGGTCCTGCCCTGTATCCTGGAGAATTGACGAAAAGACAATCTGAGCTCCAGAGCCCATAACCACCTCTCCCAGAGCTCTGTAGTCCTTCTTTATGTTCTCCAGGCTACTGCTATCTATATCAGTAGCACCCACATGGATCACTAGAAGTGGGTAATAGTCAGTGGGACTGACTATAGCAGGCAGCTTCTCTGCAACATCCCTGGTCCAAGCTCCTGGTAGGCAACACACCTCCCTTGAGCCTGGGTCAGGCTGACAGATGGGTGCCTCTGTTCCTTTCCAAGTAGAGTCTGCTACTAGTACGGCCTGCTGCTTTTTCCTGGCGGCACCAGTAGAGATCTTCTTTACCAGTGCATCAGCCAGTTGTTCCTGGTGGGAGTGTGGTTCCTCATCAGCCTCCTGCAGGACAGCAAAGCAGTTCTGGGTAGGAATAACAGATTTAGGAGGAAGCCACTTGCTTTTAATTGTCCTCTTCCTCCTTTTTTTGTTTTTTTTTTTCTGTTACTGTTTCCCAGCTTCCTGGGTTAGCGGCCTCCTTTCCTGCATGCGCGACAGTAGATGCTTGAGGCCCCTGCACAGCCTGGTCCTGGAGCAAGCAGTGCTGCTTCCTCTCAGCTTCCCTGACACCTTTCAGCCTACTGACTGCGTCCCGTAGCTCAGTCTCTGCTGCAGGAGGACCGCCACCAGGGAGCACCGAGTGCAGCCCTGCCCACTGTGCACCCTCCCCTCAGGAGAGCAGTGCAGGCGCGCTCTACACCGCGAGCTCTGCACTGCAGCCTCCCCTCTCATCAGCTCTGTCTGGGTGCCTACACTGGCCACCGCCGGGGCAGCCAGAGCAGAGCTCCCAGATCAAGCCCTGCTCATACAGCGAGTGCTCACCATCCCGCTCTCCTGCCCGCACGAACCGCCTCGAACCCGCCCTGCTCACTCGAGCTCCCTGGGCAGGTTTTACCCAGTCAGGGCTGGTGCCGCTCCTCCTGGCACCACCCCCTCTGAGTCAGCTGCTCACGTCCGCTGAGCTGCCGGCTCCTGGGTAAGCTCTGTCGAGGACTTGAGGCTCCCTCGGTGCTTGTTGCTGCTCCAAGCTGCAGCTCCCGGAGCCTCCCCCCGATCAGGCATATTCAAACAAGTAGATAAAGGAAGAAAAAAATGCTCTGAAATGATTTTTCTAATGAATGCATATTTTAGCTGAAGAATTCACAGGGGTCAACATGAAAAAAGACATGTATATATGCAAAACTAAGGTTAGAAGGCAAGGTGGGATTATTTTCAAAGCTTACAAATAATTTAACTGTTGGAAGAAAAATACAGAGGTTTCTGTTGATCTTATTGCCAAAGGAATGACTCTAGGCCTGATAAAGTAAGGGCTAAAGGGGTTTTCACACAGAAGAGTGGCAGAGCATAGCTGTTTGTCTACTACAACTTGTCACAACGATCATGGCTTTTATTGGGTAAAAGATGGGCATGTTGGGACACGATATTCTGGCTCCTTTGACACACTAAAATGCCTGTATCCAGTGTTAAATGACCTTTACATTGGAAAGCAATTGCAGTTTCTTGTTGACTTTTGTAAAGTGTTCACTGAAAGCAGTTGTAAGTGTTCCAGTTAACTTTTTGCTGCAGAAAGAGGCCATTGCTGAATGCTTTGGGCAACCCCACTTGCACAAACCTGGAAGGACCTTTACAAAGGACCTTTACAATGGACCAGCCACTGGAAAAAACTGGGAGGCAGAGTGCTTTCTTCATTGCATTTCTAGTTACCATAAAAACTGTGCAACTTCACAGTGATGAGGACAGGTCACGTTAGAGCTTTGTATCTATTTTACACATGATGATCCATGCCGCCATCACACCTCAGTCTCTGCATCAGTCACTTTGTACAGTTTAGTCATACAGTCAAGTGGCTGCAGTTCTCAAAGTCCCTGTTCCATATAATTTCTGTTCCTACCAGATGACAACGACCAATAACTGCCCCACTGGCTCATATTCCAGTTTTGTTTCAATTAACTGATCTGTACTTGAATGTACATTTCCAGACAGTGAGAGAAGCTGGATTGACTGCCCCAAAACCTTCTTTCTGTGAGGCTATAGTCTCTTTGCCTTAACACTGCTCAGGCCTGTTGACTAGAAGTCACTACTCCTCAGCTCAGGCAAGAGATGCACGGAAAATCCATCAGTTCTCCTCAGTACACAGAACATGACCACGTGTGTACTCCCTGGGATTATTTCAAATGATAGGTACAAACCATGGCTAATCTGTTTTACTTTCCACAGCTCTTGGTTTCTTTCAGTTACTGCCTTCCAGCTGACATTTAGTGGTTTCCATCTGTACCAAAAGTGTTTCCTAATTCAGCCAGGTGTAATGCTTGGCCATGACCAACCATCCATCACCCTGGGACAGGCAAGACAAGTCTGCTTGCTTAAGCCCTGTAGGACAACCCTCTGAGAAATGAGATCTCACTCATTGGACTTGTTCAGCCTGGAGAAGACAAGCATCTGTGGAGACCTTGGGCAGCTCCCAGTGCCTAAAAGGGCTTATAAGAAACCAGGAGAGGGGTTTTTGACAAGGGCCTGTAGTGACAGGACAAAGTGGAATGTTTTTAACCTGACAGAGGGGAGACTGACATGAGCTTTTAGGCAGAAATTCTTCCCTGTGAAGGTGCTGAGGCACTGGCACAGGGTGCCCAGAGAAGCTGTGGCTGCCACATCCCTTGCAGTGTTCAAGGCCAGGTTGGATGGGGCTTGGAGCAACCTGGTCTAGTGAAAGGTGTCCCTGCCATGGCAGTGAGTTGGAACCGGGTGAGCTTTAAGAACTCTTCCAACCCAAACCATTCTATGATTCTATGATTCATTCGTTGGCTCCTCTGCTAAAAGAGCAATGAAATCACCAGGTGGGCTCAGGGTACAGACCCATCTGATCTAGGACCATCAAAAGATTTCACATAAGAAGGCTTACAAACCAGCTGGATGGCAAGCAGCTGTCACTAGTGACCTGTTATAGAAGCAAAGCAAGGTCCAGTCAGGCCAAGTTTGTCCTTTCATCCCAGCAGCACAGACCTCTGCCCACTTTTCTTCACCACCTACAGTCACCTTTAAGTCTGATGGATTAAAACCCTTCCTACAGGTTGGATTTGGTAGCATCAACCCTTTCATAGAAGGAAAAATTCCCCAGTCTTCGATTAAATTGGATCTGGACTGTAAGTCTTTCAAGCAAATGTGTTACTTTGTGTGGATCCTCTACCTCTGAGAAAATAAAACACCTTAAGTGTCCAGTATTTCACCCAAACTCAGCTCTCTCCCTCCACTGCAAAAGCGTGGTAGTCAAGGAGGGAAAATATTTACTTGGTAACGCTTTAAGATCAGGCTTTGGACTGGAAACTGAAAGGTATAAATAAGCCAGATAAAGGGAAACTCCTACTTAAACTACAGAGCTTAATTTGCACAGCCAGCTTTTTCTCAAGCTCTTTATCCTGTTTTGGCTCAGATAACACTGTGCAGCCCAGTCATCAGGACAGGAGTTTTGACATTCACCTACCAAACCATCTCCTGAGTGGGATGCTCAGACTGGGCAGGGGATGCTAATGACTAGTCCCACACATAGGACCAGCCTGCTCTTCTCTGGTCGCATTGTGTCTCAGGCTAATCACATATATCTTCTTAAATCCAAAACTTGGCTGCTTGCTGCTTATCAGCTATCAGAAGTGTTCATAGGGACTCAGACCCCCCATGTCTTTGACATTTGGGCTGTGGAAAGCTAATACAGGTGTTCTGGATAGCTGTCCCTTAGGGCTGGGAGAATATCTCTTTGACATCAGTCTCCTGGTTACCTACCCTCAAAACAAACCAGGCGGCTCCCCAGAGCCAACTCTAGTGCACTTGTATGAGATGTGATACAAACTGTTAGTTTGATGATTATTGTGCTAAATTAGAGTGAGAAATACTCTTCAGAGCGTGCTCTGGTTGCTACAGAAAGCAGCAATAACTGAACAGACCAAGTAGAAGGAGTTAAACCAGAGAAACATTGGGCTGACACTTTTCATCTGTGTTTATATGCCATTGTAACAGCGGCTGGGGCTTCTCTTAGCTTGGCTAAAAAAGCTATTGCTAATATCTAGCGCTTGATGACAGATGGTTCACCAATACTGCAAGGACCATTGTCTCACTTAATAGCTCTTTGTTCTAGCTGAAAGAAGTTAATCTTTCCTTGTAGGAGTTGGTAGGAGGATCTGTGTACAATGTGCCTTCTGACAACTGTTCCAGTTTTGGAGTCTGTTCTGTAGCTCACTGAACTGGAATCGTCTCCCTTACCCTCTGGAGGAGGGACTCACAAAGGAGGCATCACAGTCATCGTGCCCAATTTGTGGGTGCTTTGCTATTTGCTAGGACTCACAAGACTGAATTAGGTAATTGCATTCTGTGTGCTAAGTATGGAAAACTTGATCCGAAGTGCCTCAAAGGGTGAGGAGAATTTAGGACCTCTGTTTCTCCCAGGAGGAGAGGTCCCCATTTTTGGGATGCCATGCTGTGGCTCTCCACTGGGGAGAGTTAGCTCACCCACTCACCAGCTGCCTGCAGACTTGTGTGTTGTATCTCTTCTTTTTAACAGCTAAAAGCAATAGCTGACACCCAGCAATGCATACACCCCAGGAAAGTGCCATGAGCAGCAGGCTAAGGTGTATCAATGGGGGGACTTTTTGTCCTTTGCTCCTTCAAGGTGGCCTGTGTGATGTACATTCATGGGAGCACTGTTAGGAGCCTGGTTCTCCTAGGAGGGGTTATGGAGTCATTCACTCCCTGTTTCCATTTCTATTTCCACCTTTTAAACTGAATGAGGCAATGTGATGAGAGGAGTTGTGAATACCTATCTGGGCTGCTCTACAATTGTATAATCAGGGCCACCTTCTATGTCATGGGAGTCTTAGGGGACAAATCCCTTCTTCCAGCTGGACAAAGGAGAATCTGAACCTATGCTCATCATATGTCATTGCACACCATGAGGGTGTAGCTTACAGGAAGAGGGAATGCTTACCTGTAAGTGTACAAGGAACCTCCTTCCCCAGACTGTGCTTGCTTGTCCATGCCAAGTTCAGAACTTATCAGATTGAGACCCAGAATTCAGAATGGTTTATGAATGCCATGAGGATTTGTGCTCCCAAGGTGTTTCTTTCCACCAGAATTCAGTAATAGTGCTGTACCGGGAATGTTTAAGGTTGGATGGGCAATAATAAAAGCATGTACAATACCAGTTGTGAGTGCAAGCATGCAAAAGGACAGGGCTTCGTGCAACCTGGTCTAGTGGTAGGTGTCCCTGCCCATGACAGGGAGCTTGTACTAAATGACCTTTAAAGGTCCCTTCCAACCCAAACCTTTGCTGATTCTATGCTTCTGTGGGACATCAGAATGATTTAATTCCCTTAACAAATGGAGAGCAGGAGCTTTGATTTGGCACCTTCTGAATATTTTCTTGGGATGTGTTTGTGAGTGCTTACTGTCATGAGAAGTAAGCTGTGGGATTGAAAATCTGTTTTTCTCAACAGATTTTAATCAACAAATAGGACAGCAATGCTATTCCAAAAGGCATTTTCAGACTCTACAGCAGGCTGACTTTGGACTGTGGCCTGTTCCTGTTTCATTAGCTCTGAAGTGGTAGGACAAGCCAGGTAGTTTCAAAAGAAGTTTGCTAAGAGATCTTTCTAGGCCACAGCATCAGCAGCTTCCTTTTCCAATTGATTCTGTTCACAAGCTTGCACCAGCTGCTTGGGCAGTATCTGCTCTGAAGCACCCAGTGATGTGCATTTTCCCATCTGCCAACCCTCTGTGATGTGTGAGGTCTTCCTGGGAACACAAACGTGAGCACTCTGCACGCTTGTAGACCCATGGGGTTGTCACTGCCCTGAAATATTGATTCAAATCAAATATTTGGGATTGGAACAAACACGCTGTTGGAAACAGGAATATTCAAGGTGTAAAAGTCCTCACCTTGCTTCACAAGGACATTTCTGAGTGGTATCACAATGTTAGCTACATAAAGGAAAAACAGGCAGAGCACAGATCATCTATCTGGTAATGAAAGAAAGCTGTCTTGTGGAAATCTGCCTGGAGTGGGGATGGGGTGGAAGTGGGGAGAGGAATTTTCTCTTGTGTTTGTGCAAAGGAAGAGTGGCTATGTCAGTAAATGGTGATATAATGAAATGACTCAAGGAAGGCATTTACAGCTTTCTTAGAGACACAAAAATGTGATTAGTGGCTGACGTGTCTCCATGGGACTCCAGAAAGAATGACTGTAAACCATGCCGTGTACTTGTACCAAAGGTTGCCCCCAACTATTCGTGGTGATGGGATTGCAGTTTACTGTAATCATACTGATGTCAAGGAGTGCTGTGGCGAAGGATGGATGTTTGACCTTTAATAAACCTTTAGTTTCATGTAATGTGATTTACCTGCCTCAGATAAAAGACAGGAGCCAGCATCAGCCAGCCAGTGGCTTTAGAACCTCTGTAATAGAGTGTGATGCCCAGTCTGCTGTATCCTGGTGCACATGGACAGGCAGCTACAGGCTTTCAGGTTGGCTTGGCCTCTCTCTTCATTTTCATTACTTAGGACTGAAGCTTTTCCTTGGCTGCTTGCTTGGCCCCACAGGTACAGTCCCATGTTGAAATGGGCCTATTGCTTTGCTTTACAGCACCTATAGTGTAAAGGGGTGAACTTTCCTTGGTAAGGAACATGGAGTATCCGTATGACAAGCAGCTAAATCTTAGAACATGGCTGATACTCAGAGAAGGGTGCTTAAACCAGCCATAAGACCGTATCTAAGTTTGTGCTTCAGCCCACCCTGTTTTGGTCCATGTGTCTACCATAAATGGAGTTTTGAGAGTGGCAACTAAGTTCAGGCAGCAGTGTGGTCACAGCAGTGCTTTACTGCCCAGTACAGCAGTGTAAAAGAACCTCCAATGGACTGACAGCAGCACCCCTCCTTTTTTAGTGACTGGACTTGGAGATACGCCCTCTCTTGGAGCTTGCATTTTAATTCATGGGGAAGTGCTGGGAGAAAGGTGGACGCTGTGCATGCTCCCTCCTGTGTCACTGGTTGTCCCCACTGGTCCCCATAGTCAGATTCCTCAGTTCAGTAACCCCAGTGGTGTTTCTGCAAAGTCAGTTATTTTTTGGGGCACCGACCTGTGCCATAGAGGGAGCTTTAACGTTGTTTTCTAGCCTCCTCTTGGGAGATAGTTTCTTCCCTGCACTGGGTTTTTTATCTTCCATGTATTGAAGGGTACATGAAACAAGACTCTGAAATCTTGTCTCACAGTCATCAGCCCCCAGCCCCCAGCTGTGTCCCAGTGGCCAGAGGTGTCCCCAGCTAGATGACCCAGGCATGCAGCCCATCCTGCTCAGACATTATGGCTGTGTCCTTGCAGAAGCATCAGGGTGTAACTCACAGTCCCAAGTCCACTGCAGACACATAGCATCTACTTCAAAGAGGGCGAGAAAGGGCTCTGGGAAGCATGAGAGTCACAAGGGAAAGTGGGGAGGGCAGCCTGAGAAATGGGGAGGGAATCAGGCAGCATCTTCTAATGGTACGTTTGCTGTGCCACTGTGGGAAATAGAGCACTCCCAATTTGTTGTGGGGTTTTCCATCTTCAGAAGGTGATCTCCAGCTCCCCCTTAATTCTCAACCCAGCCCAGTCAGAGAATGAGTCTCTGTTCTCTTCATCCCCACAGCTCAGGGCAGGATGCTGAATGGCCTTTGGAGCAGAAAACTCATCTTACTAGAGACTTAATCCTGATTTTCTGGATCAGTTATATTTGAGGCAAATTCCCACATCTTTAGCCTCCTCAGCCCTCTCCAGAGCATGTTGTCTGCTGAAAAGCAGAAATGCCAAAAGACAGAGATGAGGTCGGTGTGTATGCTTTTCTGTATTTGCCTTTACCTTCAGATGAAAAGAAAATACTGACCATATTCTCTCCTTGTATTCACCACCTGATTCACATTTCATTTATTTCTATAGCCCTGAACAGACATTAGTAACTCGTAATAGTAATAATAGGAGTTTCTACTAATAGAACTCCTTCCATCTGTGGAGTTCAAATTATGGACAAGCACCATTAGCCCCATTTAGAGATGGATTTAGCTGGTGCAACTTGTCCAAATGCAGATGTGGCTGCAAGAATCAGGAAGAAAATGCGAAGGCTTCAGTTTTCAGCCTCAGCTCAGCTCATCTGGTAAGCCATTTGGGGAGCGGGGGAGAAATATAATCATTCAAAAGACAAGATGTGAGGGATGCTCAGGAAGAAATTGAACCTCGTCTCTGGAGACTGCTGAATTTCACAAGGTGCTCCCAGAGCAGCAAAAGGAGCAATGTCCCGAGCTTTGGCCTCTATACTTATCAGCATGAAAAAAACAGGAGTATGAAATCAAACAACAGGCTTCAAATGGGAGCTACAATGACTCTAATTTCTATGTACCGTTATTTGATCTTCTAACCTACTAGGTTTAAGTTAAACCACAGTGGAATATCAAGCAGATGTTAAATGAAACAGTGCCATTAATTCAATCCAATGAGATACCAATATAACAAAGGGATTTGTTCTGATACTCAAACAATGTATATTAATGAAAGAGTTGAAATAGATTCATTTTGTTCTCAAAGCAAACACATTAAGGAAAGCCATCAAGAAGTAAAGAACATGCCTTTTTTTTTTTTTTTAAACTGTGCTTTATTTAGGGCTAAGCTGGAAAGCGTCATTCAATAATTACAGAAGATTACAAGGAGTTTTAGGGAATTGAGAGTGAAAGAGCAGTTGTATGGAACTGCAGCTGCGTTACACATCTGTACTTCCTAGCTGTGGGCTCAGTCTGACTGAGTTCTTACTCATGTAGAAAACCCTCTAAATCCCCATGGGAGTTCTGACAGGAGAAGGACTCATAAGATGAGGCCCATTAGGGAATTAAAATTAAAATAAAAATAATATAAAATTAAAAAAAAAGAGAGAAAGGAAGAAAGTTTGAGATCAAGATAAAAAATACTAAGGAAACCAAACAAGAACATTAAAAGAGTAAAACCATATAAAGGATCAGAAACAATCATCACACTGCTCAATCAATGCAACAAGTGTGAGAATGGTGTAAATCAAGTTTTAAGACTGCGAAAATAAATTATAATAAATATGATATACTTTAAAATATATGTGTTCTTAAATAATTCATTGTTTTTCTGAGTCAGATTTTTTAAAGCAATGTCTTATTTTTTAACTGCTCTAAAGTCATTTACCAAAGATAAATATCGTGCTTTCATTAAATAGTTTTCCTTGTTTTTTCTCTATCATTACAATTAAAAGTCCTACAAAATATGCAAATTTATTTACAGAGAAACAGAGCCAGCATCTTTATTTTTTTAAACATCCCCCTGTTTTTTCAAAATTCCTTGTAAACAGTTTCAGAAGTTCTTCAAAGAGATTGTTTCCTTATTTTTTTTTCTTTATTTTTTCTTTTTTATGTTTTTTTTATTATTTTTTTATTTTTATTTTTTAAGATTAAGGTTCTAGGCTAACACCTTGCCCTGAAGGTTTCTAGAGCAAATATGGAAGCTACTAAAGCATAGGATGATGGGAATTTTGCGGACAGCAGATCATGAAGACATGAAGCGTTTAGCTGTGTTTCATTGTTCAAGTTAGAACTAACGTCTGATAAAAAGACAGCTGTTTTTTTTCTTTTTTTCCCATTTGCATTGTCTACAGAATTGAGTTTCGTTTCGTTTATTTTTTTTTAATAGCTGGAATGCTTGCAGTTAAAAAAGCTGCCAAAATAGCCATTTCTCTCCTCTTTCTTCTCGATAAATAACAGCATCCAACAGCAATTGGCAGAGAGTAGGAATTTATGCTCAATCTAAACTCTACAAAAAATTACAGTTCTACAACATCTTTGTTTTTAGCATTAACGCTAACTTCTATGTAGTTTTTTTTTTGCTTTTTTATTTTTTTTTATTTTTATGTTGTCTAATTTTTTCTATTATATAGGTATTTTAAACTTTCTTTTTTTAAATTCTGTACAACTATTAGGATTTTAAATGGGGAGAGTTAGAAGCATTTACAAACCTTTTTTTTGTTTTCCATTTAATATCAACCATCTTTCCTTTCTCTTCTCTATGCCTTTTAATGTATTTATTTATGTATTTATTTATTTACTTTTTTGCTTTTCATAGATATCCATCTTACCTGCCTTTAACAGCGCAATCCTTACGTATTATACAGAAAACCATATGAAAGCTTCATAGACTCTAATTAATGTATAACCAAAGAACCTCCCAAAGTATCAAAGAACTATTATCTTGCCGTTTTAAAAGCATTTAAGCGTTATTATTATTTTTTTTTAATTTTTACATATTTCTTATAATTGCTCTCAAAAACTGTTTTAGGAACAGCTCAGAGAAAAGGAAAGAACTTCCATATTTTACATACAGCTACAAGTCTGCGGTAAAAAGTTTTGTCCTTTGGTCCCCATATAGCTAAGGAATGACAGATAAAGATGCTCAGTGACTGTTACCATGGGTCACACATGATAACCGCATCCTTGGTGGCAAACAGGCACTCCTTTGCCAGTATCCAGGTTTGCATCTCCTGTTTGAAGAAAAGCCGCTGTGGTGATATCAGTGTCTCTTCAGAAATCCTGGTTGATCTTGATCCTGTTCTGATTTTACTTATGTGTTTGTTTGTTTGTTTTCAAGCGCATGTCCTTCGAAGTCAGCAGATGTGATACTTTCCTTGAAGAAATGTTACAGTCTAAACAATCAAAGAGAGAATAATTCTGAAGTCTTCAGCTTGATTGATATTTGCTGATATGTCAAAGGTGTAATCCAACAGTTCCTGTTTTTTTTAATATATATATACTTTTTTTTTTTTTCCTAAATGTAGCCCATTCAGCTGCTGCCCTAAAAAATGAAGCAGATCATTGCAAATTAAATCAAAAAGGGGAGGAGAAAGTAGGGAAGGAGGGGGGATATTTGGGACTGGGGTTAAAAAGACCTAAAATGAAAATGAAATTTTAAACAAGCCTGTTCTTTTGGGCCCAATCCTGCTCCTTTTGAAAGTCATGGGTGTTTTCTTCTCCCTTCAATTGGGACAGGATGGGGCATCTGGTTTGGTGTTTTGCTTTTGGAGGCATTGGCTCTGATTCTGCTCCCACTCAACGTCAACAGAAAGATTCCCCTTGACTTCAGTGAGAACTGGATCAAACCCAAAGTGAGCAAGGTAGTCACGATCATGATAGAGAAAAATACAATTGTTCCTAATAATTGTAATGACAATAATAAATCAAAATAATAGTAAGGTATGTCTACTTAAATCTGTATCACTATGTATGTGCAGATAGCTGCATTTTAATTATTTTTAAGTGACACTTTACAATGCCAGATCACAATCTCACTCGGTGAGCTTTTACAGTGTGAAAGGCATTGACAAAGAATTGTTCTACATTTTAATGGGTGCAGTCTATGACAGTGTATGAGCTTTCTGTGGAGACATAGCTGCCAGTAACATCTACTCCTTTGTGAATGTCAGAAAGTAAGACTTTGAACAGGCAATTTACAGGAGGTTAAATAAAAGGAAGACTGTTGGAATAAACTTTTTTTTTTTTTTTTAAAAAAAGTAAAGCTAACATTTCTTAAATAAAAAAGTTATTTAAAAAAAATGTAATCATGATCCGACTAGGCTTGACATTTAAGTAGGATGCTTAATCATTAAGGATTAGCTCTTATCTCTTTCTAGCAAGCAGGTTCTTCTTATACACTTGGTGATTTATTACATCAAGAAACTTAGAAACTGCAAAAGGTCCACTCTGGTGGAAAAGTGTCATGCGGAATATCAATCCATGCTGGCAGGTTTTCACACTGTTGGTTCAACAAACAGCAAACCGTACACAGCAGTCTAAACAATTACAACACCAAAAATAATAATAGAATAAAAAAATAAAAAACACTCGTCAAGGACCCTTTTTCAGTTGTAAACAAAAAGATGCATTTTGCTTTTTGATCTGTATGGGTTTTTTTTCCCACTCAAAACCATCCCTCCCTCCCCTGAGCAATTAATTTTGGCTGGAGTTGCTGTAATATGGAACCTTAGAATTAGGAATTCTTGAAAAGACATACAATGAGGCTTTTCTTGGGGTTGCTTTTTTTGCATTGCTATAGTTTTCAAACTACTGTTACTATCATTACTTATCATTACTCTTTTTTTTTTTTAAATTTTTAGAGAGTGATTTGAAATATCCTAAGGGAAAAAAAAAAAGATGTCAATTGAAAAAGGCCCCCAATTCTCCAGAAAAAAAAATTAATCACAAGATTTTCAGTGCAAAAAAATTAACCACGCATTTTCTCTCTCTCTCTTGTTTTCCAAATTATCTGTAGTTACAACAATCCCATTTTTTTCTAAATAATTAGGAATCCATCTTTTTTTTTCTTTCTATGTGACATCTAAAGAAGCATAAAACGCTGACGAGAAATCAAACAACAAATAAAGAAACCACTGCAAGCACCAAAAACGAAACGAAAATGAGCACAGCAAAAAATTGTGGCAGCACAAAGTCAAAAAAGGCACATGTGATCATGACTGGCCAATCATCAACTGATACAACATCCAAGAAAAATGCTTCAATCACGGCACCTGCACGAAACTTGACGGCATGTCATGCAACCAATTCTTAGCTTGTTACATGACGCCATCATGTCACACTTTCAACTTCGAGTTGATTTGAACTTACGGCCTGGGGGACTGTATTCTCCACTTTCATGTCATTACGTGAACTTTTTTCCTAGCTCAGCGCGAGACTGTGGTGGATTTGACTGGCTCTTGGTTGGTTTTGTTGGAATTTGATTGAATGACAAAAGAAGAAAAGATTTTTTTTATATATATATTTATATATAGTGTGGAACAGGGGAAAGGTGGGGAAAGAAGATATATATAAAAATAATAATTGAAAAAAAGTTACAAACACAGCATCAGTCAAAAAGATCTAATGGAAATACTTGCCATTAAACTATAGAAAATGAAAAAAAAAAGAAAAAGAGAGCAAACCAAGCTAACTGAACAGAAAGAAACGAAAAAAAGGAAGAAGAAAAGAAAGAAAAGGGAAAAAAAAGGATGGAGGAGGCCTAGCCAGAGACACACACGTAAAACACACGCTTAAATGTAGACACACGATCAACAGTGAACAGTTATGCAGCGGCTGTTGAGGAGAGCATGCACTGAATGAATGAGCGCAGACACAGATTATTTTGCAAAGTCTGGAAAATAAATACATTTGCTGGCAACCAGAATGCTTTCATTAGCACCAGCCTTTCCCACACCACCCACAGCATCCTGGGCTTTGCTGGACAGCTAGCCAAACTCCTTCAGGAGCCTTTCCATTTCCTTGGATGGACTCCTGAGCAGGTGCCGCTCTAATTCGATTACATCCCAAGTTTTAAATGGGGGAGTAATAGACCAAGAGTTGTTTTGGTTACTGAGAATAATAATAATAATAAAAAATAAATATAAAAATAAAATAAAAAAAAAAAAGAAACGCAACTGCTGCTGATTGCTGCATGTCCATTTCGCAGTTCACAGGATGGCGCGCTTTGAAACACAGCAATGCTGGTATGGTGTGGGAAGCAGACTTGTAGGAGGACTTGGATGGTACAATGGTCCCTAAGTCAGCACCATTAAAAGAAGAACATTTACTCCCTTGGTGTTTGGCTCTGGCCTGAATTTAAAAAATAATGGAAAAAAAGGAGAGAAAGGAAAAGGAAAAGGAAGAGGGAGGAAGAGGGGGAGAGAAAGGGAAAGCAGAAGAGAAGAGATAGAAGTTGACAAGAAAGGAGAGAAGAAGAAGGGAAATGAGAGGAGAGGAGAGGGAGAGGGAGAGGGAGAGGGAGAGGGAGAGGGAGAGGGAGAGGGAGAGGAAGAGGAAGAAAACCCATAAAAGTAAAAAGAAAGTGCCATGGGCTGGTTGCTACAATCTCCAGAAACACCCTGTTCCTTTCCTACAAAGGAAAATACCCCTTTATCGGCCCAGTGAGTTTTGCCTCAGTAAATACCAAAAATCACTGCACACAACGGTACACTTGTCTCAGTCAATAGCTCTGCACCCTGTTCTTCAGGTATTGCCTTTCTCTTCCCTTGGCAGGACTCATATCTCTCCTCCCAGCCTATTTCTGAAAAGTCATTGCACATGACTGAGGTTTCGCCTTGCATTGGGGTGTTACAAGAATCCTGTTAGCAGTTCTCAGCCTGAAGTCATGCACATTGGCTAGAGAAGATTCTTTCTCTGGCTTTCTATTTTTTACTCTTTCTATACTTTTTTTTATATGAAACATGCTTTCTGGCTACCGCAGTTGTGCTCAGCTGACAAAGGAGGATGTTGAACTAAGCCCCAGCTCTGAGCACTGGCTTTCAGCTCCGCACTTTTCCCACAGTTGGCTGCTGTCTTCATTGGAGCTGACTCCTTCTTGATGGCCTAGCCCCAGTGACCTGCCCTTTGATGAGCTCTAAGTGTCAGCTTGAGCTTCCTGGAGTTTAAATGAAGGCAAAAGACTGCAAACCCCAAGGCAGATGTAAGGACTGGGTCTACAGTTATTTCACAAGACAAGAGGGAGAAAACTGTCTTTTTGAAGATGGCCCAGGGTAGAGCTGTTGTCACTTGTGTTCCTGGGTACCCAAGGATAAGTAATGTCAGCTGTACAAGTCCAGGCTGTGCATGAGGAAGAGAAAAAGGCCTATGTAACATCCCTCTTCTCCTTCAGAGTTTTTTGGCTGTGTCATACCACAAGAAATAGAGCAGGTGGGGGAGGAAGGAAATCTGGCAGCACTATCATAACAAGACCTGTCTCTTTCCTTACCTTGGCCATGCCAGGAATATGGGTTAGGCTTTATGAGGAAAAGCACTAACAGGCTTTGCTCCCCTGAAAAGAGCAAGGAGGCAGCAGGAATGGGAGATATCTGGTGGAACAAATAATTTTCTGCTCTATCCCTAGGAAGTGGCAGCAGCACACCTCTCCAGTCTGGGACTGGAATATGTGACGGTACAGTGTCAGGGATAGCAGCACCATGGGCAATGGTGTATGCAAGCCCCAGGCACCTACCAAGATGAGAAGTGGTTCTTTGACATAATCTTGACTGGGGGAAATATTTTCTCTTATGGGTGGAGTGGGAAGGACCAGGCTAGTCAGCCAGTCACCACTGGCTTTGGAGGGGTTGCTATCATCCCTCTGCCTGTCCTCCACACACCCCCTCAGACACTGTGGATGTGACACATGTACATACACACAAACATATATGTAGAGATGAAGGATTAGGACTTGCTGAAGCTAAGAGAACAACAACAACAACAAGCCAGAAAATGTAGTTTCACATGAAAACCACATGTGATTGTCCTGTCTGCCTCACTTGTGTCTGTATTTCAAGCGCCTAATGCAGCAGTCCTTTGAAAGCATGCCATGCAGCACCTACTTAGTCAATAGAGAGAAGAAGACTCTATGATGGTCTCTAGAGACACATCCTGCCCACACAGCTGTTGTACCTGAGTTTAGGCAAGGTTTGTAATAAACAGCGATATATGTAGGTAGGTTGATTAAGTGAGTTAGATGAAACAGGCTTTCAAGTACACATCCCTTTTCCAGGCATTAAACTTGGGCAGACGGACTGTCCTTCTGGAAGGCTACAGAGGCAAATGCATTCCTCTGTTGACTAGGCAGAGGAGTTAGATACCTATTTTATGAGGACTGCATCATCAGTGGCCTGAAATTGAGCAGAAAGTTAGGCATCTGTGTTAGATAGGCTGAACACCAGCCAAACTCATCTGTTAAAGGAAGGCAATTCACTTTTCTGGGAATGGATATAACCTTTGGGTATTGCTGAAGTAAATTTGTGGGTAAAAGTGTTAAGATTATGAAGACAGGTATATACACTGTGATTCATAAGTGGTGCATCAGAGGTAAAGAAGGAGCATACTTCCCAAGCAGCTAGGGTTTGTGCACAAAGACAGATTAAGCAAAATATCTTTGCTGCAGGTGACACTGATTAAGAACTTGCTCTGCTGAGTAAACCATACCCAAATGCATCTGGTAAATGCCAATGCTCATCCAAGCCAGCTTCTTCTTTGAAGTATCTAGGTGAAGCCTGAAACTATTCTTCTTGCACCTTATATTGAGATCATGGCTTGAAGTCCTAATGATGGAATTTCAAGATGCTGGTATTGCCACCTGAGCAAATTACTGCCCAGCTTCAATGGGAGAAGGATGGCTATTCTTGTTAGTGTGACAAAGCCAAGCTTTTACATGGACCAAGATTTGTGTCCATCTGTACAACAAACTTTTGAAAGTAAGTGGTCAGGTTTTTCCTAAAAGCTTTATGAGCTAAGAAAGTGCAGATGATCGCCTTTGGAAGTACACAGCTCCTGTGCTCTGTGACCTTCACCATATAGCATAGGGACTGCTATGTGTATGCATCATCTTGCACACGCCTCTCAGGTCATCTGCCTGCTGTCAGGATATGAATGCATCTGCTAATCTTGCAGAAGCAACCAGCTACAGCTGCAGGATCGCTCTTTGTCTTTGCAGGAACACTGAATTGGCCCAACACTGCCTTCATCACAGTCAGCTACCATGTTGAACTTCCACCGTAGAAACCTACTACCTCCTATTTCTCAGTAGTTTGACTGTTTCTTTCCCCCTTGTCCTTCCTAGTTAAGTTGCCATGGATCATCTCCTCTATCCCTTTTAACATGCTGTCTTGGAGGCAAGGAGTTTCTTCTTCCTCTGAAGAAACTCAAAGGCCATCACTTTTTTCAGTACCAAACCAGCAACCTCCTGCACTCTTCCTGTGCTGAACACTGCTCATGTGCCCACCACATATGTAGACTCCTTTACCTTTATGCTCTCTTTACACACACACACACGTGCATGTGTGCTTGCAAGCCCATCCAAACCTGCAGTCAGGATCCTATCCTTCCATCTGCTGGAGTCTGTGCCCAAGCACACCTGTAGCAAGGCTATGGAGATATTTTAGCTGCGGGTGACAGATCTTTACAGCTATTGCATCTGAGGCTGATCAATATTATTAAAATTCCAACCAATGTTTTTCTCCCTTGCCTTTTTCTTGTTTCTATAGCAATTTCTCTCTCTGTTCTATGCCTCTGCACCAACTTTCTTCCAATGCTGCACAGTTCTGCTTTCCCTCTGACTCAGCCCTCCTCTTCACCATACCCTGATACCAATCTGCACCCATGTCCCCTTCCCTGGTTCGTGCCTGACTGCTGGGCAGAGGTGGAGGAAAGAGGCAGTGCTCTCCGAAGCAGGCTCCACCCCTGTGACAACCACTGCAAATGCTGTCATGGGGAGTCCAAGATGAGGAGCCCAAATGTCTTAGAGTGGGAAGGACAGTGTAGTGATGGAGACTTTGCATCCATGCTAAGATTAAATGAGGGCTGCTCATAATCAATACATTTACCTGGACTCTTGGGAAGCTATTTTTAGGGAAAAAAAATAAAATAATATTTTTGTTGGATGATTCAGTTCTAACATCTGAAGGTTAAAAAGGAGACAGATTGTATATATGAATCTTTATATACATGAATATGCACACATACATATCATACATATGTATACATACAGAGGCACTATACATACATATTAACAGAGACAATTAAACATGTACAGACAGAGAAACTATTGTGATCTAACAGGGAGATGGGAGTCCAGCATTTCGAATGCTAATGTTTTCTGGGATGTTTTTTTAGGATGCTTGGTGACCCTGTCTCATTTTTCCTTTTTATATATTAAAGGTGATGATAAAAATTAGCTCTTAAATCGCAATGCCCTTTCTTCAAATAACCATATGACTTACTTGCTGTGCAGTGTTGTTACTAGGATTGTTCACATTTAACTATGTTACATTAAAAGCTAGTTGAAAAATGATAATTATTTTCCAGGGGAAAATTGTCATTATTTTGGCTTTCTTTCCTGTGAATATTTTAGTTAACACACAAAACAAATCTGGGGTGGGGGAGACGGCCACAGGAACAGATTAATTTTTGTCTTTTTTTAATCAATCTGAAACCCAGTCAATTTCTAACATGAATTTAGTGTTTTTGAAGGCCAACATTTTTAATCAAGACAGTTTTGTTTTTTCTGCTGTTGGCATTTTTTTTTAATCTACTAGAATGTAAATTTGCTGCAGAAACATCCAGTTTGGTCAAAATATCACTTTTTGGTCACCCTTCCCTTCCCCAGCCATTTTGATGAAAAAATGTCAAGCAGCAATAGTTGTGTCATCTCTGATTTATCTGTTTTTCTAGAGCCATTAGTTTCAAGCAGCAGATGAAAAAGCACCACAATGGAGCAGTCACTCATGGAAAAGCCAACCTGGACAGTCAGATAATGTCGCTGGTTCCCCTCGTGGTGTTGCTTTTTCTCACCCTGTCTCTGATGGTGACAGGAGTGTGATGGGGATCACAGGTTGTGGGGACACCCCAAAAGAGATGTGTATTGGGAGGAAGAGTTGGGCTGTGATGGGACAGAGCCAGGATGCAGGGTGGGCTGGCGCAGAAGGGAGCTCCAGTCTGCCCAGCACCAGGGTTGCGGTAGGGAGCAATGGAAAAGGGCTGAGCATTCACAGCCCCAGTTTCCTTCCTCAGTGACATCCAGGATTTACTTGCTCATGCAAACATACCTATGTCTCCCTATTGCTCTCTCAGTTGTGTTTTAGCAACCAAGGACTTTGCAGGCAAAGGCCAGTGCAATAAACTCAGGTCATTTTGGGAAGCAGTGATGGTAAAGTTCAAACGTATTTTATATGGCTACTTTTCCAGCAAAGCCTGTAGCTTGTTTCACTCTTGATGGCCAGCTTGGTGGGTCTTATCCCCCATGGAGCATTTGCCCTGCCTCATACAGAGCACTTGCTCCTGTTTTTGCTGCTGGTGAACATTAGGTGGGAGAAGAAATTAAGCTTGGTAGTAGCTACATTTCTGTGTGTAACAAAAGGTTCTTTATTGCAAGGGGGCCTCAAGGCGTTTGCTATCTCCTGAGCGTTGTACAAACAGTTTAATTAAAAAAATGTACATGATTGAGAACCAAATCTAATTGGGAACCTGTAAGTGAGCTTCTGTGCCCAGTATCCTCTGGTTCTGCTCTTTTCCCCTTGTAGATTGACTCGAGCTTATCAAAATGCTGATGAACCCAATGCTTCACTCTCCTGTTCTTATTGATGAGAGTTAGATAGAGATGCTATACCCATTCCCTCCTTCCTTTTCCCCACCAGACAACAGTACCTCCCAGGATGATCTCAAGACTGCTAATGAAGCCCATCACATGGATCTCATCAAGTAGGGTTTTGCTGCCAGTGATCTCCATGTACGTTTCCTGATACAGCCTACCTGGGTCTCAAGTGACTACCTTGAAACACTACAGTCCACAAGTGTCTGCCAGGATGGGGATGAGGAACTGGGTCTGCAATTGCTCACCAGGAGCAGAAGGAGTTGTTAGGGTGGTGCTTCTGTGGGATTGCATCCAGGAGAAGAGAAGACCCCAATTCTCCCAGCCGAAAGCCCTGGCAGTGGTCCTCAATGACCCCCAGAGCCAGTGGCAAGGAGGCAGGGCTGGACTCTAGAGCTACCTGGCCTGCCCGTAGCTGTGGTGGTAGGGTCACCTTGTGCCCCATGATCATGCAAGACTTCCTGAATGCATCAAATACCCATCCACAGGCATTACTGCCCTGCATGACAGGATGCGCACCTTGCATCATCTCCCACAAGAAGTCTTGCACTTCTGGGTCTGCTTCTATAATGGGATCATTCCCCAGGGGTGAGATTTCAACCTTTTTCTGCCAAGCCTGTTCAGCACCTCCCCTACCCTCTACACCCCTCTAAATCAGAATGCAGGTAGGAACAGATACTCTCAGCTTGCAACACTCAATTACTCCTTCTGATATTTTATTTTTTTTGCCTGCAGCTTCAAATTACCTTCAAGGTACACAGTGCAATTAGCTAAAAATATTTCCTGCTTCATTTTAATTGCACTAAAACTCTAACGTACCTCCAGTGAGGAGCAGTAAGGTAGAAATCGGTGCCCCAAGTATTTCAAATTGCTTAAAGCCCAGAATGACTTAATAAGCTTACATAGTTCTATTAATTATTAAATGTTATTAATTTTTTTGTTAAAAAAAAAGCGTAACACCTTCCTGAAGCCACATTCTGTATGATGGTTGTGAAAGAAGATACTTTTGCTAAGGAGATGATAACTCATTTTGAGCTTTAGAAAGAGATGACAAGAATTCCTCCATGTAGTTGGAGCAGTTTCCATCTCTGAAGTATTCACAGCTCATGGTAAATTTTAGTATCTCGGAATTTGATTCTGAAAACACTTATGTGTGTGACTTATGTATGTGACTCATTTCACTGCTATAGCTGAGGTATTTATATGGTTCTAATTTAGAGCTAGATCACATTTTTGTTCAAAGCCTTTCTTGGTGGAAAATGCAGGTGATCAGTCAAACATTTTGATTGCTTCAAAAATAATCACAACTTTTTGTCTGAGAATTTAAAAAGAAAACCAAAACTAAACGATTTTTTTTTTGTTGTTGTTGTTTCTAAAGCACTGAAAACCAATGTGCTGATTCCTTCATTCCCATGATGGCAAGTTCATAAGATTACTTCAATATGCTTTGAAAAAAGTATTGAAAATAAACCCCAAATTCCATTTGCATCCAGTGGAGTCTGATCAGCCTCTGTCCTCTGGGTTTCTGATTCATCATTAGCTTGTGCTTATGAAGCCTGTCCCCTTGTGCCTGCAGCTGTGCTGGCTGGATGTACCATCATTCCCTGATCACACATGGATGAACCCCAAGACTGGACCCCTTCAGCTCTGCCGCTGAGCTTTGCTTTGTAACCTGTTTTAATTCCATTCAATCTGTCCACCTTAAATGACTGATACAGTGGGTCACTGCTGGTCTAGCTGACTTTAAACTCATCAGGAAGCTATCACACAAGCCGTTCAGCTGACAGAAGTGGGGGAGACACTGACCATCTGGAAGTGAAAACCACAGCTGATCTAAAAGCTGAAGTGTGGCTATGACCTTAAGCTGTAGAGGGGTGTGTGATGTTCCAGTTTCATGCCCACAATCTCACTTCCTAATGTTAATATTAATGGTCTCACTGGTTTGAGACTCAGGAAAATACTGTAGTCACTTGAGATCCTGAAATTTTCTCAAAAGACCTCAAAAGAGCTGCAGAAAGGATTAATACCTGTACTCATAATTTCTAAGACTATGATCTGTACAATGTAAACATGGATTGTTTGATTTTGCTTTGCTTATATTTTCAGTACCAATGTGACAAAGAAAGATGGTTATGGATAGATTTTGGCAGTGAGAGCTTTCGCTGGCCAATGTGCCTGGAGAGGCTACCCCAGGGTTGCAGCAGGTTGTCACCTCTCTTCCCTCTTCTAGTCCTCAGGTCTCAAATGCCCTTACCAACTTGAGTAGTAGTCAGGTCTTACATATTATAGAGATGTGTTTAGGAGGAACCAAGGTGAGACCCAAGTGCTCCTTTCACCCAGGCCATTGGTGGGATGTCAGATGATGTTTTCTGTGCTGCAATGAATTCAGTGAGCTTCTCACCAGTCTCCTACAAAGGACAGGGTCATGTCAGCCTAAGCCTTTATGCTTCTCCCCGTGCCTAAGGGTTAGGGATTTACCTGAGTGAGGGATGGTGATGTGGCTAGAGGTGGGACTGAGTGCAGGTCTCACCCTCTTCCATAGCTGTGAATGAAGCCTGCTAGTGATGGTAGGGTCCATAACAAATATCAGAAAGTTGCTGCCAGTCTCTGCAACTCTCTTCACCTCTCCTGAACTCTCCAGAGAAAGATAAACCTTTGACCATCTCCAAAGCAGCTCATGTCTGCAATTGATTCTTACAGAGTTTCAAGGGAAATTGAAGGCACTCAGCCTCTTGCCAAAGGGCACATTGAGAAGATGAGTCTCTGAAATAAACCAAACCAGCCCTCACTGCTCGTGTGCCGGTCCATTCACTTGCTTCCTCTGAAGCAGAACTCCAGGAAGGCAGGTACTGGCTCCTCCTTCCCCATGGGAAGAGAGGAGGCAGATTAAAGAGAAGGGGGGAAAAGAAATAATTTCACATCTACTGTGACCTGAACAAGAAAAGGCTCCTGACACCAACAAACTAATCAACGCTGAAAGATTATGAGGTCAAGGCTTCCCTTTTCCTCTATTGTTCTTTTGATTTTTTCTGACTGGCTGGGACTTCAGCTCTGCCCTGGCAAGTCTATAAATATAAAAGCCTTTCTTGCCTTCCTCTGGGGTACACCAAAGACCATTTGAATACCTGTGGGGAGAAGTTAAAACTAAACAGCACCAAAGCTACTCACAAAACCCAGGTTGTCCAGATAATCTTCAAGTGCTGACCGTAAATTTCTGTAAGTCAGGCCCAAGAAACTTGTCTCTGCTCAATGGGAAATGAGGAAGGCAGCTCCCCCTGCTAAGAGCAAGCCCTCTAGATTCAATGTTTCATGTGAAGACTTATGGTCCGGAATACTAATGACAAGCAACAGGGTGTGAGTTGTGCCTGAGGGAGGTGGCTGGGACCTCAAGGGATGAGCTCTGAACGTGTGGGCTGCCTGGAGCACCTCAGTGCCTGTGTCTCCTTCCCTGTGCCTCACAAGATGATGCTGAGCCATCTTGGTCAACCACCAGAGCGCAGCGGCTAGGAATTTCCATGACCTGGCCACCAAGAAGATCCTAGCCTTTGCAGAGACTTTTCCACTGGCACCTACAGAGTGTAAAATGCTCTTGAAGGTAAAGAGAAGTGTTTATAAATCCCCTTGGTATGGAGGGAAAATGGCAGAGGATCTGAGAATATCTACAATTGCTGCTGCATGAGTAGTGTCAAGTGTCCTCGTCCTGATGTGCTACCCATGTCTTCTGCACTGCAGCATAGGGAACTTTACTAAGTGGTCTTTTCATGGCAAAGACAAGGGCGCTCCCTCCATCTTTCCTTCCCTTGGGCTCTCTGCTGGGCTTTGCGCTCCATCAATGCTTGGTTTGATTGAAAAGGGGAAAAGAAAAATGCCCCGTTCCCTACCAAGGCCTGACAAACAGGAATCATAGCTGCAGCATAAGCTTCTCTGATGGATTCTGCCTCAGCTAAATGAAATTAAGATTTCAGCAAACAAGCCCCAGTTCCGTGGTAACAGTAGAACAAATGACATCTGATAATTGCTAACTTCTTTTGCTTATTCTTTGCTCTGTTCACCCCATCAGTCTCTCCAGATTATATTTTCAGCTGAGTTTAATGAACACCATTTATTAAACTAACACCAGGGTTCTGCTTTGGCCTCAGACAGATGTGCCTGCTAATATGAATCATTTTGTTAATTGGATTATTCTGATGGAGAGTGGATCCCTGCCACTCTGAGGAGCACAAACAAACGGGGAACAGCTCGCCTCCAGTTGTGACCAGCCGCTCCTGTTCATTAGGAGGCAGCTCCAGGCTCTGCAGGCAGCCTGGCAGGGTGCTGTCCCTACCGCTCCCATCAGCCTGCACTTCTGCTCCGTTCCCTTTCCCCCTCATGCGCAGAGAGAGCCCAGACCTCAGTGTGGCCCTCAGCCTGGCTTGACAGTGGAACATGAGCTTCACTGCTACCCTTTCTGTGTTTGCCACATGCACAGGATTTGCCGCCTTCTTTTCCATGGTGAACAGTTCTTTATCTGAATGCAAATCAGAACCCCTTAACAGTGTATTCTTCCCAGTGTGCCATGTCTGACCTCCTTTTACATTGACAGCTGAGTAAATGAATACTACTTATCTGCTCGTGATCCTTCTTTACTCTGATCTTCTGCCATTATTTGGGCAAAAGGACAGGGATGATACGCTTCTAAAGGCTTGTATTAATCAGAAAAGAGAGACAAAATCCATCTGAAATCTCCCAGAGATACCCTTAGTCTATCGTTTGGGATTCTAGTGTTGAAAATTTTGGGTCAATCTCTGTAATACATTGTGTTCAGGCACCAGACATCCATCTATCTGTCTATCTCAATACAAATCCTACCTTCTGTGAACCATAAAACTCCTAGCAGAGTGACATTACCACTTCTCACATCGACAGAACACACTGAGCACACATAACTTGGGGAAAAATTACAGAGGCAATTTGAAAGATCAGAAGAGAAAAAGCAGAAGATTTCTGCTCCCTGAACGTAAGTGGCCAAATCCCACAGCAAGTCTTTAGCTGACACAAATCATCATCACTCTGTTAAAGTCTGCGTTTTTTTCCCAGGTGAACTACAGGCCCGGCACTTCTCCAGCTAAATGTGATCCTCAGGACAACTTGTTTCAGAGCATTTCTGAAGGAAGAAATGATTTGCATTTTAATCCTAAGCAGCATCCTGGAGTTACTTCCAGGAATCACTGGTGAGTGCTAGAAACCAGTCAGTACGTCTGGCTGTGCTAAAAGAGAAAAGACCCCAAAGCCAACCATGGTGCCAGTCCAATGCCTTTACTAACAGCCCTTTAATATGCTCTTCAACAAAGCCATCTACTGAGAAGTCCCACATTCAGGTTAAGTTTAGGAATGCTTCTCCAGGAATGGGGTATTCCTATACTCTTGATCAGGGTCTGTACACTTTTCTCCAAATTGTATTACACTGGTCTTCATGGGAACAGGAAAAAGACCTTTGAGAATTCCTGATGGGATTTTCTCTAACAAGGTCTGTACAGTTTGTACCAAATAATGCCCTTGTAAGCTAAGAGCAGAAGACAGAAAACACTCATATTACCCCCTACAGAAAGCATCAAATCTCTCAAGAACTGACATGTTAGAGCCCAGTTTCCTAATCAGGTGTTGAGCTGCCTGCTTGGCTCCCTCTCCCAGTGCCCAGTCTGTCATGATGGAGCAATGTGTGCCATGCAAGCAGAATGCAGAGAGGATAATAGCATGAGCATGGAAAACATTCGCTTGCCATATGTCACAGGAGAAGGGATGCAACCTCGTCTGTTGAGTGGAGATGCTTCAAGAGAGGAGAAAAAAAATAGGATCTATCCAGGAAAGACAAATTTGTAGCTGACTGCACAGCCTATGGATTTCATTGCCCAATCATTTCCAAATCCTTAGAAATGAACGTAATGAAAACCTATTGCTTTTGCAACATCCTGCTTTTTAAGACTCTGCCTTGACAACCAGGGCCCTGATCCACACCCAAATCAACCACAAGATGTCTGTAGACTTCAAGTACTGGCCTCATATAGCCAGAAATCTTAAAAGTAGACATCTTATTCCTTGAGGATCTTAGTTATGCTGCTCTGCACAGAATGGGTACTTCAGACAAACCAACTCTTAGATCTGTCCTAGGAGGAAAAAGGGGACTTCTGAAGGGGAGAGGAGGGTGAATATCTTTCCCAGTAATGGGAGAAATCTTCTTTTAAAGAGGATCACTAGAGTGTGCAACTGCAGCTTTCCAGGGATGCAAGAGAATTTCTTCTCTTTCTAAGTCACTGTTCTATAAAGAGATTTTTAAAATAAGCTATAGTGATGTGTTTGGAGACAAGCATGTTCGTTCCTTAGTCTCTCTGCTCTAAAAAGACCAGAGCATCCAGAATGGTGCCATTGTGTCTCCATCCAGAACTGCAAATAATTGAAACATCTCTGCTGGGAGAATATTTAGGGTTGAATAAGTAGTACTGGGGCTGAATTCTTTGGCTGCCATAAATCAGCGCCACTCCACTGACTTCAGAGGAGCAGGTGATTGACGCTGCCTGAGAACTTTGGCTGATCATGGCTGTGGTTAGTACCTTTCCAGGCAGAGCACTGAGTTCTCATTTAGTATGCTTCTTGGTTGGGAAATGACTTGACTGTTGTTCTCCTTTCCCCTCCAGCTCAGCCTTCTACCAATATTTCAAAAATGTTGGATGAACCTCAGCTAAGTGGAAAAATGAACCATTTGAAATAAAACCTGCCTTTTCTCTAGCTGCAGTCACAGGGCAGGATGAAAGACACATGAGAAACAGGGTTTGCACTGCAAACCTTCAATTCTCTGCTACAGCTGAATCAAACACTTCAGAGACCAGAGTTTTGATATTCACTTGTATCTGGCCAATGTTACCGTACCCATGAATTATTCAAATATGCAATTATTGCATTTGATGTATTACTGGGTATAACGGTGGGAATGAGAAACAGTGTTCTAGTGCAGCTGATTGTATATGCCTTCCAAACTATAAGGACATCACTTTAAGGTGCTCACAGTGATGGAGCACTCTGCAACCCCTTATTAAGATTCTTGCCAACTCCTGTAGCAGTTCTCCCCTGCAGAGCAAATTTCATGGAGTTTTTTAGCCTTCCTTTTCTTTATATCTACAGTGTAAGTGCCAAACACTACCCCATACAGCCTCAATTCATGGTTCTGCAGCAGCTCTCAAAGGTCAGTGGCAAAAAGATCAGATAATTTTCAGCCTACTGATCAATGATGCGCAAGTGACCTGTGTCCTGTGAACCATGTGTTGGAGCTAACTTATAATGTTAACTTTACTGAGAGTTTCCAGTTTCGTGCATTAACCTTCTCTGCTAATCCACTTTTCCTTAGGGCCAGAGGGCTGTGCCCTGCCTTTGGCCTATACTGTCCATATCATCTTTATTTGGACAAAAAAGCATGCTCATGACACTGATGTTTTCTTTTGACTAACCACACCAGAGACAGATTTACCAGCTTTCAAGCGTATGAAGCATAGGGTCGTCTTAAGAAGAACATCTCTTGCCTGAAGTCCTAAGTCCTAGACCTGTGTGATTTCATGCACTGAGCTTCAAAGAACTTGCCCTTTGCTCTCTTCCTAAGTACTTGCATTTGCAAACTGATAACTTGCTTCCTTCCTGTCTGCTCTTTTTCTGTACTGCTCTCCCCAGTGTCCCAGTATCAAACAATTTTGCTGACTCTGCTCTTATTCTAAGGTCCTTTAGGAAAATGACCACACTTGTTTTTAAACCTCACCCAGGATTATCACTAGCCTCTTATGTTGTGGGTCTTTGCCCTCCCCCCCCTCCCCCCCATTCTCTTTCTACCTATTTTGTTTAGCAGAGGATTCATTCAGTCAATGTTTGCTGCTGCTGGAACAAATGTTTTAGCTCTGTGTGTCTCCTGTGTTTTTTCCCTTTCTTGGCTCTCATTTCAAATCATGACTGCTTAAAAAAATCTACCTTCTTTTCTTTTATTTCCTAGCTTTTCTACAAGTTGCAGTCCCTCATGCAGTGCCCCAGCAAATCTCTGTGCTGGATGAACCTAATAAAAAAGTTCCTTCAAAGGCTACTGTTTTCAGGCTACTGCAGCTGCCCATTAACTGACACAACCAAAGTTCACACCATTCAACTCAGAAAGGCTTTAAATCTGACCTTCCCTGGTAATTTATGTTACGCAGTCCATATGAGATCCCACAGTAATCTTGTTGGTCAATTGGCCAAATATAACACTGCCACCCTCCAGTTAACCCTGGGTCTTTGGGGGTTTTGCTGTTGGAAGCCTTCAGACGTGGCACAACCATACCAAGCTCATGGTCTTTTCACAGTAGGGACAACTCAGCAGGCTCTTTGCTGGCTGAGTCATTGGGAAAAGTTCTTACAAGCCTCTGAAAGTTTACTTTAGAGCATTAGGACCAACAGCATCACAGTGGGATGAGAAATGAGAGACTGCTTCTTATCTATTATTTAACTCTGAAATAATTGCATTATCTAACATTTTGAAAAAATGGGGACATGGGTTTTAATGAAGAATTCATGCTCTGAAGTGAAGGAAAGTGTTATGGCATTGCATTGTGCTGCTCTATCACTCTCATGACAAATAGTGCGGATCCCTTAGTGACCTACATGGACTCATTTAGATGCAAACACAGCAATACTCCTGAAAAGCTGCCCTGCTTTGAGGAAGAACAAGTTCCAAATATTGCTGAATGGAATTCAGTCTCAGAGCGGTAATTACTGATTGTAATTTTGGAGCAAATGCAGTAATTAATTATTGTCGTTTTCCATCAGTGCATTATATTGTGTGCCAATCTTAGAATAACTACAATAATTAGCAAATGGGATTTTGCATGCTCTGGTATAGAAACTGTGTTTTATAGAACAGACATGAGAATTTTACTATAATAAAGTTATTAATAATTTAAATGGACAGACAGGTTAAAAATGATCAGCCAGAGAAGAAGAGGGTTTCCTTGTCAGCTTTGCAAACACCTTCAGTAGTTCTGTTTCAGCCTTTCCCAGTAACATTCACTTCCATTCTTTCATGTATGAGCACAATAGCACAAAGTTTAGGCTACAAACACAGTGAAGGATGTTAAATTTAATCACAGTTGTCAATGGAAATTAAAAGCAAAAGTAATCCAAAGAAAATAAAAAAATATTGGCTGAGTTCATGTTTTTCCAGTACCTAAACAGACTTTTCCAAATGAAGCTGTGCTGATTTTGTTCTCACTTTATTCACTCATACTAAAGCTTGTGCTGGAGAACTGTTTTGATGTAATTATACTAGTGCAGATTTCCACAGTGTAAGCAAGTCCTAAATGATCTAAGTGATGACTAAAGGAGGGAAACGACTATAATTTGTACAAGGGGAAGAGAAATTGGTTAGCATGACTGTAGGAGGCATAACTACAAGAAATAGTATTAGATCCTGATAAAGGATATTAGTGTGAATCTTAAGACAAACAGCCTAAGAGAAAACAGTGAGATCAATGCAGCTGCAGAATAGCCTCTAACAGGAAGTAATGCAAGCCTATCTGAGAGGTACGAGCAACCAAAAATTCAGTAAACAATATTCTTTCACTAGGCTTTGTATTGAAATGATCTAAAATGACAAAAAAAACCCTGAAATTCTTCATTCACAATCTTGTTTTTTATGGGCATTTGGATTCCTCTTGTTTGTTTTAATTTTGACTGATCATATCTGCTTGCTTTAAAACAAGGTAGTTTGGTTCTTTCATCAGGGCACAGAAAAAGGAAAATAGAAAGTTTTCCAGTCTGGTAAGCTATACATTCCAGTGAAAAGAAAAGAAACCAAACATTTCCTCTGGGAAGAAAACATCACCTATTCCAGCTAGCTGCAAAGACATGCATCTCACACCATCTACAATAAACCACACATCAGCTCAAGTTCAGGAAGCTGTGAAGGAGGACCTGGACTTTGGGGTTTTGTATTTGAGCTTTGGTTTGTTATTTCCCCTGGCATTTTGGAGAAGCAGGTTGCCTGGACAATGCATTCTTTTGCTGTTTTGACATTACTTGTAGAAGCACAGCTGAAAAAAATATGACTGTTGAAAATTTTTTCCACTCCTCTGCGTCACTTTTGCCTCACTCAGTTTTCTTCACTCACCCTCCCTTTGTCTCACTCTGTTTCAATCAGTGCTCCAGGTTAATCCCAAACAAATTTATCTCCATCTTCAGCTTCAAACGAAGCCTCGACAGCCAAGTATCTATCTGAGATGGTAAGTAACACTTTGCTAATGATCAGTCACTGCAGTGAAATCACAGAAGGGGAATGGTCAGGACTTTTTCTGCTCTTCCGTGCAATGCCTTTTATCAATCTATCAGCTAGATGTTTCTGTGCTGCTCTGTGAAGTACTTTAATGCTGGAAGAATTACGGGGCTTTCTAGGCAATATTGCCCTATCGTAGGTCCTACTGACTTGGCATGAATGTGGCACTGGCGAACTAGCTTCAAGACCCTGTGTGGAGGGCTGGAATCACATGGATCACTACTGCTTCCATGGGGAGGATCACAGGAGCTCATCTTTCTGCCTGTCCTAGTAGTCCTCCATGGTGCTTGCCATGCAGAGGGCTCACATGTGCCTCATGGCACATCACAGAGACCCTTTCAATGTTTGACAGCATGCTTAAAGCACTTGCAACGAAAACAAAGGATGTCAAATCACTGTGGCCAAGACTGCTTATGTCCCAAAAGGGAGATTTATAAGTTTAAAAAAAAAAATGCATCCAGAACAAAAATTGAGTGAAGATCTTTCTTGGTTAGGAAATAACACTCTGGTGGATTACATCAAACTGGTGTTTCTTGTTTTTTTTGTTGGCATCTTCTTATTTTTGGAAAGGAATTCAATAAAACAAAGCTCTTCTTTAGAAAAATCACAATTAAAAGGTTTCTTGAGCATCCCCTTGAAGCACATGAGTAATTGCCCTGATGTCACTATGGTTATGTGCATGCTTCAAATTGGAATTAAGGACCCTGAAGAGCAGTGACCAAAGTAAAACTAGATAAAAAACATACAGGAGTTATTGTATTTCTGCAAGTTAAGGGAGCTGCCTGCTTTCAAGCTTTGCAGTAGCTATCTGTTCTGAACCCATGGGACTAGCTGCCTTCTGTCCCAGTGTTTTTTAGGAAACTTCTTGTTGCATTAATGACATAGTGGGCAAGTCAGAGACTTCCAGTGGTATTTTGGAGGCTGACTGGAAGTCACACATCAGACCAGCCATGGGGGTACAATAACACTGTGCTGAGCCAAGCTCCTGCAATGGGCTGACCAAGGTGGGAGTCTACAAGAGAAGAAGGACCTGTGATCTGCATTTACACCATTTCAATGTACCTCTAATAAAGGCTCCTATAAACAGAAGATGGGAGTGCTCTAGTGGTAACAACTTAACTGATTTTGCTGGACAGCAAGTTACTAATATCCATGTAAAATCCAGAAAACCAAAAGGACTTCCTATCTAAGAGTCAACATTTGAAGACTGTTCTCCTGCTTTGCAGAAGCAAAGAAAACAAATGCCCAAAGAGAGATACGGAATTTTACTGCCATTTTACCAGCTGATTCCTTTTTGTATCATTTTCTAGTGAAAAAAAAAACCAAACTCAAACCCATACAACACATCTGATTTCTACTACTGAGTCATCTTTTCTTATACGAAACAGCCTGAGACCTCAACAGCAGCCTGATCATGAAAAGGTAGAGACAGAGCACTTTATAATGATCCATGATAATGAAAACACTGTAGACTCATACCCGTGAATCTTTAACAACACACGTGTCTACAGCTCTGCAGTTTCTTACATGACCATAAGAAACAAGCATATTTTCAGTGATTACAGCTATGCTGCGCTACGCTATAACATTATTGCTTGACACCAGACTAGGGAGGCACTTCTGTTCCTTGATCTCTTTGCTTGTGTCATGGAAAATTTCCCCAACAAAGACAGTCCTTGCTATAACAAAATTGCAGGCAAGCATCTCTCACTCTCCCCTACCAAAACCTGCAATAAAAAGCCAGCGTGATGAAGCAAAAAGGATTTGGATATGGAAACATATTTTGGTTTCAAGCTTCCAAAAGGCCTTGTCGTGAGCAAGGAAAAGAGGTATTTGAAGAGGGAAAATGCATTGATAGTTATCTTCATATAGTCACACATAAAGGAGAGTCTGAACTATGGAACCTGCATGTTGCATGTGCATCTAATATGTTTATTGAAAGGCTTCTTAATCTGCTTCATGTTGCTTTCAGGACAGCACTTTTTCAAAGACATTTTCATCCCATTCTTTAATTCTCCATGGAAAGGGTACTGCTCTGAAGACTGAAACAGTACATTTTAGAAAGATACTGGAGATAGCAGTGAAAAATTAGAACACTTCATAGTTCTTTTGGAATTTTGAAGATAGGTATTTCCTGCCTATACCTTAGATGGGTCAAAAATGTTCTGAATCAAAATCACTGAATCTTAGACATTACAGCTCTAATGCCCTAGGAAGGTCACCTAACCCGTCTCCCTGTCACTAATTTGGGAGTACCAACTGCTTGTTGGAGTTTACGGTCACCCTGGGTGCTTGGGTTTATTGTAAAATCTTTAGTATAGAACAGTTTTAACAACAGGGCGACTTCATCTCTCTGTAACAAAAACATGCAATTTTATATTTCTGTTTCTCAAATAATTTTCTAATGGACAATCCAGCCAGTAGTGGAAAATATTTCCACTTTTGGAAACATCTCAATTTTTATTATTGGGATTCCAACATAACAGGCTGCTGCTTCTGATATTTTTGACACCGTTAAATGTATTAGAAGTTCCCTTGGAGCACCAAGCTGGCTCCTTTCCAATAATACTAAGTACATGAGTCTAACAATAAGACCCATGTTCAGATTTGTCTAGGTCCTCACTCAAGCAAATCTTCCTTGCCTTTGTTTGGGTTTTATCTACACACAGAGGTTAATGCTAACTGAGGAAGAAGTAAGCATAGAACCTTCTATTTATTTCTTGGTCTTAGGAAGAAAGAAATTAGGGGTTATTTAGTTGTCAGTGAGACATATTTACATAAAGTTATTATGCTGGGATGAAATTGGATACAGACTATACCGCATGAAGAATGAGGAATGCTTTGGAACATTTGCAACACAGAGCTATTGAGACAGACACTGTCCCAGACCAGTCACCTGGGATTAAACTGCAGCTCAGTCCCATCTCTTAATTGCAGATTTTCTTCAGCCACCAGAAATGCTGTCTTTGGCTGAGCGAGCGGAATCAAGACAACTTCTGGCTCTCCTCTAGTGACCAGGAGGACTTTCTAGTGATGTAGGATGCCCCTGGGGTGGGGAACTTAGCTCATCCCTTGTTAAGCATCCTTCCACCTCTTTCTCTAAAGAGACGCACGCACAAATGGTTCCTGGTTTATGTGTGCATGCGTATTTGTAGAGTGTGGCTCTAGCCAGAGGCCTAAGTGGAAAAGGTAGAAGCTAGAGAGTCACAGAGTTTTTTGAGGGTCTACAACACAAAGAGAGGCTACAACCATAGCTGACATCTCTTCCCCATGCAGTTACCTGTGCTAGTGCTTTGTATCCAGTGGTTCCCACAACTCTTCAGTAGGGACGGTTAGCATCCTTTGGCCTCTTCAGCTGCACCTTCAGCCTCTTCATGCCAATTTGGAAGCCGTTCATAGCCTGGATAGCAGCTTGGGCACTGGCAGGATTGTCAAAACTCACAAAACCTGTTGAAACATGAGGCAAGGCAGGGGGCTTAATGATCTGAAGGGAGCCAAGGCAAGTACATGCAACGACCACTGAGAATGAGCATGGGGAAAGGGTGAGGGTGGTGGAAGGGAGGGATTAAGCAGGGAGGAGGGTGGGCAGGAGAGGGAGGACAGGATGGTTGCCAATGGGGGACAAAAGGTAGGAGGGATTATTACAGATCAGGGTCCCAGGACATAGTGTTGGTCTGAGTGCCAGTTTGGACACAGGATTATGTGAAGCACGAGGATCCAAATGGTGGTGCCACAGTACCAGAACACACAAGATCTGGGTCACATTTGAGCTGGGGTGTCAGCAGATACGATGCATGGTCTCAGGGAGCTCTGTCTTGTTCTTTTTCCCTCCATCAGAAGTGGGGTAAATCTCCATACCCTCCTTCACTCACCAGCATAACCTTTCCTTTGCCTTCCAATACTCACTATGAAGGGAATCTGATACACCTACTGCTACATCTTTATTATGGCAATATAAGTAAAATGTGAATTTAATAAGTTCACCATTATGGTGTTCATTGGCATGAATAGTTTGATTGTTGGCCACTTAAGCAATATGAGGAGCTTTATTAACTGGCAATTCCTGCAGACTTTATGTTGACTCTGCAGTTGAGAAAGATGAACACTGCTGCTTTCCTAACATGGTTTCCATAAGTAGTTTCACATCCTGCCAGCAAATCATCCAATCAGCCATGGAGTGTACCGAGCAGTAGTGACTGAATATTGTACCTGCAGGCCACCTGAAATGACATTCTTTGTCTCAATGGAAGACTTGCTCTCGGGGGATCAGAAGACCCAAGATAAGTCAGAACCACGCAGGATGCAATGCATCCAGTGCATTCAGCTTTGGGAAGGTTGTTTGGTTTGTTCCTTTTTTGTTTGTTTTGTTTTCTGTTATTGTTTTTTTTTTTTTTGTCCCTCAAGTTAGTTCCAGAAAAAGGCCTCATTTGGCCAGACTGTATATAACTTTAGCTGGAGTGACCATGGGTCTGAGATATTAGTGAGGCAGGGGGGCATCACATTGTATAAAAATTGCCTCTTTTACCATTGCCAGAAATGTCCCTGTGTGCAACAGTATTTCTGAGCACAAACCTTGGTAAGACTAGCCTAGATCAGCCTGTGCTCCAGACAAAGCCATCTGTTTTCCCACCCCTGCAAAGCTCTGGTGGCACAGATCAACCCTAGGAACCCAGTGTGTCTCAACAGACAGGCTGAAATGAAGAGACAGTTTGAGAGCCTTTCACAAAGCTAATGCTGAGCATTTGCTGCCAGGTATACACCTGCTCCAGACAACCAGGCATGGCTTACAGCCTTGGGCTGTACTGTAAATGCATTCAGCAGCACCTCCTCCAGCACCTCCTCCATGGTCTAGTTCCTCCTAGTCTCACAGATGACACAGGGTAGCTTCCATTTGCAAAAGACGCCTCACAGTCTTGCATTAAAGCGGTACTCCTTGCTTTGGCTAATAGCAAAAGTTTATGAGAAATCATGAAACTTATGGTCCTGGCCTCAAAGTGAGACAAAGAAGTTTACTGAATATGGCAAATGTGGTTTTAAAATGGAGGCCCATGGCATAAACAGGCATCCGTCTTTGTCCTCTCCTTGAAACCAAGGCTCCAAGTAATTGGCTGTCCATGCAGCTTTCCTGCCAGCCACCTGGATGAGGAGGTACCAGCACTGCAGCTTGAAGACATGAGTAAAAGTGTTGCTCAAGCCTCGCAGCAGTCATCAATCTCCAGACAGAAAACTGGAGAGTTATTGTGACTAATGAGCTGTAGTATTATTCAATGGCAATGGATCTGCTTTTGCAAACACTTCTTAGCCAGTAAGCACCTGGTAATGTTCCCAGTGTACAACTGACTAGCTGAATAATCTATCAGTCAACAAGGTCCTATGACTTGATCTCAGCAAAAGGAATAAACTAAACACCTCATGATTTCACTTGAGTTGATTCAGACTTTAAATACTGCTGGAAGCATCCTCGTTAATGTTTTACTTGAACTTAAACTTGAAATTTGCTGTCTAGCTACCCCACATCTTTCAATATAGAATGTCGTGAAAACCAGTTCTTTTTAAAAACACCTCTGGATTGCTAATACCTGTCCAAGACCTATCAGCTGCATCTATAAAAGTAAACTAAAGCTGTGCCAGGGAAGTTCAGATAAACTGGAAACAAACCATCTGTATGACTGAATTTTTGAAAAGGTCCTTGCCATAGTTTTGGCTTGTGCCCAACCATAAACAATTCCTGGACAAAGTCTGACTATTAGCACAGAACAGAGGCTGCTTTCAGTAGTTAGCTTGGATGTGGCCATGATATTCTGGAAAGTGAGAGAATTTAATAGTTTGGGTGTGGGACATTCTGTGCCAGCTGGCCTCAATGCTAGGGGAAAGTGCCAGGTATGTTTACTTTACTAATATATACACAGCTATCAAATATCAAAGCCGAGTTGGCTGCAGCTTATATCTTGTCCATAGGGAACCTAGCTTGCCTGGGAACTTCGATTTCTGCTCTTTAATTTCTACAGGTCCTTTAGCGAGGCACCTCCTACTGACTAAATGTGCACATCTTGAGTGTGTCTACACATGCTTTCATTTGTGAGCAACTCATCTTGGTATCCTAAAATAATGAGTGTAGGTCTAGCCAATACAGTCAGTGAAGTATAGGACATGAAGTAGCTGAGCAGCTGCTCTAGGTTGCATGACACACCCTCTCTGAAATATTCTGAAATAGTGAATGATATTTATTAAATGTCATATACACATTTTAAAAGACAAAGTGAATCCAGACTTTTCATATCAGCTCACGTTTTGGGCACGTAGAAGAAGTCAGTGGCAGTGCTGGGGTAATGTTTGGATGCGATGATCTGAAAGGTCTTTTCCAGTCTACTTGATTCCAGGGTTCTATGATTTCTTTCTTTTTTCAGAGCATTCCTAGATGTGCCTAAATGAATCGAGTCCCATTGGTTGTGTAGCAGGGACCAGTGTTGACTGCAACGAAAGCTAGCATCTAGCTTGAATCTATTGTGGGACTTGTTTCTGTAGTTGGGAGTGGTGTCTTGAGGTAGTAATATGCTGTTAACTGACTAATGCCTAGGTGAGTCACTCCTCAAAATGATGTTAATTGCTGAATCAAACTCCTAATGCATGCAGACTCCACCAGAAATGCTGCCAAGTATGAAAAAAATCCACTTTTGTCAGGACTGGACATTTAGTTGGTTCATGAGCCCTGGTGCTGGGATGCTGGTATAGTTGTACCTTTGCAAGAACTTTGCCTTTATATACGCTCACAAAGCTAAAATAGTTTTTATCATCACTTTGCTTTCGAAATGGAATTCTAAGGCCATTTCCTCACACTGTGCAAAGCTGTAAATAATACAGCATTTTAACGAATGGGACTAATAAGAGAGATCAGAAGTGCATGTGCTCACTATACTTCATTTGGACCAGATAATGAAGCTGGGAGTTGTACTCTGATGTTATTGGCATTAGTTACCTACAGATTAGGACAACATTTGGATTGCTTTTTTTTTTTTTTCTCCATAATTGTCCTGATATCCACTGCTATAATATAGAAATCTCCACTGGCTAGCTGTTGAGGTCTGGGGGGCTGGGGTGAGAGGGCAAATACCAATAATTGCGTGTCTTTCTTGTGACCACATCCTAGGGACAGAGAAGCTAATTCCTGTGTTTCAGGAATTTCACCGTTTTAGTTTCAAGAGTCTTGACATGCTCAGATGTTGTTGGTGCATTTGGCTTTCCCCCTTTTCCTGTTATTTATGTGGAACTCTATTTCATATTGTTGAAGGTATTTAGATGGACTCCAAAAGTAAGAAAAGCTATGCCTTGTTCTGAGAGTTGGGATGTCACAGTAATAAGGGATAGGCAGATAGGCAGACAAACAAGCTGTGCTGGCAGTATCATATTCCTTTCTCTTTACAGGTCAAATACCTACTGATATATTATATGTCTTTGTTGTTGTGATATGCACTATTGGCTGTTAACCATCTTTGTTTCTCCATGTCAAAATCAGCAGTGTTAATGGTGCTATGTTGGTTTCAACATGTATGGCAAAGAACAGAATTTATGTAGTGGGAAAATAGCTTAAATACTTGCTTTCTGAATGGGTTTAATGTTTGAGTCCATGAGTATAGGGCTCAAAGCATGTTGGTAGTACTACACTTACTCAAGAAGTCATCTGCATTTTGAACACCTCTCCTGCATTGTTATCTGCCTCTTGAAGGACAAAGAGAAAGGGAGAGGTTAAAAAGCTTGAAGCTGTTCCTGTGCATCAGTTAATTAATAATCAGAGAAATATATGTTCTGGTCTGAGGATGGTTGGTAGGAGGACAGGATTTTGTGATAAATCTATTTTATGGGGGGGATGTTGGTTTTTTTCTCTCCACCCTGGGATTATGTAAAAAAGGCTGTTCTAATAAATGATTTATCAGAGCAGCAAAGAATGAAGAAATCTGCTAGGACTGCAGCTCTGGGTATCTGATCTTCCTGATTCTGCAAATCATCTTCCAGGAAGGTACTGACGTTGAAGTCCATGACGTTTCCTGGCCTGTCCTTTTACTGCATGACTGTGTAAATGATTAGTGAGCAGGAATTGGGGTAGCATCTTGGAGGGTGCTTTCACCCCATTTCTTCCACAGGAAGTCTTGGTCACGGAGCATGCTGACCCTTCTCATGACTTCAGCATGACCAAAAATGGGTTTATAGAATCAAAGTAAAGTGTAACTAGGTAACTGGTATTACTCAAGGGCTGTTCTTCTGTTTTTAATCAGCTGAGATGATAAAGGAGGGAACTGGCAATCTGTCTCAGAGTGAATTTGAAGACTGTTTTGCAACTGTAAACTTTCCATTCACAGTAAGTAGTGTCTCGGCATGGCCATGAATTAGTTTTTGCACTAAGTGCAGTCCTGAATGAGCACATCGTTAAGTTCCCATGGATCCTTAATTGGTCTTTCTGAGTTTGCTGTTTCTCTTTGCATGCAGCAAGGAGAATTAGCGGTTAATGTGTGAAACAGGCTTTTGATGATTTGCTACCAGGTTAGAATAACATGTTGCTTCTCTTCAGCAGAAGCTTCCCTCTGGATGAAGCCCAGTGATTGGTAACTACATTGGGCATTTTCTAAATCAAAAGTCAAGACACAGTGGATGGCAGGTCCAGATGCAAGGTTTTGATCCAGAGTCCTGAACTGGGGGGCAGATGGCCCTACAGCAGGTCCACTCATAGCTAGGCTGGTTTCAGACAATGGAAAGGAAAAAAAGAACCTGAAAGAAGCATTTAACTTGTTTTAAAACTAAGAAGAGTTATTTGATTCATGTTCCAAATACTTGCTGCACACATGCTCCAGATACTTGTTGCAGATACTACCACTTCAGAGAACTTTGAAAGAGATTGCAACAGAAGCAAATAGACATCACTGCCTGCTAGCTTTTTTTAGGCCAGAGATATATTTTCTGATTCTGTCAGTGGATTTGCCTAAGTGCTATGAGGGATCTTTCTTGGCACTTCTTGTTCTTCCAGTTATCAAAGTCACTAAGGAGAAGATCTCATTCTTCTGAATTTTTCCCTCTTGTCATTCAACCCATGTAACATTTCACTACAGGGAAATGAGAATAACGGAATAACCTTCCTGTCAGCCTGTGGAAGGCAAATTCCCATGTGGAAAAGAGAAGAAATGACATGCACAAGGGCTGGGTACTAGCACAGGAGGAGTCCATGCCTCCTGCTCCCTTTGCATTTGAAGTGCTGCTTCGCAAGACGCAAGAGGGGACCTCAGGCAGAGTACTGAGATGGCGTAAGCTGCAAAAAGCACTGGAAATTGGTTATACCTGAGGCTCTGCTCCTTTCCTTCCCCAAAACATCTGAGTTAATAATTAAGTAATTAGTTATTAATATGATTAGTTACTAATATAACTGTCCCTTTAGTGCATGGTTTCCTTGCTTTTGTTGCTAACTCGTGAAGGGTGAGATCTAGGAGCAGCAGAGAGGTATTTGCTGCTGAGAGAGCAATGAGAAGGTGTTCAAATCCAGGATTCTTCTCTGCTCCCACTCTTATGCCCCCATCAGAACCTGGCCACCTACCCCTCAGCACTGGCTTGCTACTTCAGCCATTTTATTCCAAGGACTGCTCATTTCTTTTATTCCATGGTTTGGGTTTATTTTAGTTTTATCAAAGAATGGAGGTTTTCCTTTAATTGCCTTGCAAGGTCTTTACCACGCTGTGTTCTTTACATGATGTACTAGCTGCTGTCTTACAATTTTCTAGTACTGTAAAGAATTTCAGGATACAATCTGTATGTAAGTAGCTCTATAATGTATGTGTGCATTGGAAGGTATTATATTGCAAGGTGATTTATGGGCACTGGAATACTCAATAAAGTAGGATGTCTTCAGACCTACGGCATAACACTTCAGCTGTTTTCCAGGGTCTAATAGTGTTGTATAACTTTTTGAAATATTTAAGTTCTCACTGATGTTTAATCATGCCCAGGTGAGATCCACCTATCCAGTTATCCACCCATCCATCCATCCATCCACCTTTTATTTTTGTGTATGAACAGTCAGTAACTGGTAACTATGCTAAGCAACTATTTACATTTGTGGAATGAGATAATTGGAACCTTAGACTATTCGAAGAATTGGTTTAGAAATTTACTGAACCATTAATGTTCATTTTAGAAATTTATGGAATATTATAAAACCCTCAAAGTGTTCCATAAAAAAAATCTATCATTAATTTTTAAAGAAGTAAACTAGATGACCTGGTAAACTTACTTAATCTTTCATAAACTTAAGTAAAATTATGAAAGTTTTGATGTGAGGTGATATGGCAAAGAATTGAAAGGTGTACAATTAATCCAGTCACTGTGGTTTCATGGAAAATAACATCTATCAAATGAAACTGATTGCATGAAATTGCAACTTTGGTTAATAAAGTAGATTTTCTTAGAGTATACTTGAACTTTTCTGTAGTATTTGAACCTTTCTTTATAGAAAATCAAAGCAGCCCATATCAAATTTCTTAAAAATTGGATAATAGATAACAAAAAAATGGAAAATTGTGACTTACAATATTGACGAGTTTCTAGTAGGCTCCTCCAGGAGCATGATGAAAGCTCTGCACTATTCAGTTTCTCTAACGTTACTCAGAATATATCAAAAGTAATTACAGGTAAAATTTGCCAATCATACAAAAATGGTGAAGAAGTAAATTATGACAGTAATAAGTTATGTTGACCTGGGTCACTGCGGAGGATGGACTCAGTGTTCATTTTAATCCAACCAAATGCAAAATAAAGTATGGACAGGAGAAATCAAGTGGGTCACTCATAAGAAGGGGAAATCTTCACTAGAAAACAGTGCTTCTAGGAAGAACATGGGTGTCATGATAACAGCCAAATATGAGCTCTCAGGATTATGTTGAAATATTCAGCACAGCCTAGGGATGAAGACAGTCTGTAGGGAATATTCTCTGTAAGTAGGAAGGTGATGTTACCTCTGAGTATGGCTCAGGAAAAATCCTTAATGGAATTCTGAATTTGGTTCTGGTGGTTTTAAGAATTATTCAGAGCTATAAGAATAATTCTAGATCTGAAAAAGTAATGAGTTTATCGATGAGAAGTTTAAACAATCTTCTGACCATAGTCCATATACTATAAATGATTTCTAATAGAACGTTATTTTTTTTTTAATATAGAAAAAAAAAGGCTCGATAATTTCTTCTGTATGGAAGCAGACGTTTGACAAATTTAAAATGGAAATGAGACACTGAGTCTGCATTTTTTAAATAGTGAAGGTAATTAACTATTTTGGAACATCTTGTTTAGCAGTAGGGGTGGAGCACCTATCAAATGAAATCTTGATTAAGAGATTTTCTAAAAGGGATGCTATGACTCAAGCAGAAGGTTTGAACCTGTCACATGAGCTGAGGTATCCGGCATATGTTATTTCAGGGTTCAGTCCAAAGGATCAGAATGGTCCCTTCTGATCCTGCATATCTGTCTGTCTATTGTTCATTTCACATTTCAGATATTTAGAAAATCAATTCTTGCCTTCTAATCTGGCATGGACTCTAGTAACAGTCATGATAGAGTTGACAATTGATGTTAATGCCTTATAATAAATGGCCCCAAAGTGTGGGCTGCAGACCACTGAGACAGCTGACTGGTACTTGTTCTTCATCTTGCTTCCAGCTGAGACAAACTGAACAGATGGGAAGGGAAGATTAAATGAAGAGTGAAAGTAGATGGCATGATTAACTTTCTCTAAAGGTCAGAACACCCAGTGCAGAAGGTAGCTTGATATACACTAGCATCTTCCTTATGTCACCTTCCTGTCTTCCCATGCATCAAGCTACTTCTATAGGTTAAGGCAGGGTGAGCTAGAATGTGCAGAGAAGTGTTCCCTGTTATTGTGCACTGCAAGTTGGAAGTTTTCCAGATAGAGCCTCAAACAAGCAGTATCTTCTCTGAAGAAGGTTGAAGGCTGAAGATGCTGACCCTGAATATGGTGGTTTAAGCCAAGAAGGAATTTTCTTCCTATGAATGTTGTCTTTCACAATGTGTTTGGTTTTCGGTTTTGTTTTGTTTTTTTTTTTTTTTTTTTTGGTTGATGGAGGTTTTTTGAGGTTTTTTTGTTTGTTTTTATACAGGAATTACTGTCATGACTCACATTGAAAGTACAAGACTGAGATTCAAGATTAGAATAGAGTTTTGACAGTTTCAATTACTGCATGGTCAGATCTAAGGTTTTGATTCACATGTACATCTGGAACCAGGCTCCTGATAAATAACAGCATTTTCCTAAAAAGACATAAAACCAGTAAAAGTCTGATATAGAAAACTACAACAGATTTCTCATCTTAAGAATGTAGCTAACACTAAAACCTGATCTTTATCATTTAAACAGGGCTTGTTTAAAAGATGAGCAACTATTTGTCTGATTCTGCGGACTGTGGCTCTACCTGTTCTGCTAAGTAGGAGTTGAAGTAAGTCATCCACTGAATAAATCTAACAAGTGAAGGGCTCAGGCTTCAGCCATTCTTGGGAGACCCCAAGGATCAAATATTGGACCAACATGTGCTGTGGATAGGAAGCATTGTGGCTCTTCTAAAGAAAGCGTGATGTTCCAGCCTAGATGATGGTGATGGTCTTCCTTGCAAGGAACAAACTAGCCAGTGAGGAATTACTCATAGATAAATGAATAGTATTTGGTCTCCCTTGAATGATACTTAGAATTGAAGCGATTTCCTACCTGCTTTCAGAAATGGAAGGAACTCTTCTTAACTTGCTTTCTGAGCCTTCCTTGTAAGTATTTGATATCATCATGGGTCAATAAAAGGTTTATGGGGAAAGTACATGGCTGGAAAAAGGAGATGAGTTTTTGATGAGACAAGTCCATATCTTTGCCTGTGTAAAACCAGAAGCAAAGAATGAACTTAGTGTGTTTTTTACACAAGTTAGGAGTGGGATTTTAGTATGTGCTTTGTTAAGGATGCACTGCTAAATCAAGATGAAGATAATTTTTATATTGCTTTTGTTGAGCTGTATAGTATAAATAAGATGAAAATAATTATTGAAGCTCCCACCGGCCATGTCATAATCCATTTCTTATCTTAATATCTTTGCTCCCAGGTTCCCTCTTGGGTAACACTCCTTGTTATTTGTGACTTCTTGAGAGAAGCCTTGTATGAACACTTCAGCTACAGAAATGTCTGATAGTCCTTCTTGGTCTATAAGACACAAGCATCATAAAAGGTGACCTTCTTTTTCATAATATTTTATAGTGGGGAAATAAATTCCTTCCTGGGCTGATCAAGGAGTAAACAAACAAAGCAGCCACAAAACGCTCCAAGGAAACTAATCATGAAGATGCACTGTGAATTATTCTGCTGACTAGCGACTATTTTTTGTTAGTTCTTTCATGTCCTGGAAAGTCTCCAAAATAGATCCATTCTTGGTGTGGCAAAGTACAGAATCTCTCCACTTTGCTCCTGATGATCATTGCTTAGATGGATGACTACCCACTTCTCCCTTTTATGTTGTGGCACAACTGATACCTCATTATGGGTAGGTTGAGGCAACCCAATAAATATAGAAAGACTTGAAGCTTCTCTTGTGGGACAATCTGGAAGTTCCTGTTCAGAAGCCAGAAAGAGTGATGAATAGTTTTTGGCCATGTTTTTCAAACCAATGCTTAACTTTCTATCAAGGCCACTGTATGAAAACCAGCTAACAAAACTAAATGTGAAAGAAACTTCTCATACATGGTGAGTCATTGGGAAAGAAAAAGAAAGAGAAAATCTCCTATCTATTCCAGGAGGTTGTGAACTGACACTGAACTATGCTGGAAAAAGGAGAAAGAAAAGAGTTAGACAAATACTTTTTAAGCTGGAAGGTAACATACTGTTCCAGATCTAACCAGCTGTTACATCTGTGGTTCTTTCAGCATGAATATTTTCAACTACCCACAATAGACAGGGAAATGATTAGCTGGCTTCTTCTGTTATCAACATCAATGGGAATGAAACACCTTCATATTACAGTGTGGGTGTTGATAAATTCCTGTGGGTCTGCCAGCAGACCAGTCAAAAGCATATCCTGAATCCTTCAGAAATGTGTTTTGAATCCTAGAGATCTCCATGAACTTCTGCAGTTCCTCAGAACAGTTATGTTTAGTTTGTGGGACTTGAATCTTGTCACAGATTGACTAAATCCTGATCAAATTCTGGCTTCTGGACCCCCTGCCCAATGACCTGTCTGAACTCTTGATCCACCCTTGGGTGGCAGGAGGGAAAATTAACTTCTGGTTTAGTTGCTAAATAGAGGGGAGTAGAAATATTGCTGGAAAAAACATTTATGAAAATGCCTTTGATTAGAAAAACTGAAGACCTAAGAAAGTCAGGGACAGGGTTCTTAAATTTGAAGGCATGGGGTGAAAATATGAGTTTCCCCCCCAAAGTGGCTCTTGTATTGATTCCTAAAATCAACTAGCAAAAATTCTTATCTCATAAGCATTTTCAAAAGCCCAATAACATAATAATCTTCCTGGAGCCTGTTCAGCCACACCAGGAGATCCACAATGACCAAGGTGAACACTTCAGAATTTCTGGAAAACCTTCTAGACAAGGATTTTAAAGGGTAATTAGAGATCTGTCTTTACAAGAATCATATGATTTCACCTTTAAATGGTCAGAACTCAATCAGATTTGTAGGTCATGTTGCCAGAAAGGGAAGAAACTTGTTGCTTGTGAAATAGCCAAGGACAGCAGCAGCTCCGGTATGTTAGATGCACTGCCTGTCTTTTATAATAATGAACATGCCTGGCTAAGTATTTGGGCACTGGAGGTCAGCTGATGAAAGGGTCACAGTCCCACTGTCTCTAGGTTTTCCTTGGGTTACGTCACTGAGGATGACATTAGAGATGTGCTTAGGCCTGCAAGGAAGACCAACAGCATGCTGAGCTCTATTAGCAAGAGCACAGCCAGTTAGTGAAGAGACTACTATTTTCTACTGAGCACTCATTAGTTCACACCTGGACATCTAGTTTTGTATATCCCTTCTCCTCAGCATAGAAAAGACAGTGACAAAGTGGAGTGAGCTCATCACAGGGCCATCAGGATGGACAAGGATCACTGTGAGAGCAAGGAGACTGAGGTAGTCTCTTCACATAAGGGGAAATTCAGACTGGTGTCTCTTCACATCGGGGGAAATTCAGACTGGACACTAGGAAAGGGTTCTTCACTGAGGGGCTGGTCAGTCTATGGAACTAACTCCCTAGGGAAATGGTCATGGCACCAAGCCTATCAGAGTTCAAGTAGCATCTGGATTAGCATCATATGGATTAGTTTCAGGTAGTACTGTGAGGAGCAGGGAGTTGGACTTGATTACAACTCAAGATATTCTATGATTCACAAATTGAAAAAAGAGGGACTGGACATAAGGAAAAGCTTTTCCACCTTGAAGGCTAGCAAGCATTGAAGCAGGTTGCCCAAATTCAAACTACTTGCTCAGACACTTTCATTGTTTTTAATAACTTGCAGACATATTTGTACTGCAGAAATATATATAGTGCTTACATAATGTACACACCTATATGTATGTGATATATTACAGATCAAGACTAGGGAGAGTGGGGATGAACTGAATTTATCTGGGGATTTGAAACAGATGAAAACATATATGGTTAAGAAAGGCATACCTATTTTTATGGGGATCTGCAAGTTGTCACCCTGATTACAACCTTTGAAGATACCAATATATTCTATCTGAAGATGTTAATCCCATCTGGGGATTGTTTTTTATGCTGGTGTGCTTATTTGAAAAGGGAAAATATCACAGGCACCAGTACATTAAAACAATGCTAAGGTTGCAAATTGAAGCAGTAGAGTTAGAAATGCAAGAAATTATGTTACCTATAAAATTTTAATTCTGTATTGTTTTGTATATGCATTAAGGCACTGTTTCTAACTACACATTTCTGTATTTTTCTTCTTCATGGCATCCTTGTTTTAATTACTGTACAGAATGAATAACATAACAGGGTGAGGAAAATGGCAATGTATCAGACTCATTATTCCATATGTTGGAATGTAGACAGTAAATAAGGCAAGGAAAGGATGGTTTTGTAGTTGTACAACCAAATGCTGCCTTGAAGAACTGGAATTGATCCCTATTTCTGCCATGACAATCCCAGTTTTGCTGGGTATATCATACATCACAAAATTCTTTTAGTAAGATCTAGGCTTTTATACTAGTAAATAAAATAGTGCAGGCTCTGACTGCAAATTGTACATCATGGCTCAAATCTATATGACTAAACCCTCTTATCCCTCAAAAGAGAGTGGCCTTGTCTATTCTGCTGTCTAAGGACAGTCCCTGCCCCTGCCACTGCTGAGCCATGCCCAAGAAATGTCCAGCCATGAATGAATTGCGATGACCCAAATACAGCCAATAGCAATGTAAAAAAGATAGGGGTAGTCATGGCACAGTGTTTGAGCAGATGTGTAAGGCCTCTTTAATTTGCCAGAGAAGATGAAGCTTTAATGTGTGTACCTCTTCTTGGTGTTCAGTGCGTTATCTGAGATTTCATTGACAGAAAAGTTGCTGTCCAAACCTGCATCTGGACTGAACATAAACATAGCATGCCCTGTGTTGCGCTGAATACTTTGAGAAAGCAAGCAAACAGACTGATCAGGCTCATGCACCTCAGATTAGTCACTCAAGATTACTAAATAGTTTTAAATATCTTTCTATGCCTCATCACCCCCTTGGTGAAATGAAGACACCATGAGCACTGTGAAAATGCTGTTACTTAACGCTGTGAACCTCTCAAATGCTCTGCTGGGAAGGACGTTAGGAAAACAGATGAGGAAATAATAATAAATTCATATTCCTAGCAGGGTTTGAATATTGTGCAGGAAGGAGGGCCTGAGGCCAAGCACAGAGCTGTGAGGTTCTACTGAACAGCTTCTCAGTTCCTAGTTAGCTGACAGACCTCAAAATGCTGAAGAGCAGCCCTGTGCAGTGAATGAGACAGGATAGATGGATATAAAGTTGAAGATAGATATATGGCAGGAGGGATGGATGGCTGGATGGATTTATAGAGACTCATCCATTCTACAGCTTGAATCAACCTTTCTTCAGAGAGATCTTGGGGGAAAGAAAATACAAGCAGATGCAGTGGATAACCAAAATGCTGTGGTGGGTCTGCAGTCTCACAAGAACAGGATGTGGTAAGTCTGTGTTCTGCAGATCAATCACCTTGAGTTCAGAAATGGCCCTGCTCATTATTTCTGACTTCTGAACCAAAACTTCTGGCCTGAAAGACAGTAGCACTAGAGTCCCTCCTCTGCCACTTTTACACATGTGTGTTCATGGTTGAAACAATCATAGCCTTGGAACACATATAGGACCAGATGTATATGACTTGGGATCATCTACCCTATTTAATGTGAGAGGGTTTTTAGCAGATAGCAGCAGATAGCACACTGTGTAGGCACACGAGGGACCAGTAAGGTGCTTTTCCCAGGTCCCAGTGCTGACAGAATGATTTGAAGCCCAGAGCATTAAGTTTTTAATCTCTTTAAAAAGTCTTTTCATTTTATCTTATTTTTCTCTCCTCTCTTTCTTCTGGCATTAAGTCTTAACATCAGTCATTTCTATTAGTCGCATAAATAGCCATTCCTCCTTTGAAGATTCTTAAATGAGTGTCCGCAAAGACCCTACAGTAATGAGCTCCTCCATCTAATTACCTCATAAGTAAAAATATTTATAATGATTTTGTAAGTTTTCATGCAAGTAGGTATGCACAAATATATTCATAACTTGAAAATATTCTGGATGGGTACCGTCTATCACTTGTGTGGAGAGATGGATAGAACTGTGATAGACACATGGACAGACAGAAAAATAGAAGACAGATTCTGGAAACATATTCTTGTCTAATAAACTGTAAAGCTACAAAAGAAAGCAGAAGTCCCTGTGTACAATGTATAGATTTTCTTTACTGTGAGTTATTGGGGAAAGACAGAGCTGTCCCTTTAATGGGAGAGCTGTAAACAGCTGTTCCTTATGCATACATGCTTGCTTGGTCTGAAAGTTTGGTAAGTCAGTGCATAACTGACAGTTAGATTTATCTTCCCAATAAGCAGTCAACATTATAATAAAGGAAAAATGCTTTCAGTGCACCTTTGAGAGTGCATCAGAAATTAATCTAAACATCAAATTAATTATAGTTTGTAAATGAATAGTGGCTCACAGCCCTAATACTTCTCCTTCTCCTCCTCCTCCCTCTAAAGCCTCCCCCAGCAACCTGCAGTGGCTGGCTATGTTGTGCGGTGAGTTTGATGAACAGCTCCTTCTCTTTCTTACTCACACAACTCTTCCCCTATAAGCTGGAGAAGAGTCCTATCCTTACCCTGCGGAGCTGAAGTCTCAGAGTGTGGCTGCTTTGGAGTATGAGAGAAGGCAGCTAGCAAATAATAAACTATTGTGCCTCCTTCCCCTTTCCTATGGGAGCATTACGCACCCTTCTAGTGCTTCCCTATAGGAGCATTAAGCACCTCCTCCCCTTACCTTTCTTTCCAACTAAGCTGGACATCTCATTAACATCTCCTTGGCTGTCTGTCTATGCCAGGTACTTCCGAGTGGAGAGGACCACAAGAAGTGCTGATCTGAACCGAAACATCCCAGGGGGCAGGCATGCCTAATGGGCCTGGAATATTGTTCCCATATTGTCTCAACTCAGGCACTCAAATTAGTTGCTTCTTCCATTACATCCTGAGTTTTCGTCCGTAGCCTATAGCTATAAAGTGATGACAATCTGACATTGTTCAGGTTCCTGAAACAAAATGTGTTGCCACCAGATCAAGCAAAGTAAAGAATATAGCCTAATTTGGTGGGCTACAGGGAGAAACTCTCAGGTAGAGACTTGTCTTAGGAAATTTGAAATCAGGTTGAGAGTAAGAAGAAAAAAATACATTTTAATCATAGTACTGGTAACAGTCATCACCCAACTCTGTCCCAGGTGTTTCCTCATAATTGATCTATCTGATGTGAATCTTCCTATTTTACAAAAGAATCAGAAAAGAAACCCCACAAACCTTTGAGCTGATAAATAACTCTCCTCATCCACGGATCCTAAAACTCTGTGCAACAAGAAGGGGAACCCAACAGCTAGGTTGATCCATGGTTGCCCACATGAGGCTGCTATTTCTTACCCTCATACCACCTTAATCCTGGACCCGCTCATTTCCCTGGATGAACTTAAGGAGAGTTTGTGGTTTTATTATTAAATGAGAAACTGCCAGCTTTGGCAGGGCATGTTGGAGGCACATTGTGAGCAGGTGCTAAACAATATTTTTCTGATGTACCTCAGGGTCTGTTGTTCCACTCCTGTGTCTTATGGAGTGCTGCCAATGCACTTTAGACCTCATCGGCAATGCCCCTGTTCGCAGGTCCTGCATAGCTTTGCCAGTGTCCTGGTCCCTTGACGTTCCTTTCTTTTTCCTGTTTCAGCTTAAAGGCTGAAACTCTGTAGACCATCATGACCTGCCTGCTGCCTTGCGTCTCCCACTCCACCTTTCTGCCACCACACTGCAGTCTCGAACTGTCAGTATGTTTTTAACAACATGATACAAGCTCTACTCCTGCCTCAGCCATTCTTCTGAGCTTCACACCCTCCTGTGTCTAGTCCCCATTCCTCACTGCATTTCTCACCTTTAATATCTCCCCTTTGGCTCTCCTGTTTCTTTTCATAAGCTAGGAGCCAGAAGAATTTTAGTGGGGGAATAAGAATATGTAACAACTAACATAATTTACTACTATCCTTCAATTTTTTTTATTTCCTCTGTTTTGGCATCTTCAGAGAAAACTGGATGTTTTTCAAAATGGGGTGGCCCACTAGCAACTTTCAAGTGGACTCCATACAGGCATCTGGGATGAAACTCAATGTCCATGTTGTACCAAGACTCAAACAATGTATTTTGTTTAGGACATATAAATCTATTGTCCCAAGAAACCCCCCCAGTTTGTAGTCAAAGCTGGAATACTCTGTGCTACTTTTAATGTGAGACACTTCAAAAAGGGGTGGGACATCCCTCTGCAGTGTGAAAGTCCATCTGGAATTCATAGAAAAGTGGAACACACAGCAGCTGTGGTTGCTCACACCTGGGCTCTCAGACAATCTTGAGCTGAGCAGAGGGAAACCAGCTCTGAGGTGGTGCCTCTGTGGGCATAAAAGAGGTTCTTCACAGCCTCCCCATGGGGAGAAGTTGAAGTTGCCACACCAGCGGGTATTAGGAACAGGCACATGACAAGGAGATACATGCGGAGACCAGGCAAGGGTATGATGCAGAACTGTCCTGACAGTGTCTACTGCTTCATGGCACATAAGAAGCCAGCAGATCCAGGTGCTCACTGCTCTCAGAAAGTGAAGGAATGAATTTCCAGGTGCACCAGTAAAGCAATTTCACCAGCTTTAATTTATCTACATCCTATTTGACACCTTGGGGTAACCAGTTGGCCTCCGCTGCTCCATCCACATCCTCGTTTTTCTAATTTCTGTCATGTCTTCCTAATTAATATTGCCCAAACCTACACTTTTCTCCCTCTTCTCTGTTAAAACATTTTCCTAGAACACATCTGTTTCTGTATTTCACTAGTTTAATGTCTTCAAATGTCTTCTTAAAATGTGTCTTGTGTGACAACAGGGAGTGCTCCAGAAATTAGGACTGTATTGTGGCATCACTCTAACACAGGTAGAGTTAGCCATGATTGGCCAGTGTGAAGAACATTCCTCTCACTTTGACTACTTGCTTTAGCAGCCTTAACAGTGTCATTTTACTGGTATTTTGTGTTGTTTTTTGTTTGTTTGTTTGTTTGGCCTTGTACACAAATTTGTAGCATTTAAACTATTTGCATAACTGGGAGGTGAATTATCACCAGAACCATTGAGGCCAGCAAAAACATATATTTCACATCCTCTGATATTAGCACACCTACACACAGAAGAACTTACACACATGTAATGGGAAAGTGAGAGACCAGATGCAGTCTCTGCCTTGCACAAAGACAAGCTCCAAGGTCCTGCAGAAGTTGAAGTTCAGGCTGTGGCACACTAAGCCTGTGCACAAGACTTCCTAAACCAGCCTCCTGTGAGAATGGGAGTCACTGCCTCCAAGGAGTGTGTAAGTGCAATTTTTCCCTGAGTGAGACAGTGATTCCTTGCTCTGATCCTGCCATTTCACTGGGAATGATCAGCATCGCCCAGTGTGAGAAACATGCTTGCTTGCCTTGGTTTCACCCGGGATAGAGGTTAGAGGTATCAACTGGGCACTGAGTGAAGGACTAGTGAAAGAGGAGAGAAAAGGGCAGAACAATGAATAGCTGTGAAGGAGAACTTATTGAGTCTGAGTAAGAGAAGGTATATAAGGCAGTGCCTGAGGACAAACACAAGGAGATGCTGATATGGTTGGTGTGATGGAGGCTCAGGCCATGGATATAGACAGGATGCTGGTGAGTGGGAAGAAGTGTGATCTGCACTTGGCCGTGTTACAGCTATGTCAGGATAGGAAGGGAAATAAAAGCTAGAGGTGTAAATATTGTAAAAGAAAATGAAGGATTTAGGTCTAGCCTGGATGTGTGCAGTGGAAGAAAAGTTGAAGGCAAAGAAGTTTTAAATGACTTTTTTAACTTGAGAAGTCAGGGTTGTTTCGAAGTCAGGGTTGTTTCTAAGCCAGTCTTGCACACTGGAGCAAGCTGTCCTGCTGTGGAAAACAATAGACATATTTTGAGCACTTTCACATTTTACGCATGAGACTAGTGTTTGCTGAAGCTTGCATTCCTTGCTGCTCCTTATCAGCCAGGAGGAAGCAGCTTCTGAATTGGAAAAGTCAAAGGCTTCATGACCACAGCCTGGTTTCATCAGCATGTTCAGGTGCTAGTGGCTCTCTGCAGGATCATGGACTTCAGAAACCAGGGCAAAGGCCTGTGACTGATCTTGCTTCCTTCCTAACACACGGATGGCTGCTCCTGCACTATCCTGACAGTAGTGGTCAAAGGAGATCATTCTGAGATGGAAATGCAGGGAAGAATTCAGAACCAAACAGAAAGGAATAAAAGTACTTTTTTGAGATGCTGCTGTACTGACTCACTCCATTTGGATTAGCTGCTTACAGCAATCCAACAGTGAGACATGAGCAGTAAATGAAATACTTTCTGTTCCTATGGAAATAAACATGGTGCCATTTTTCTCCATAGAATTTTTAAAGTTTGTCTAAAGCAGGACTTCTTGACAATTTCTCAACAACCTGGGGCTAGATTCTGTTATGGCAATTTACTTGGGATCTGCATAGCAGATACATTTTAAAAGGTCATATAATGGTGGAATATCTTTCTGGGGCCAGACAGAATTGTCCCCCCAGGCTACCAGTTGGAGAGCTGTAGCTGGGTTAAAAAAAAGTGAAAAAGAATGCAAATGCTATGTTTTTACATGTTGAGTTTTGGGAAATGTTTAAGCAGAAAAGGAAAGAGTTTTCTTACTTTCAAAGTTAATAAAATCCCCTATTTCCTTTAGGAAAAAATAATTTTTTTTTAATTGACTTTATGAACAAAAAATTTAGAATCATTGGCATCTTCAGTGGACTTAGCAAAATAAATGAAAGGCCTGATTTTCTGTAATACACTTTTTTGCGTTGCTTTAAAGTTGAGGGTCAGCTGGCTGCAAGGGTTTGAAGAGCAGCATGACATGCTACCTGTACTTCTAATGTTTCTATCCTTCTGGAGGTGGTGCACACAGCAGTATTGTCAACATGTTTGTCTGGGACCAACAGTCACAGCAAACACTACAGGAAAGTAAGCTAATGCCAGAAGAAACTGGGGCTTGATCCCTGGGACCCCAAAATGACTGTACTTGCTTATTTGCAACTCTAAAGCTGACATAGGGTGACTAAGATCTATTAGCAACCTTTAATTCCTGCTTTTTCTTGCCTGTGCATCTGAGTGAACACATCCAAAGAGCACTTTCCCACTTTTGTGTTGGAATATCTCACCATTAGTTTTGGAGTTTATTTCATCAAACAAACTGATTAGTTTCTCCAAGTAAGACTCAATGTTAAGAGAAATTTCTGCTAAGATCCCTTAATTCCTGCTCAGCTATCAATCACAATCTCCAAGTACCCTGAAAACAGCCATAAAAACAGCCCCACAACCCTGCCCCACAAACTAAATATGTGTTGCTATCCTTGGGAATCCTTGTAGCCAGAAAGCCTTGAGCTAAGAGGAGATAAGGTGAATACCTGTCCAGGAGATACTCTCCTTTACCGGGCTTGACTCTTAGCTCATTTCTCTATCTACCTTTGATCTTCCCACTTGTCAAAACATGGAGAACCAGGCTCAGTAGTTCCCTAAACATTTGTGATAGGAATGGCAATTTCATTGCTGAAGATCCAACTAGCAGATAGCCTAGAAGCATTAGCTCTCAGTGTCACCTAAAGCTGTGCTGGTCTGCTCATGTTGTTACAAGCTTTTATGTGGTTAAAGCTCTGAAAAGCAGGTGGGCTCTGGAGAGAATGGAGCTAATTCATAATGTCTCACTTGAATTTCCCAACTGCATCTTCACACCAAACTCTTTGTTCTCCATTCATCTAGTGCATGAGAGTGCAGCAGCCCAATGACTACTGGTGGAGAATGCTGTGTCCCCTCACATCAGGGAACAGAGCTTTTTCAGTCAAAGGGAGAAATAGCCTACCCAGACTCTCTGTGGATGGGCAGGAGGAACTGTGAATGGAGAAGGGGCATGAAACAGTTGGAAGTACTGTCTGACATGCACCATAGCTAGCAAGGAATGAGGTAAGAGTTCTGGGGAGAGAGCTGTCCAGGAGGGGAAACGGGAAGGCAGCATGGAAGGGAAGCATAGTGTGGAGACTGAGTGGCTTTAAAATCAAATGAAACTCCAATGGATCTGAACTCTGGAAGTTTGCCTGAGAAACAGAGTCCCAGTTAGCTGCAAGTAACAGGAAAAGAAAAGCAATAGTTTGTCTGGTTGCACTTCTCAGGGGAGGTCTGCGAAGAGATGGCAAAGAACCAGGAATTGCATATGCCAGCGGAGGGCACATCGATGGGGGAGATCCACTGTCCACCAGGTGGAATGGAATCCAGCGCCGCAGGGTCCCATGCTGCCGCACTGCCATAGGGGACCCTTCGCAGCAACACCATCGTAGACAGCAGGATCCTACTGAGACACCATGGGCATATCACCACATGGCTGCTGGCTGGCTGAGCCCTTCTATTGATAAGCCACCAGCTAGGGGGAAACTATAGCTGGTGGCTCACAGATGGCTCTTTCCATTCTCCAGCTGGTAGGGCTGAGCCAGCAGCAGGGCCAGAGATATGTGAGCATGGTGCAGCTTTCACACCCAGCCTCTTAGCATGATCTATCAACTGAAACAGAGGGTTAGCTCGGTCTATCTGTATCTGCTGTGGTGCTGGCTGGGGTCCAGTGGCCTCAGGGCATGTCTACCTGCAGTCCACCAAGCAGCCATCCTCCCAGAAGACTAGGCTTTCAGCTGATGTTCAGCCCTTGTCCCCTTGCAATCTAATGGAAGCTGCAATCACAGCTCTGTATTCCCTTCAACCCCATGGCCTGTTTTTCATTTTGCTTAGGTATAGAAATTCCCCTTCTGCCACATGCTCCCACTGCTGACCTTGTCAGCGCTTCACCAACCCCTCCATCCCCTTCCATTTTGCTCCATACGCTTTAGTCTTTTCTAGACCCTCCCCACCTCCCCTTCCAAGGGGGGTACATTTTCCACTGCACCACCAGCAGCCCCAACACCTTGCTGCTGGTGAGATGCCAGTCCTTCACCTCTAAGCAGTGCATACAACTCTGAGCATGAGACAATTAGGAGAGAAAGAGGGGAGGGGAAAAGTATTGACAGGAGTAAATTGAGAGAAATCATAAAGCTTAAGCAGAAAGAAAGCAGTTTGAAAGGTAGAAGTATTTAGAGAAAGCCCCTTCCTGGATGAATCTAATTGTTTTGTTATCTTTACCCACCAAAGCATTTACTTTGGTTTGTCGCCCGATCCACAAACACTTTCGAGGAGATGACATTACCGAAAGGCAGGAACATCTGCATCAGCTCAGCATCCCCAAACTCCTGGGGCAGATGGTAGATAAACAGGTTACAGCCCTCTGGTCCTGTCAAGAGAAAAAGAAGACACATGAATGAAGAGAAATAGGATATGAGAAAGTACACGGTGAAAAATGTTGTCATCCCCTCTCTCTGATGGATAAGGGGTCACCTCTAGGAAGCAGTGTATAGGCACCCAGAAGAATGGACGAAGCAGAAGACCAGCAGCTCAGAAGGTCACCCAGAGGCTATGCTAACTTCGTTAACCTTCCCAGGATAGACACTAGGATAAAACCCAGAGACAGAGGAATGCAGCAGCACATGTGGCCATGGAAAGACAGAATGGAGGAGTAAGAAGTAAAAGTATCCAAGGATGCCATTCATAGTTTTTCTTTGCCCCTCACAGTCTGATTTAATCCATAGAGTTTTGGGCGACTCACACTAACCTTTGACTCTTCTCAGCGTCTGCATGCAGAACTTTCATTATCTTTCTAGTATCTGTGTGCTGACTGTTTAAACAAGTAGACAGATATGCACAAACCCACAGGCTTATTATGTTCTGTAGAATTTTACATTCAACCCCCATCTCGACCCAGCCTGAAGACTCCCCCAGATCTCCACAGTTTGAGCATGTCTACCATTCTAGAGGGTCTCAAAGAAAGATTACAAATCTTAATTACTGGACAAGAGGACTGGCCTTTTTTCCTCAATGCTGTAACATATATTCTTACAGACTTCAGAGGGTGCATGGAAAAATATCCTGAGAGGACTCTTCAGCTGGAATATTCAGTTATGTTAAAACACAGACTTTCAGAAAATATTTGGTGGAAATTGTATTTTTGGGGATAAAAGGGAAAACCTGCCTCTGGTCAAATAACTAAGAATGAAGCTTTTCACTGGAACTTTTATTTTTAAGCAGGATGTACTTGGGGAAAATTCAAAAGGAATGGGAGTGTCCAAGTGGTTTTGTTGACAGAAATAAGCATTTAAACTCCTTGCAGTGTCCACTGGCAGAAAACTTTATAGTTTGAGGAGGCAAGGATTGGTTTCTTTCATGGTCTTATTTTCAATGGTACTTCCAGCTGCTGCCCAGCTCTGCACTGACCTAGACAGATAACTCCATCTCTGCTTTGCTCAGGGGGTTAAGATGAAGGGAATACGGTTTGTGCTCCTTGATGCAACAGTAATAGGGCAGAGGGAAGGCGGGTTTCCTCCTTACCCCATCCCTTGTACCTGCAACCCTGTGACCTGACTCATCCAACTTCCCCCCATTTACCTCTGGGACATAGTGTGGGAAAGGAAAGGGTTTTTTAATACTGTCATTTTCTTCATCAGGGCACAATTACAGTGTCATAACACAGCAAATTACAACTTTGCCTTTCCTGTTAGGGAGAGGAGCTCGCCTAGATTCTCCCACCTTTTATTAGCCATTACTCATCCCCCTGGCTGGCAGGAGAAGTACAGTGAAGTCAAGATTCTGGCAGATGCCCATTTAAAGCTCATTAAAATTCCTGGGCCTCAGCGTGATTGAAGTCACAGGCTCTCCACATTTCCTTTTGGATTAATGGAAAATGAAGCCCTAATGAATATTTGCTAAGCACAATTTTCCCCACTAATTTGCTAAAAGGACTGTCACGAAGGAACAGCTGATCCTTTGCATCTTGTGCATTTCCTAGAGGTCATGAGGATGGTAACAGTGTTTCTTCCAAATGGGGGGGATAGTGGGATAATTAACTAATTAGGCACCCGGTCATCTGCTTAGCTAAATTACTTTTGAACCTCAGTGGCCCACAATCAGGCTCCCCTATTTCATGCCAAGCTTTTCCATCCTCCTTCTCCTCCTGTCCGCCTCTTCTTTAGCCTCCTCACAGAGCAACTATCCCTTCTCCAATCCTTGCTGCAGTTTATTTCCACAAAATGTGAAGTTATTGGCATGGTAAACTAGATCTGAAACAGTCTGAAAGTGTTAAACAAACACCGACCCCCTTAGGTGTCTGTTAGAATTGACAAAATTCTGCCCAGGAGAAGACCACAGGCCAGAATAGCAGGCAAAAATTCATTCCTTCATCTGAACATGCCCCAGAGCACTTCTTCTGTGGGATTTGAGATGCACATAATAATAGAATGGGTAAAATCTTGGCTTTGTTGCAATTAGTGGCAAAATTCCCACCGACATCACCAGAGCCAGCAGTTTGCTCTGTAAAACTGGCAAATTCTTTCAAAAATACCAGCTGCATCTCCTGGGGTCTTGGATGTGTTGTGCATGAGTAGGGATTCTGCATGCGTGTGCTGAGAACCACCTACTAAGGCATAAGACAGACCAGGAGGCACACAATTTCATCTGCACCAGGTTTAAAGGTTGGTTTCAAGGAGAGAACAGCCCTTAGTTCACCTTGAAATCAGCCTTGTTTCACACTCCTTGGCGACTGAGAGGAAGAGACCAGGGAAGATGTGGAAAAGCAGAGAGCACCCTCAAAGCCCAGTTTGCTCTGAAATGTGGCTGGGAAAGCCATACTGTGGTTTCCCATATCAATTCAGACATTCAAGGCCAAACTTGCTCTGTTCCCAGCTACAGAGGGTTTTTACTAATTTCCAATGCTGAAAACTCCACCTGCTACTAGGAAACAACATGAAGTAGTTTGATTTTTTTTTTTACCATCCTCACATATGAATATTCTGCCATTAGAATTTAACAGGCAATTTCTTGTTAAATCTATTGATCCAAAACTTACCTATCACAGTCGGAATCCTTGATAAAGAATGCACAAAACAAGATCTGTCTGCCTCAGCTCTTCTACTTTGTGTTTTGGTGTTTTTTTTGCCTAAGTCAAGTTAATCTGGGAACTCTGTGGAAGACTATATGTATCTGACAAACTCTTCATATATTCATATATTCATTTAAAGGCATGAGCTGTTCATCTCAGAATGCTGTGAAGAACTAACTTAGCTCTCAGTGCACATATGCAATGAGTTTTAAAGGACTCTGTTAGGGTCACTGAGGCAAGAGGAAGGTCACAGCTGGTGTGTCAAAACTTTAGTGACAGAGTCCAACTATCTTGCTGGAGAGAAAGGTATTGTTGAGTTCAAGGCCAGGTTGGGTGGTGCTTTGAGCAACCTCGTCTAGTGAAAGTCTCTATTCATAGCATGGGGGTTGGAAGCAGATGATCCTTAAGGTCCATTCCAACCCAAACCATTCTACACTGTTTCTGCGCTTATCAGAGATTGGAATACTTGGCAGTTTAGTGCTGAATACAGTACTAAAAATATTTACACATACTTTACTTTGGAATTCAAAAGGGATGTAAATAAGCTGTAAATCTAACCCTCATGACACATCATGAGAAGAGTATCAAGGTCCATTTCTACTCTGACATCTGCAACAGCTCTTGTTTTTATGGCTTTAACTTATAGATATTTCTGTTCGCTAACACACAACAAGCGCAGGTAGACTTGATTAAGACAAAAATGAAAGAAAAGGTTCAAGGAATACACAGTTTGTGAATAGTCTGTAAATTACAGGCAGACCATACTCTGCCCATGCTCCTCATCCTTCAGCCCATTCTTAGTTTGTGGGTGGTATACGCTGGACAGCCACAAACCCAACCTATCCCTGCATGTCCACTGTCAACATGAGTAAACTCCATACACATACCTGTGCTGACATCAGCTATCTATCATTGCATCCTCAAGACCAAGAATCAGTGTTATAAGGAAAGATTATGACTAGACTGGTCTTCCAACAGTAATTAAAAATGGGCTGTCCCATAAGGTTGCATGAAGTTAATCTGTAGTCCTTTGGTCAGCTGCACACCTCACCTCTACAACAAATACTCAGAGGCTGGAATTCCATTGCTTCTTCTGCATCTGCTTGCTATTCAGACCCAGCGTGTTTGAGCACAGGGCATATGGGAGTCACAAGACTGCAACATTTTATTTTAATATCTAAGTGTACGTATAGTTTCTGAAGCTATGTCAAGATGAATAATACCACTCAAATTTAAAATTAGCCCCAAATTTTGCCTGGTTGACATGGCCTGAATCAAGACTTCATCTCTATAGTTTTGATCATTTTGAATCTGTTCCACCCTCTGCGCCCCCTCAGCTGGTGGCAGCCTTGGCTCTTATATGGAAGTAATGACTAGTCTCTTTAGGAATGTTGCAGCAGCCAAGTGGCTCTGGGCTTGTTATCCAACCAGGATCTGGGAGCGGAGAATTAGCATTGTTATTAACAATGTGATCACTGATGTTATTGTTGTGGTAGGGCTGGTTCATTAACGAATCAATGTTTGTGCACATCCTTGCAAACATAAAGTACTCTTCTCAGCACTGAGCATTATTATTATTAGAGTTCCCTCTTGCTGTGTTTTCCTGTTAAGTGTTAGAGATGCTTAAAAATCTTGGTCCTCTGCTAAAAAGGAGTGCTGGGCCTTAGAGATTCTCTCTTGAACGACCAGCAGAGAAAGACACAACATCTAAACACACAGGAAAATGGAGAACACTGGGAATGGTGACCTGTATCGGACTGGTGGTTCATCTCGTACGTCTGGTCCCCAACCATCCTTGGTACCAGCTGCTTACAGGAAGAAGTGAGGAGTTATGAGACAGCTTGTCCACTGGGTGACACTCACCATCAACCCACAGCAGCACACCATGCATTGGAGCACAGGTGGCTTTGGGAAGTGGGTCTTCAAAGTGTTCACAGCACTCCTTTGCTTCTGATGGTTCCTGGTGCAATGCTGTGCAGAGCAATGATCTGCTCACCATTTTGTCCTGTGCTTAATCTAACCCCAGTAAGTAATAAAAAGCAAAGTCCTTCAGCATGGGGGAAACATCTCTGTAATGATACGTTAGGTCTGTGCATCTGTTCTCACAGCAGGGACATGTACTAGAGCTAATCAGGAGCTGGAAGTTGTGTTCCCTAGGAAATTCTGACATTGGAAAAAAATTGATTCCAAATTAGATCAAAATGCTGACATTTCTAATTTTCTTACAAAATGAGATTTTTTCCCCCAAAGTAGTTCTAGTCCGCTAGAATGTTTCAGTTTGATGGTGTAATCGTGATTCATTTCATTCTGACTGTTACACTACGTTAAAATATTAGATGTCATTATATATATATAATAACAAGTATATCATAGAGTATATCTGAATTAGAGATCTACTAGAGGATAAAAGTTAAAATATAATTATTTAAAATGAGGACCTCTAAACTGAAGCACCTGACTTAAATGCCTGACTTAGGCAAGCAGGGTCCTCTTGTCCAAAGGGAGCAGTGATTCTCTGGAGGATGATTGGAACCACCTGAGTGGGTTGCCTCTGAGGATCCCACTGCTCCCCACTGCCTGTAAAGGGAATATCACGTCATGGTTGCCCCCCAAAGTATTTACACGCAGTAGTGGGAAATTCACGTCTCCTTACATTTTATGTCTCCTGTGAAGCCAACCAGTCCTGCGGCCTAGTTAACCCAGTTCCTTTTATAGTCAATGTAAAGAAATTGGTACTTTCACTACATGATTCATCTCCTCCTGATGTAGACGTTTTGCTCTAAAAGGGCTAATTGGTGTTTCCAGATTATCAAAGGGTGCTGAAAGGACCAGATCAGCTTCTCTAAATAGCAGACCCTTGTTCTCTAAACAGCAGGCATCTGATACCACGTTACTGGCTTCTGATAAAAGGCCACCAGTGCTTTGTTCCTCATTAAATTCTTTATTCCAATGAAATTGCTTTTTTATCCAAGTTCTTGTCACTTCTGTTGAATAGAGACCCCCACTGGACTTTACTGCCTATGCTGCTAGCAGGTCTTTCCATGGCCCATGCACATCAGCATGCTCCCCTCCTGGGGGACTGAGGAGATCTCAGCCACAATTGCCCATGAGGATGTACCTGCATATGACTGTTAGGACCAATGATGCTGTGTCACATATGGAAACAGGGAAAAGAGCCCGTGGACCAAGGATTCAAAGAAATTGTGTGTTTAATGGATACTTCTCTAGGTGTATGAGGAGCAGAAACAACGTGATGAAGATGGTGTGTTGGGGCCAGAAAGGAGAACAGCCTATTTACTCACCTTCTCTCTGTTGCTGTGGGATCATGGGAGGTGGCTGTGGGAAGGCTTGGCTAATCTGGCCATAAGCAGCAGGATAAGCAGCTACAGGGGAGAGAAAGGGAGAGAAAAAAGAGGAACAGATTTCAGTGCTGGGAAGCAAGGAGCTTTCATTTTTCATTTCAAGGAGTGTAAGATGGCTTTGAAACCATCATACTGAGCTAGAGGTGGGCTTTCCCCTGCATTTTTTCTCTGTGAAGGGCAGCCTGAGATACGGCAGAAGCACTATGGTTGTGCTCCAGGAGGTGCCACACTGCCCTGAGCACCCACCCTCCCTTCAGATTCATCAACAATAACACTGGGGACACCCGTACCATGTAAATGGGGGTCTCTGTTGCATTCTCTCCCAGCAGAGATGTGTAAGCATCCCAGATGGTACCACAAACACATTCATTCATGAGCTCAGTGTGTCAATGCCCATGCTGACAGCCACACGGAATGCCACGCACACTTTTCCCTCTCTAATCTCTCTTGCACCCTGGTTAGTTCATATGCTTATAAAAACAGTTCACACGTGTGTTTCCTCCTTTACTCAAACCTTTGTATACCAACACCGTATGGGCACAGTTGCACATAAGCTCTCAGACATACATTTTCTTTCACATCCATAGAGACTCCCTCTCTCCAACACAAACACAGTGGAAACAGTGTGCATCAATTAAACAATTTTCCCCATCTCAGCTCCCCCACCAAGAAGACAAGGGGAGCCATTCACTACCACAGATGGTAGATGATGTGCCTTGCTGCTAAAAATACAGAGCACAGGTCGCCTGTGAGCCCAGAGAGAGAGGGATAGGGGCCGTGTGTGTGCAGAGGGGTTAATTAACAGCTCAAAGGGTTGAGCTGCTTCCCATCTATCAAATCTCACAAGCAATAAATGACAATAACTAAAACACTAGCAAATGAAGCCCTACATGAAGAATTAAATTAAGTTTGCAGATACAGTGCTGACATGAGATAATAGCCTTTCCTCAGTGGGAGACCACGATTGCTCCAGTTACCACAGGAAATAATGACTTTGGGGTGGCAGCTTCCTTGCAACACTGGCCACGGACACCTCACGAGGGGAGGCTGAACACAGTGGGGTCATGGTCTGCACCAGGTCACTTTGGCTGGTGTCAGTCCATCAACCACAAAGGAGCTGCTCAGCAGACAGGGAGATGCAATTGGAGGCTGACTTACTGGGAGCTGTGGAGAAAGTTGATGAGAAGCAAGAGTCTGCATAGCTCTTAAGTAAGCCTCAAACTACATAGCTGGGGTATGACCAATGTAGACGTGCCCTGTAACATGGTTGTATACAGAGATACCATACCCTGCCAGGCACAGCAGCAGGAGCTTTGCAGGGTCTGGCTGCCCATCTCACCTCCTCGCTGTAGTACTCAGGAGACCTGTTACAGAAAACGGCCCCCAAACCAGTGGGCTGACTTGGCACTTGTGCACTGCTCTAAGCAGACTAGACTTGGTCCTACCAAAGAAGTTGCACCAAGATACAGGTCAATGGAAGCCATTCCCTGAGGGAAAGGGGGAGTTTGACCCCACTGGGAGAGAAGGCAATGGGCTTTATGTTTTCACAAGAAGTGCAAATTTAACCTGAGATTCTGTGGCTCCCAGCTTGCTCCTGTATCACCAAAGACCTCCCTTTCCCCAGTCTCCTTGGGTGTGTTCAGAGATTAAAGGCTTTACAGAAGAGAAAAATTTATTGAGAGAAAGTGTTAATACTAACGACCTGCGTACTGCTGCACTCCAGCGTAGGCTTGCTGCAAGGGATCTGCTGCAGTGGGGCTTTGTGCTGTGGAGACACAAGAGAGAGAAGGAATCAAGGGGTTAAAACATGACAGGTATTTTCTTTTTCCCCTCCCTCATCAGTACGTGATGTGAGACAAACAGACCCAGGGGCTGAAAGTCCCAGAATGGGAGCAGCTCGCTCACTCTACAGACAGGACAACACAGAGCTTCCCCATCATATCCAACAGGGCTCTGTCACCCAGCCACCAATCACCTTGTGAGATTTGGAACAGAGGGCACACAAACCTCTCCCCTCCTTTCCCAAGCTTAAATTATGGAGCCCATCTCTGATCATGTGCATTTTTGCCTTGGCAGTAATGAATCCCAAAAAGCCCTGACTGGACTGATGCTGTGCTAGGTGCTGTGCAAACTCAGATCTCAGTGACAGCTACAGTCACATGGAACTTTCAATCAGAGCACAAAACAAGAAGGGCATAACAGGAGGAAGGAGAAGAGAACAAAGCAGTGGATCCTGCCATCCCAACATCCCTTCGAAGGATTGTGTTGCTGCCAGGCAGCCCCCCACGAAAAAGGAAATGCTGCTTGGAGAGGAGGAGGATGCCACTTGTCTGCTCCAGGGAGGATGCTGTGAATCGCTGCATAAGGCATGCAGTCCTTTGCTGGCTTCAAAGTACATTTTCTCTCTTTACAAGTGCGCATTCCTGCCCCTTAAAAACTGTTTATTTTTGAGAAACTTTGAAGTCTAGCTCAAATACAACCAAAACTAGTTAAGATTTTTGTTTTCCTTTTCCCCTTTGGTTGATAGGGAGAGAAAGAAAGAAACGTGTTGTATAAGCTCTTTCTTTATCTGCAGCAATAAAAAATTTCAAGCAAAACTTGGCTGAACCTGCAGTCCAAATGTCACCTTGGCCCTAATATTTCATGTCTTGTTATGAGTTTAATTTGTATTTATTGGTGCTGCACAGTTCTACATTTATGTGTTCCCTCCAGCTTCTTACTTGTAGGATAATCCCTTAGGGAGTTGCTACTTTCCACCCTCCACCCCACCTTTTTCCTTCCTGCTAGCAAAGAGGTGTGGCTGGAGGCAAGGGCTTGGAGGATGCAAAGGTGTGAGGATCTTGGAAGCGAATCTGGTGCATTGATCTATCCAAGGAGAGACACGGGCTGTATGCAGAAATGTGGGGGAGGTTGGCACATGAGTGTTACAGGACCCAGGTAACATGGACAAAGTGCTTTCTTACAGATGTAAATGCCAGCTTGAAGCTCATTTTCAAAGACCACCATTGATCATGTTGAAAGCTTGCAAGATCCTGCACTTTTCCTCCCAAAATATGAGGAATCTTGGGAAGACCAAAATTTGAGGGGGAAAAGCCAATTAGCTGGCCAAGGCTCAGAGGCTCCTGCTCGTTAGAGCATAACTGAATCATAGAATCATGGAATCATAGAATAGTTAGAGTTGGAAAGGACCTTAAGATCATCCAGTTCCAACCCCCCTGCCAGGGGCAGGGACACCTCACACTAAACCATGACACCCAAGGCTATGTCCAACCTGGCCTTAAACACCTCCAGGGATGGAGCATTCACAGCTTCCATGGGCAACCCATTCCAGTGCCTCACCACCCTTACAGTAAAGAATTTCTTCCTCATATCCAATCTAAACTTCCCCTGTTTAAGTTTGAACTTGTTACCCCTTGTCCTCTCACTACATTCCCTAATGAAGAGTCCCTTCCCAGTATCCCTATAGGCCCCCTTCAGATGTTGGAAGGCTGCTATGAGGTCTCCATGCAGCCTTCTCCATGCTGAACAGCCCCAACTTTCTCAGCCTAGCTTCATACAGGAGGTGCTCCAGTCCCCTGATCATCCTCGTGGCCTCCTCTGGACTTGTTCCAACAGTTCAATTTCCTTTTTATGTTGAGGACACCAGAACTGCACACAATACTCCAAGTGAGGTCTCATAAGGTCTTTGAGGATGCAGAAGTCACAGGAAGAAATAGGTGGGATTGCAATCTTAGGGAGCCTGTGGAACATCAGCTGAAGGCATAGTAGAGGTGCAAAATTGTATCTTTAAAGAGTAGATACTCAAGGAAACTGGAGGAAATGCTTAGAAAATGTAAAAACTGCTTCCGTTTATTCTTGCCGTATTGAAACAACTGAATCCTGTTCTTTTTAATCTGCGCTCAAAACTGTTTCTCTCTAAAACAAAGCACTGAGCATATTGCTCCAGAAGAAAACTGAATGGCTACAAAAGGGTAAGTGATACACCAGTTCTTTCACCCTTTTGGGAGAATGGATCATAGTATCTTGAACCCCCCAACATGACCAAGTCCTGTCAGGTAGAAGATATCTCCTGAGGAAGGTGAGGGGACATGAGGTAAAGGGAGCAAGTCTTTTTAAGATGACTATGGTTTTCAGTCTGCACTAAAGGAGATGATCTGCTGTATCTGCCTTGAAAGCAACTGCCCTTCCTTGGCTGCACTTAATAGTTTATAGAGCTATGAGAAACTGTCTCTGCTGCTTGGAAGATACACTCACAGCATTTCTTTCCTCTACAGCTGTGGCTGGATCAGGCATGCTCATTCTCTGCCTGATATGCTGACAATTAGCAACAATTGCCTCTTTGTTGATGTGGGAGATGCTGCTGAGCAGTACCTGTCAGACTGTGGTCTTTTCCCTTCTTCTCTGCCTTAGTGGTGCACATGTGGGAACCGTCCAGTCTCTCAGCCGTAGCTGAGTCAATGTCCTTAATAGGGCTGCTGGGCTTATGACTGAGCGCCTTGCCTTACCCCGTCTATGGATATCTTACCTGCCTTTGGAGCCATACTCTGTCCATCATAACTAAGCCATTCTGCTTAGGAAATATACACTGAAAATCACCTCTACGATTAAATATTAAAACTGGACAAATGTTTTATTTAAAGGATTTGGGACAGCAAGCCTTTAAATGCAGCCTTTTTCCTCTCCCACACAAAGCTTTTAGATTTCATTATTTTCCTGCATCTCAGCAACTTGTCAGCAAGGGTAGTATTCAACTGGATGTTTCTTTCTCAGGAAGCTATCTTGTACTCTAGATCATGCAGGAAATTTCTTCCTGGCTTACAGCACATGCGTGATAGTGAGAAGGCTTGTTCCTGGCTTTAACCAGCTTTGCTCCAAGCTGGGAATCACTTACTCATAGGTAAAGAACCTCAAGGTGGCTGATCTAACACACAAGACCCGAGCACTGACACAATCATTCCTGGGTTCTTTTGAAAAGGTGCAAATAGAAAGCATCCCAGGGCTGCAGGAAGAGACAGCACAGGGAACCAGCAACCCTGGTTTGGGGCTCTGTGTTTTACTTGTAGTCTCATACCCTACCTTGGCTGTTTGGGACCAGCAGTTGTGGTGAGTCACCACCTGCAGGAATTTAACTTGGCAGCTCTTAAAAACAGAAGTGATGACCTTTTCTCACTGAAGAACTTGCCTTCCTTAGCTTGAACAGTGCATTTACTCAGCCAGTGAAGATGTGGTTTCAGTACAGTAGATGTGCCCACGCTGACCAACACGGCCTGTGAAGGTGCAGGGACACAGACTTCAGGGCCAGCTGGATACCCTGGCTTGAAGCCAAGGTAGCTTGGGCAGCCACGAGCATATCTTCATGATGCTGCTCATTCTGCCAGATGAATTAAACCTAGCGAAGGGCATAACTGCCTGCGCTCCCAGCTGTAGTGTGAATGAAGCCAACGGCTGGTGTTGATCCAGAAATCTCAAGACACAGATTAAAGGTTTGAGGAAGTTGTGGCCATGCTGTGTTCAGCAAAGTGACAGCCCTCCTACATACTAATGACCCATAAGAAGTTCAGCAAGGGCTCAGATGTGTGAGGGACTCATGGTCCAGAGCCAAATGGCCCCAGGGATTATGTGTGGCTGCAGGATGGAGCAGATCGTGTGCTAAAATTCGACATGATGGGGAGACATAAATCATTTCTGTGTCTCCACACAAGGACATGACGAGGAAAGGTGGCTTTATTCCTCCATATAATACACATAACCTAATAGGGTTTGCACCCCTTTGGCCTTCACACAGATCATGCTTTGCTAAGGTAGGAGTTACCCTTTATCAGCTACCCTTCCTCCCCATCCAGCTGACCAGTCTTCTCTGTACTGCAAGTATTAGTTGAACATGGGCATGTGGGGCTGGGAACAGACTCCAGCTCCTCTGTATGCTGTCTTTGTCAGGGTGTAAGTCCACTGTGACCCTCATGTAAATAGCTGAGTATGGGCTGGTACCATCTATAGGGATACGGAAGACACCAGATGAGGGACATGGATATCATAAAGCACATTAAATGGGTTTTTGGACCAGAACTAACATGTATCTAGTTTTACCATCGTCAAAAGACTATGGGTGTGCTGGTGACAATTTGTGCAAATATGCCTATAGGTTGACATTTGAAATAGCTTTCCTTGTGGTGAGACTCATGGAGATCTTATGTCCAACATACAGACATTTGAGAGATTAAACATGATGTAATATGCGCGCTGAGGATCATCTGGGGAAGTGAAAGAAGGAGAAAGGCTTCTGAGAGGCCAAAGGACAGCTATCAATCACATCAGCCCTGCTGAAGTTAATGTAGCCTTGCTGCTTTGCAGAAGCTAAGGATCTGGCCTTACCAGGGCAAACTAAAGGTGTACTGTGAAAACAGATGCTAATAGTAACTTCATTTGGCAGCTCAGGGCAAGAGCTTTATCCCTGGACATCACCTCTATATTAATTTGATCATTTCTCTATCTCCATGGGAAAAATCCTGCTCAGATACAATTGTCTCTTTGCAAGATGATTATGGCCAAGATGCCACAAGGTGACCATGGCAAGACAACCTTCCATAAACCTGGAGACATAAAAAAAGCCAATGACCTACTATATGGCCATAAATATAAATTTAACGAAGGCTGCATTTATTCATTAGGCAGAAGTCAAGAAATGACTCCCTAGTCCTTCAAAGAAAGTAGATCCGTTAATGTCACTTTCCAAATCCTCTGCCCGATGCCAAAACCCAAGGATGATTTCCCAAGCCAGCATGAAATACCAGTGCTTTAAAATTAGCACCAGGAAGCTTTCTTACTACTGATATATCTTGAAATTGAAATCAAACTTTTTAAAGGGGCATTCAGATAGTGTTAGACCTGACATTTAACTTTTGCAAGAGAATGAAAGGATGGAGGGTGCAGAATGAAGCACATTGTTAAAAATAAATAAAATCGGTTTAAGTGATGTTCTATAAAGAATCCCTCCTGAGATGCCTGTAACTCAGCTACAGTGTCTGGCCACGACGAGCTGTTATATGGGTGCTCAAGTGATAACAGTAGTAGGGGACAGAGGGCTGTTATGGGCAGGAGTGTAAATCACAAGGAGCTGCACTGAAGCCAGTGGTGGTGGGGAGGTAAAAGGATGATGATTAGTGTCTGGTCCATCAAAAAGGGGCCTTGTATCCCCCTCAGTGAGGTATGGAATAGTGTTGGGATATGAGAAAGAAAAGGAGTCAGAGAGGCCCAGTGCTTCTGAGAGACAAAAGCAGTGTCTGGCACACTTTCAGCCTCTAAGATCCCTGGGTTTTCCTTCACTTTGGTGGAAGGAAGCAGCAAACCTTACACCTACATGACACCTTCTTTGGTCCTTGCTTCTGATTACCTTTGTGGTTCCCAACAGACATGTTTTATTCCATCTATATAATTCTATTTTTTAGCGCTGCTCCTTGCACTGGTCTACAAACGTATGTTAGCACCCAGATCCACAGCTTTGTAGTCTGTCCCATATATTCTTTCCTCTCACTGCCCTGGAGGTATTTTACACCTCTCTCAGGAGCTGCAGCTTGGCCACTGTCACCTCAGGGAGGGTGGATGAGGTGGAGGGTGGTCAGAGGCCGGGCTGTTCAGTCAGAGATGGGGGGAATAAAAAAATGATAGGAAAGAAAATCTATGTGAAGGCTTGGGTTAAAATAAATAAATAAATAACTGAGTGGGAGGGGTCTATTCACCTTCTCCTTAAATCCAATTTAAATCACTTTCTACAGCCCTAATCTATATCCATAATTACATCATTTCGTACAACAAGCTTGTGAGAGGTCTTAAGAAATTTATGTAGATTAAAATTCATGGGTGCCATGGTACAGATTCCATATTATTAAGATTGATTAGGACAGCTGATGCTCTGATTAAAGAAGCCAGCGTTTACTGTTGTAATTAATTAGGTATTCAGACACAACAATAACTGCAATAACAGAAAGAATGTGCTGATCCAGCAGAAAACAGAGGCTGATCCTGTGTTTTATAGTCTTGTTTCGCCATTTAGAGGCTGGACACCATTCAGTCAAAGACATGCTGCCCCACACTTTCTTTTCCCTTACCTCAAAGGAACAAGAAATCCAGGGCATTCTACTCCATCCTGTTAGTTGGAAAAAACCTTTTAGTAGCATCCAAGGTATTGTAGATGCTTGTTTGGGGCAACATATGGACCTAACTATAAAATTCATACAGTTCATAGCTGGAAATCAGGATTATGCTCATTATTTTCTTAATAGTCCCACCTCCAAACCCTATCCCTAGTAAAGCCCCTGCTGAGATGGGTGCTGTGCAAAAACATGACAGGAGTTGTGTCTTTCAGTGAAGGGATTACAGTGGACAAAGAAAGACACAGAAAGACATCAGAGATGCAGACTGGTGGAGGTGGCTGGCCAAGGTGACAAACAAATTCAGCAGCAGAGCCAGGACCAGACTTCCCTTCCTTTGCCTATGGCCATAAAGACATAAGTCAGGGTCAGGTTTTAAAAGCTATTAAGGCACTCTAACTCCATATTGTTGGGGAGCTCAGTTTAAGTCACCTTTAAGACTAAAGCTCAAGGTCTTAACTCACTTAGACACTTCTGAAAACATCAGCACAGAGTCTGATTTGTATTTGCACCTTCTTCCAGATCAGAGGAGAAAACACTTTAGCTCTGGAAAGGCTCACACAACTGCCTTAAACAGCCCCATTAATTATGGCTGCAGCATGGTCGTTGGAAGTACATGACATCATTAAAGTAGCTTAGACTACAATTGAAGATGGCGACTTGCTATTATATTTTTAATGAGTGCATTCCTTCACTTATTTATTTTACCAGTACATTGTGGTTTGTGGCATGTGGCAGATTGTTACAAATGGGTCAAATAAATACTTCCTTGTCATAATGAGGTTTCAGGTGCTCACTGTTGCAGTTTTGGAACTGCTGATAAAAAATACGAATTGGAAAGCTCCCACACGGAGATTTAGGGTTGACAAACACAACACAGCTAAAGATTTCCAGTAGTAACTTAGCCTCAGGACCACTGTAGGACCTTCTACAGGAGCAGGCAGGTCAATCTTTTTCTGATCTCCTGATTCACCTTCTCTCTAGAGTCTTCCTTTCTAACATAGAATCATAGAATCATAAAATAGTTTGGGTTGGAAAGGACCTTAAGATCATCTCGTTCCAACCCCCTGCCATGGGCAGGGACACCTCACATCAGACCGTGTCGCCCAAGGCTCTGTCCAACCTGGCCTTGAACACTGCCAGGGATGGGGCAGACACAGCTTCTCTGTGCAATCTGTGCCAGGGCCTCACCACTCTCACAGGTTAGAACTTCCACCTAATGTTTAATCTAAATCGCTCTCTGTTAGTTTAAAGCCATTCCTCCTTGTCCTGTTGCTACATGTCCCCTTCTCTTCCTGAACAAGTGAAGCTCTGATGTTGCCCAATGCCTCTGGATGGTACCTGTCGTGATCAGGACTGATCCTGAGAGGGACTGGTCCAGAGCAGCACCCTGACCATCAGCAGCACAGCTAGCCAATTGAAAAGCTAATAGGTAAGTCTGTCATATTAGCCTACTGGCAACTCCTCCCCTACAAAATTAGCTTGTGTAATGATAATAATTACAGATGGAGTTTGAATCCTGTCTCTGCTGGCAACGGGTGAAGTTGGTTGCTGCCTGATAGCAATTTTTTGAGCCAAGGAAAATGAATTGATGGTCTCGGTTCAGTTCCTAAGACATGAGTTTCTACAGCACAGGAATTCACCCGTGGGGGACACCTTCACTGCCAATCTCAGCAGCGGTTTGGAAATATGTGGGCATAAAAGCTTGGCTGCCCATTCGTACTGACAGCTAGTCCTCACCTGAGAGGGCTGAACCCCAAGTAGGGCATGGAGTGGAGCTGGCTGTCTTGCTAGCCCAGATGTACCCACAGTGTAACCAAAGAGGAGTGGGGGAACCTCTGCTGTCTCTGTAGAGAGGACAGACAGAGCTAGTCCTGGCAGTGGTGGGCAACCACTGTGTGCCTGTGAACAGTAAAAGAGATGACATGTTTTTAATGTATTATGAGCAACTGAGGGAACTGCTTTTGTTTTCCTCAGCAAATGCACTGAAGCATTCAGCATCCTGGAAAGCATTCCCTGTCTGAGCCTCCACAAAGCTGCCATAGCACTGATACATCCCTGGCTTGGGTCAAACTGGACACCCCTTGGCCCAGGAAGAATAATTTTGTCTGGGAGCTGTTGGATGCTATGGACACATCAGTGGGCAGAAGACCACAAAGCAGCGCTCACTCTTTTCTGAGGGGCCTGCTTTGTACCTCTATTTCACTGCTCCATTGACAGCCAATCCCTCCTCTCTCTTGCTTGCTGCCCTTTGGTCTCTTCATTTTTTTTCATCTCTCCCTCCCCTACCCTTTCAAAGGAGGCTTTATTTTTGCAGCGAGCATTTCATCCAGTCTCTCACAATGCAATCCAGTAGGGCAGAACCTGTTACTGGAGAGCAGAGTGCCGATGGTGTGAGACACAGCACAAGCCAGCGCAGATGGTCTCCACTGTTATTGTACATTGCAAACTGTTACAAGAGAGGCACTGGGTAATGGGTGGGTAAGAAGCTTTGGCAGAAAAACACAATCCCTGTTACTATGGTTAATGTGGAAATGGCAAGCTCTCTTGCGCTGCTGCAAAGTTACTCACAAGATCATGGCACAACAGATTATACTTTTTGTCCCAGCTATATGTTGTGACACATTGCCATGTTCAATAGCTCTACAAGCTGAAAGACTAAAGGGTTGGCATTAATAAACAAAAAGGTCAGATCTCCAAAGGGGCTTAGACTAATGGAAGGGGAAGCATCTACTCCCTTCTGTCCATACCAAAAGGTGCACTATGAGGCATTATGTATTGGCGGAGCTTGGAGAAGGTGAGAGCATGGCTTGCTAAGAGTATGCCTACACGGAATGGTTTTCCTATGCTACTGCATGGACCCATAACTTCACCAGAGCCACAGAAAAATCTGATTCCTGTATGGGCTGAGGCTGTGATCAGAGACTTGGTGAGTGGGAACTTTCAGCCTACTCTTGCCTTTGCCTCAAAGCCATGGGTGGTTCAGAAATCAAATGTTACCGTGTATGTCCCTGCTCCAGACAAAGGGAATCTTAAAAAAAGAGCTCAGAGGAAGACAGAAAAAAGAAAAGGAATGAAACCACAGGGTAAATATAATTACATGATATGGACCTGCTTTTATAGTGCAAAGACTGTGTCCTTTAGATGCAGCACCAAAAATATTATAGCTAGACACAAAGGTGGACGTGTAGACAAGCTGCACAATTAATGGGATTTATTTGGGTCTGAATTATGTGTATGTTGTGCATCTATAGATTTTGATAGTTCTGTCTTTGCTATTTTCAGGCAGCAAAGAACATTCTGTTACAGCATAGAATGGTGTGAGCCTACATTTGAGATTTTTGTGGAGTATGAAAAAGTATCTGAGAGCAAAATTCAGGCTTTAAACAATATATGGCAAGCCACAATCATAGCAAGACTATGGTTATGTACATAATACTGCAATTCTCCTAGCCACTTTCAGAATGAGAAATATACCATAAAATAAAGTTGTTTGGAAGATGCTGACTTTGGATGGGGACTGGCACAGTCTTTTCTTCTCTATAATGTTAGTGCAATTGCATGCTGAGCTTTAATATTTTATTTCTACCCTTGCATTTGGAAGCACAGGCATGCAGAATCACAGGGCAGTGCCAGTAACAAAAGCTACAGAGGAAAGTGTGAAAAATCCCATCATGAACAATGGTGGAATAAACTGCCCAGTGATGAACATTTCTTTCTAACACCAAGCAATTAGCTGCTGTCTTATAAAGCATAAAGGTCTGTATCCTTCCTACATTTTTATCCAGTCTAATATGGCTGTAGATGTTCTCATTACCCATATAAATGTCTAATTCAATTTTTAAAATGCTGCTAAGCTCCAGGTCTCAATAAAGTTGCAGCAAGGAGTAACGTTTGGGAGAGTACATAAATGCTCATGAGGAGGAAGAGTGTAAGATGGAGCAAACACATGATGCTCATGAGCTACACCCAGACTGCTACAAAGGAGCTTGCTTTCAGGGTTTCATTGCTGGTGTGGACTGGCAGATGTAAACTGAGAGGTGAGGGTCTGGCTTACCACTGTTCCCTTTAGACCTCTGCTATAACTTCAGATGTCATTAAGTTATGGGGAAGCTGTGCACCGAGAAAAAACAATATATTGCTGAAGACACACTGAGATAAATCGAAACTTTACACAAAGTAGACTATTTGGATGTCAGCTTCACTGGCAGAAAGGGGCTTCTCTGCCTGCAGCAAAGTGGAGCAAGACTGATTGTCACCTTTCATGTGTTGAGCTGCTGGTAGTTGTGCAGGGATGTACTGTGAATTGCTGGCTGAGCAAGTCTCTCCACAACTCAGAGAGAATCAGACTAAGGCCATTGACTTTTGTATAGTCATGGATGAAATACCTAACTGAAAGCTTGCTTTAATTATGGGAGGTAGTGTGAGATAGTAACAAAAGCTCAAGTTGTTAAGATTCATCTAGAATGACCATCTTTTCTCTGATACCTTCAGTAATGGATCATGCAAGATTACCTAAAAGGAGCTAGATAGACCAGGAAAAAAGATAGAAATGGATGAATAAACACAGAGATGATAGACTGGCAAACAGACGGATGGATAGTTGAACAGATTGCTGTATCTGTACAACCTTAGAGACAGGACACCATGGTTGAGCTCAGAGAGCATAAGGGCTCTAATGTGTTCTAATGCCTCCATAAGCCTCAAAGAGCTCCACATCCCTCTAAGCTACTACAAACATGTATGTACATGCCTAACTTTTAGCACAGTAAGGCCCTTGATTTCAATTCTGCTTAAAGCTGAACTCATGGCTGAATGTTTACAAAGTATATGTGGGGAGGATGATAATTATTTTACAGTACTCTTGGTATATCTAGGCTTTCCTGCATTCACAGGGTGGCTTTTTTCAGTGACGTTGAACTAGACTGTAACTTTTGTATTTCTATGTTGTGTGGCATTTTTCCTTGCAGCTCACAAAGTCTCCTGTGATGTTGAATCTTCTGAGTTTTCAGGACTGGTGAGATTGAACAAATTCTTTTTCTTAGGGGTTTTGTGGGCTTTTTGGCTGGAGCATCGGAGTCAGTATCTGATTTCCTAACAAACTAGATCAATCCATGTGTGCCCCAGAATAAAACACTCTTTTGCCAGCTCATGGCTAGGATCAATTAGTTACATTTACTTAAATTTTTACTGTTATAATTGTTATCATTAGTATGGGTACAGCAATAGTAAGGAGTGTCTTCCTAGCAGAAGCACAGCTTGGAGTAGAGGACTACCTCAAATATTGAGGATGCTTAAAAAATGCAGGTGCTCATTAACGTCTTGTAGACTCCTGAGTTCTTCATGATTACAGCATCAGAGTGTCCATATATTTAAGGACAGGTATGCATCCTTTAATGTCCCTCATTCATTTCTGACTGTGAGGGCTTGCAAAATCACTCCTTCAGCACTACCATCTTTTGAGCTAGTCACAGTCTGTATCTCAGCAGCAGTTCTCTGATGGTGTACCACAAAGAGGTGAAGCTGAGCCCATTCTGTGGCTATATTAAAGGCACTTCAGTCTCCAGGCCTCATAAGGCAATAGGGTTTAGATGCAGTGAGCATTTCAGAGACCAACATGTGCTACCTGCACACATAGTCTGAAGCATGGAGCAGTTTTGGTCAGCAGTCATGTGGACTCCCTGGAGTCAACCTCTCAGAGCCATCCAGCTGCAAGGAAATCCCTGTAGGAGATACTAATGGTGGGTGCTAGGAGATGCAAAAACAGGCTTAGCAGAGCTCTTTCAAGGTGAGCCAGGAACAAGAACTTTGGGAGTGCTGCTGGGAGATCTGTCAGTATGAACTGGTCAGGTCTCAGACTGAATTTTACCTACAGCGAAACATGCTGGGTGTCCTGATTGCATTCAGGCAAGTCATTCAACAGATGAGTGCTCAGTTCTTCAGCATAAAATTTTTCCCCCTACATAATGCCCTTGACGCATCTCATCCAGATTTGAGTGTTATAACAACTGCAGCTGGGTAAGATCTAGCTACGCCAATGCTAAAGTAAGCCCCAGTGGTGCGGGGTGTAATCCTTCTGAGGTGGATCATGCTAGATGAAGCCTGTGGATGTGGACAATCTCCCTAGGACTGACAGAATAGGTTGTGGGCACAGCACTAGTCTGACTTACCTGGGTAAGGGTGAATGCCATTAGCAAACACAGCTTCGGCGGCGGGCTGCCCATTAGCCTGAGGCGGGAGGCCAGTGAAACCATTCACCCCAATTGGAGATGGGATGCTAGGCACAGCTGGTGCAGTTATGCCAGGAGGCGTGCTTCCACCTGCAAGCGGGGAGGACACAAAACCAGAGTTTGTGAGTACTGGAAGCAAGAACTGCATAGTGAAAATACACAGAAACCTTCTGATAATAAATGAAAGATCTCCCAAGCTGTTGTGCAAAGAAAGGGACTTCTTGCCAATTGTTTCTTTGTTTGGAAAGCACTTAAGAAAGGCTTGCAAAACTTTCTTCAACAGAATGAAGGTTTTGCTTGGTGATCAGTCTCTCTAGGCTAGATCCACAGCTAACATCAAGCAATAAAAAGTATAGAAATATGACCCTTCCTCCTCAACTTTCTCCCTAGAGTATTACCTGTTTAAATTGCTAAATAAGCAGATGTTTCTTTCCTAGGTATAATTTAACACCAGAAGCAAATTCTCAGTCCCACCTTTCTACAGCAATCTCTCTCAGTTTCTCTTTGGAGATGTCAGCTTTGTGGGTGTACTGATTTCCAGGACTACTCTGTCTGCATTCCCTCATGAATGTGCATTTTATGCACAAACTCAGTCTGAACTTTCTCAGCACCAGGGATTTAAAAGGTTTGGCGAGCTGATTTGTAGCCTAAAGGCAGCCAGTGATACTTTTGTTTTTGTCAATGTTTGGCCATAACTTGACTATTGTAGAGTTTTGCAGAGATCTCCCACTCAACAGGGGCAAAATTTGGGCTAGATTTCTTTCTTTTATGGAATAATACTCCTCTCCCTCTTCCCAGGCACATCCTGTGGGGGGACTGCAATGCTGCTATTCAAAAGAAAAATATAGTCTTTATGTTTTGGGTGAGATCCTGTCACCCACTGGTAGAGAATTTCTGAATTTCTGAGGGGAGAATTAAATCCCTGTGCTACCTCACTGCCTGCTCCTATGTATGTTCAAAATGACTGGACAGTCTGCTTCTTGAAATGTATTCAGGATGATTTTGGGGGCAAAAAATGAGTTTTCAATGGGTAAGAAATTGTTTTTCTCTTGCTAGCTGTGAGTGGGAAGTTAAACTATCTTATCTCCACCAACGTCTTTCTGTGTCAGGGTATACTACTGATTGAAAGCACCGTTTTTGCAGAAACCCCTTTTTTAAACCAATTGCAGAGATTTTCTTCCCCATAGCAGAGTTCCATGATAGGTTAGTCCAATAACACACTTTAATGACTACTTAAATCTGTGTTGGTGCTTTAAGAAAGCCAATACAGATGCATGGGATGTTTTAATATGTTCTGATTTGAGTAGCCCCAAAAGCAGTCAATATTTCAGCTCTTTCCCTATACCCTGAGCAGACAAGCTGCTGCTTCCCCTTTGCTTATTTAAATGGTGTTGGCCTTTAAAAATGTCCTCTGTGGAGGTACAGGAAGCTAGCAGTGGCAACTGGAGTCCAAAGGCAATGCTCTTAGCATATGCCATCAGCTTGCAAATCACAAAGGCTAGTTAAAATTTCAGTTGCTTTCCTAGATCTCTCCTTTATTTGCATAGACAATGTACGTATTTTTTTCTAAAATCACAGCAAGGGATTTGTGCTTGCTATTTTCTGCATGTCTAAGGAAGTTTAGGCATATTCATTGGAATTCTTTAATTTTCTTCTTATAAAGAAAGATCCCCCCTGGAGAGGTCAGATCTGTAGTTGGATTTAAAACTGGCATAATGCCACCACAGAGAACAAATGGTGGCGGTGAATGCCAGTTGTGGATTTCACCCCTGGTTTGAGGTCTCTTGCTGCAGCTAAACCAGATGCAGATTTACAATATGGAGGGAGAGAGAAGATAAGGATGGAGAGATGCTTAAATGAAATACCACTTCTTGTCTCTCTGTGCAGTTAATGGAGTAGCAGCCCCACTTTTCACCCAGATTACACCAATGATGGGAGAAATGCAAAACTTTGACCAAACTTTCAGTGATGTCAATTTAAATGCCTTGTAATCATGGGCTGTTGTGTGGGATAAACCTGACTCTTGATGGGAAACCTGACTCTTGCTGACTAGATGCCAGCAAACGGCATACAATCTTTATGGTCTGAATTACCCACTGGGACTACCTACTGCACTCCACTGACTGCAAGCAAACCCAGTGACTAGTTTAAACTAAATGTCTAACTTTTGTGTGGTTAAACCAGGTGAGATGGATCCTGTCTCTAGTCTGTTAGGTTGGCCTGGAACCAAAACTCTTTCTTACGTACCATGGGAACTCGTGAGCCTGAATGAACTCATGGCCATGTCCCAAGGAACCCACTCTCCTAGAGGCAGGACACACAGAAAAACAGCTGGATTAGGAGGCCTGAAGATAGAAGCACAGAGGCACTGTGCTCAGCTCCAAAGCTTCTAGGACTTCTGGGTTACCAGTGTCCTTTTTCTAGCACAATTTTTCTTTTGCTTAGGAAAGATCAAAACACTTCAATTTTTTCAATGTTCCAAATGCTTTTTCTAATGCCTGTTTTTCAGAGAACTTTGAAATGTTTCATTTTCATTCCAAGTCAGAACAAAGATATACTTCAATGACTGGAAATCCTGCTATGAAGCAGAATGATCATTTTCCATTTGGCTTTCTGAACGTTAACAAAAGCCAGCAGGAGAATTCATGTTAGGCTTCAGATATCTCCTGGCTACTCAGAAATCGCTGCTAGTGCTGTAGGCTTGCTTGCTCAGACGTTATGTGAAACATTTTCTACGCATCTTATCACAAGCTTTGTGAGTGTTGTACTAATACAAGGAGTCATTTCAAAGTATAAACATTTCACCCAAGGAATAATTGTCAATGGACATTTCCACAACCCGTTACAGAGTTTTTTCATGAAAGAAGATACCCATTCAACATAAATCTGCAATAATGCCAAAGTGCGTAGACTTCATGATTGAAATTATGTTATAAGGAGGCTGCAAAATCTGCCACAAGATCAAGGGATCTTATTTACAGTAATTACTAGTCATGGGTGCTCTGTAAAGCATGTAAAAACCATGAGCTTTCCTCTCCTGTATTCTGATACTTAGAGTTTAACAGTCCCCAAAAGGCACAAGGCATACCAGAAGGGGAGAAAGGGTTTGCACCAAAGAAGGGCTGGGATATTCTTCATGTCCTGGATATCATGGTAGGCACAGGATTTGGTTGTTGTACTGTTTTTTCCACACCTATTTTATAGAATTTGCTAATCCTCAAGACATTTATATGCACAAGAGTTTGTGCTCTTTTGTGGTGGGGATATCATAAACCATTGACTGGATTCAGTTCTCCAGGCCCTGAGAACATTTGAATTCCAGGCAGTCTTTGTTTGACGTTTGCCCTGCTCCCACCAACACAAAACAAATCTAGCTAATGCAAAGATGATAATCTTTCCAGCAGCAGGTTTAAAGGGTGCACATATAATTAAGCCACTTTTCTATTTGGATTTGCAGTAGCTCCATCGACTTGTTGTTTATACATTTATCGTTGTGTAAACATATATTTTGAAACGTGTGGTATGAGATTTTTGAGTCAAGTGCTTTTCCTTGGGTCTTCATAAGTTTGTGTGGAATTTAATCTGTCTTTCTTTCTCTCCCCTTTTCCCCTTTTCATATTCTAATACAAGCAAAGGAAAAGATAGGTATCTGATCCAGTAACTTCTGACATTGTTCCCAGTCACCCATTGCAAAGAGATGCTAAGGGAGGTTTTCTTTGGCAGATAGGTTAGCAGAACCCAGTTGGTCAGGAACAGCACCCCAGCCTGCATTGTTGTGGTGCTCATGCCCTGCCATCCAGTGCACCTTTCCTGGCCTCTTTGAGATAGCCTTTTCCTGCCCCAGGGCTGCTCCAGAACTCTATCTCTGGCTTCAGGCTGCCCCATCCTCCCTTACTGCTCTGCTCTGGAATCCCAGATACTGCTCTGCCGTGCTACGTGCACCAAAGCTGGCTCAGCCAGAGGTCACTCCTCCTATATCCTACCCCAAACCTTTGTCAAGCTTGTCCCCTCCAGGCCAGCTTGATGCTTCAAGGTTCACAAAAAGGCGTTGCTAAGCCGCACCTATCTAAACACAGTCCCATCCCTACTGCCTCTCATAGGAGCAACCTGCATCACCCCAGGGACCCTTTTATCCCAGCCTGTCCCTCCTGGTTGCTTGACCTGCTCCTGCCCATATGATTTCCTTGTTCTTCAATCCCCAGGAAAGCCAATCCTCTTTCCATCTCACCTTTATTCTCTGCCCACTGAATCATATACTGCAGCTCCTACCATGGGTTTCTGTGACACCTTGCAGCCTAGCCAGATCCTGGCTGCACTTCACTGACTACGTGTCTCTGCTCTAGCAGCCAAAAAAATGCTCTCTCTGAACACTTACATTTTAGAGTTCTTCCCTGAGTACCTCTTGTTCTATTTCACAGTAGGAGAAAGGCTTACGTGTCCCAGTGACATAGCTCATCTTGTTAATGATATTGCAGCTCACAACAAACCTTATTTCCTTTGTCTTTGTACTAGCCTGGCTGTGACAGCACCAGCACTGACCCCTTGGATATCTGTATGCACTGGGGGATGTTTTGCGACATTTGAAGGGTACTCAGAGCTAAAGGAAAGTCCTGTGAGGGGTAAGGCTGAAGGGAAGGGTTACGCCTGAGGGCTTTTTCCAGTGCCTTCCCTGTCAGCACCCTTTCTCCTCCCCAGAAAGCCCGTTGTGTCTCAGTCTGATGGGTTTCAATCCTCGTCTTCTCCTCACCCACCAATAAGTGCCATTCAGCATGGGGCAGATAGCCCAACAGCCCACTGCTGGCAAACCATTTGTCTTTACCCTTACAACTACTTCACAATGCAGAAGTTGACCTGCAGCTTGCCCAGCTCTGGAAGAGGCAGTGACAGCCTTCCTCTGCCACTTTCCCCTTTTCCCAGACCACAAAAGGATCTGATTGGCTCCACTCCTCACTTCTGGTGGCCTTCACCAACAAGACCAATATTTCAATAGACAACCACTGAGGGACGACCTATCAGTTAAGGGGTCTCTTCTGGGATTTTCCCACCCTTTCCCCTCTCCATCCCGCTGCCCTCTTACCTGAGGTTGGTGTCATGGGAGCAGCAGCCAGCCCATTCATGTTCAGGGCTGCCATTTGCTGCATCTGGGCTGCAGCAAAGGCTGCCATGGGGTTCAGGTAGCCGCCCTGCGCCACTGATGCCATGATCGCGGCTTGCTGCTGCATCAGCTGGAACAAAGAGAGAGAGCAGGGAAAAAACATCACGCGGTCACCGGTAAGATGGACCATGGCAACGGCACCAGCATGGGGACCAGGGCAGGGTGTGAGGCTGACTCTGTTATGAGAGGCCAGCTCATCATGCCTGTGGTACACCCCAGCCTTGGCCTTCCTTCCTGATACAGGGACTGGAGTTAAAGCGCATCTTTGCATCTTGGCATCTTAATACTCCCCATCCCTATTACATTTTGCCCAGTGTGGAGGTTTCCCATGAATTGGACTCAACCGTCTGAGTCCATAGTACTTCTTTGAGAAAAGCAGAGAAAAGACTTTATATGGTCTTGACCAGAGAGGTTTTGTGGCTTGTATCAAAGCTCTGGGAAAGCACTGGCTGATGATGGGAGACCAGTCTATGCTGAGTGGTGGGGAGAAGAGATGGTTTCTCCAGAGCAGCAAGCTTAGTTAGATCTGTGAGGGAAGCTTGATTCATTTCCATCTGTCAGTGACAAAAATAGTTTTCTCATGTTGCTGGGAGGACTTTATAAGGCACTCAACAGAACCGTAACCAAACCTTCCAACCAGGTTATGGCACCTATTTCCAATACAACCAAGCAGAGGATCCTGGAATAGCTGCTCAAGAGAAGGGAGCTCTCCTACTTTAACAAGATTAATACTGTGTAGTGGGAAAATCCTTTCCTTGTAGTTTTGATCTGGGATGACTTCCCCGATTATTTTTGTTTTTCCAGAAAGTGGTCAAAATGCTGGCTCTTTTAGGGCAGATAGGCAGAAATAAGGAACCCAGGCTATATTTGTTTGAAGCAGAAGGATGAAGAATGGTTATGCATGCTGGAAATGCTTCTTACATTAAAACCAGACTTTGCTATCATTGTCTTACTCTCTGAACCTAGAACACAAGTCAGTGCAGTTCATGTGTAGAGAATGGCTGAAGTGGGCTTGTGAAATACTACTGGTGGGAAGGAGACAGAAGCTGCTTCTTGTCTTCCTCCCTGGTTTTATATGAAGACCCAAAGTAAGTCTGAGTTCATACACAACCTCCACTAGTGACCAGCGGTGGATACTTAAAGAAAGTGTATGGGAAAAAGGATGAGCAGAGAGGAAAATCTCTGCTCATTTCCAAGCCTCTGGTAATGCATGACTTGATGATAATAGTGGAGAAGGAAAGTTTTTTTGCAGTGATTTTAGAAGTGACTTGTGGCAGTGTTGGGTTAATGGTTGGGTTTGGTGATATCAGAGGTCTTTTCCAACCGAAATGATTCTGTGATTCTATGATTCTATGTCTCTGCTATCTCCAGAACTGTAGTAACTATTTTTGTGTTCTCTGTGGTCTCACTCTCTCCCATCAGGAAATCATCCCTTGATGCTGTTTAAGCGCACAGGACATGCTTCTCAGCTTTAAACAGCCCTCAAAAGTCATGGGAAGGAACAAACTGTTCCCTACTGTTTGTGTTAAAGTTGAAATATTATCTAAATTAGCTGTTCATACACATGCACACTAAAACAAATCCTTGAAATCACTGTGCTTATTCTAATGCTGAAACTTTCCTAGTCACCACCAGTAAAGAGACCAAAGTAAAGGATGCTCTGCCACTGATCTGAAGTATAACTGTGCATAAGTTGTGTAAACCTGGCTCTTGGTACAATAGGACACAGGATACCTGCTTCCCCACCGAGGAATGCCTTCAGATTTACAGATGGAAAGTGCTATACTAGAGCTGAGTACTATTATTTTTTGAAGCCTTATACAGATTGGTGGCAAGGTGGTGGCTTTCTCTTTGATTGTTAATTACCCTTTTTTATTATACCCTGCATAAGACACTTTCACATTTTAATTAGTGATATCCTGTTCTTTGTAATTACTGATGGAGTGATTAGACAACCTTTTCTATTATAGCGCAATGCTGATTCCCATTTAAAGAGTACATTTGTTTCTAGGCATCATTTGTGTTTATTCTCCAGAGGAGGCAATGAACAGGTGAATGAGGAAGGGAGAATCCATCTGTCTTTAACACTGGATTGACTCCAGTGCTGGGGGTCTGGACTCGTACCTCGTTTTCTGTGCTGGGTATCTTCATTTGGGGACAGCTGAAGAAGTACCTGGCTGGTTGCAGGAATGGTAGCGTACAGCAGAAATTATAGCTTATAGAAACTCTTGCGTGCTCAGAAGGCTTATAAATTTGCACTGGAAGATGCATGTTTGTAGAATATACCTTGGCTACATGAGTGCTCCTTTTTGTAGTGTAATGTCATTCATGTACTTCTGCCACAGACCTTCAGAAAGAAGAGCATATTTTCTCTCTCCTTACTAGAAGAACTAGATAATCTTAATCTCATGATTAGTGCTGAAGGTGCAGGGTCCGCAGACTAAAGCTTGGTGAGTTTTGGTAAAACAGTCACTTAAAACTGGCCTAACTCCCACAGAGACTGAATTAGGAACTTAGAAGAAAGAGGTTAATTTTAGCTTGGTGTTAAAAAGCTAGTGCAGTTAAAATAAGAACCTAACCTGTGATTTGGGAAACAAGATTCAGTTGCTTCTGCTAGAGCTACCCCATTTCTGTCATGCTTAGTGCTCTGTGTATGTGCACTCCAAGATGCCCTGTAGACCTGTCAAACCCTTTGGCATGTTGAAATGAGCTGGAGGTTACATCTTATGACCCAGAGGACGTACAACTCCCCTGCAGCCTTCAGAGCCAGCTCTCTGGGTAAGCCAGGGTTTCCTCCAGAGCTGGAAGGATTATATCATCCCATACCTGAACATAGCCATATACCCCAGCTAGCTGGCTTTGCTTCTTTGGCTCAGAGGGGACCCAAAACATGTACCAAACATGTCTGGACATCTCAACCTTTGACAGTACTCCTGCCACCCTTTTCCAGTCACATTTCCCATTCATACCTTTCCAAATGGGGAAGAAAATGGAGGTCCTTCCCAACCCAGCAGCTGATGGCCATAGTTTGGCCAAATGCAGCAGTATCACTGCGATGGGAAGACAGGGACTTGGTCACCTTGGAAGAAGCTGACAGGATAGAGCTACCTCCTTCCCCCCAGGGTGGCTCTGAGCAAATTTGCAAAAGGAAGGCAAGTCCTGTGAGGGTCACCAGTGTCCCTTATAAAACCTCCAGGCATTCCCAATAAAAGTCACCCCACTCCTTCACCAGCTCCCCCTGAAGACAAATGTCCCATCCACTCTCCTTTTACTTTGAAAGAGGCCCAATGTATGGTCCCAGTTAATAAAGCTGTAGAAAGTGAGGCAGTGACCCCACCGGAGGCAAATCAATAGCAGCAGGGCCCCTGGGTGTTGTGTTCTTTAAAATATGCCATTTGAAATGCAGATTTTCCCTGCCTGGGTTGGGGCCACAAAGCACTAATCAGAAAGGCAGCAGCCTTATTATCTCAGACTGGTCCAAGGGGATAGAGAGGAGCTTTTCAACTTCCTCAGCTGAAAGGATGTATTTCCTTTTGCTTCTCTTGCTTCCTTGGCATGATCTATACCTCAGCATTTAGAGCTTTTTCCTGTCCAATTTTAAAGATTCATTCCCCCTTTCCTCCAACCTGGACTTTATTACAAATATCTAACTTCTTAGGAGACCAAATGATGTTAACAAACTGATTCATGCCAATGGACAGCTCCTCAAGAACTAAAATCCTGCAGTCCCCATCCTAATAGTGGAGAAATGATGGAGCAGCGGGGGAAGCACTGGTAAGACCATCCAAAGCATGGAAAGTGGTGGTAGTGATGGACTGTCATCAGAGAGAGATGGGAGGATTTACCTCACACATATTTTTGCCACCTCAGGTTGAGGTGCCTAAACTTCAGGCAGCTCTGCCACCAGTGGGTAGATAGGTACTTCCACCAAGCTTATCCACTCTATCCCAGCATGGAAGATCAAGATAAAAACCAGAAAGGGAAGAAGTTTTGCAGCAGAGCTGTACCAATGCAAAAGCTTGCTGATGCACAGCTCCTTCTCCATATCTGGTATCAGGACAGATGCATGCCTGACTCCGACGAGCATCAGCTGAGAAATACCAGTGTTGCATTAACCATACAGCATAAACGTGGCACTTACTGCCAGTTTTCCTCCCAGAAGTGGTCCCTATGTAGCTATGGGGAGTCTAGTGGTGTGGGGTGAGGGCATGTGAGGGCTCCACATGTGGGGCTGGTAATGAGCAGTCACCTCTGGCATTAGGTGGCTGTTAGATGGCAGGGTCACACAAGGAATAAACTTTTCTTGCAGGAGGAATACTTGTACGGAGAGATGAAGAAACTTTCTCAAAGCCCAAAACTCCTGCTAGAAATAGGACAAGGATGTTACTGATTGTTTTCCCCAGCCCCCAAAAGAACTGCATGTGAAACTGAAGAATGGGAAACGAAGAAAGAAGGATCATTTCTTATGGGGTCATTTTGAAATAGCACGATCATTACCCTTGCAGAAAGCTGACTCTGAATGAGCTGATGTCCTTCTCATTTTTTGAGTGCTATTTTCTATCCTTGTCTCTGAATTACATGATGTCTTTCTTTGACTTTTCGTATTCTTCATTCAGTAATAATAATAAAAGTAATAACAACGTCCCACACTTCCCACCACTAACGATTTATACAACCACTTAGCTAATTAATCCTCATGGAATCCCAGCTATAGAAAGAGGTAGGTAAGTGATCAATCAAGCAGTAAGAGGACTCATATTTGATAAAATCACAAAATTGATGAATTCCTGTCTGTTTTGCTTAACTGGCCATTGGAAAACATAACCAAAAATACCTCCCAAGCCTTTAGGCAAACAGAAGATATTCTGTCAAAAAGTCATAACGGTTTTTCAGATTATTTTTTAATGTCTTTGGGAAACAGAATTTTCTGCTTTGAAAATAACTTTTAAAGTTAATATTTTTTAAAAAACTAAACAAATGAGGAACATGTGGATTAATGCGTCTTAATGTCTTTCCGAAGCCTAATACACAATAGTTTGGATTTCTAAGTTCCTGAGAACTCTGGAAAGATACAAAAAGCTATGAAAAAAATAAAAGGTATAAAAAACCTAAGCCTGAGTGTTCATTATTTCTGAATTACCAGGGAGCTGACAATCAGAAATACGGTATCAGCCCTGCTGCAAAGTATTATGGCTTCAAAATAACTTCCTCTTCTGGAATGGATCAGAACAAGTGATTTGCATAACAGGTAGTACACTGTCCCATTTTGGTCATTTAAATATAATAGCTATTATACGCACAAGACATATTGAGTAAATTTTCACTGATTTTATAGGGCCAGCTGGATTTTTTTAGGTGTCTTTCCAAAATAATTTCACAGTGTGAATTGAAAAAATATTGGAAGAAGCAATTCTTCCTTTCAGCTTTAGTGGAAATATCCTTTCATCTCCACAGGAGCTGGACAGGGAGGCAGAGCGGGGCACTGGGGTTTTTATGGTCAGCATGGTGGTTGCTTCTGCCCTAGCTTCCCAAGGTGACCATTTAGGACGATGTCTGAGAGATTTCCTGTGCTGGATGTTCCAAGATTTGCTGCAGTTATTGTCTACAGTTCACAAGCTGCAGCCATTTGTACTTTTCAGTGAGGGGATTTACTGATGGGAGAGGACTTGCTCCAGGCCAGAGAGCAAATGTTACCAGTGTCTATGTTGCTTCTGTCCCCATCTGTCTGTTTTTAGTCACTACCTCTATGCCTGTCCCCTGCTGCAGGATGCAATCAGTCCACAGCTGGAATGTGGCCAGGAGACCATGGCTGACACTCCCACACCATTTTTTATGCAAACTTGATTTATGACTTTGATCTTTTTTTAAATAATTTAAAAATTAAATAATGTATACAGTGTCTGTCACTTTCCAAGGCTCCTTCCTTTGTTCTTGCTTTGCTCTTCTGCATTTTCCCATCTTCCCAAACCTTTTTGATCTGTGCACATTTCCTTTTCTGAATGGTGGGGCAGCAGTGGCATGAGGCATCAGCTAACTACTTACCACTTTCTTTACAGAAAGAAGACCTGCAAGAAGTTTTGCCACTGTTGCTTATTTGGGCCAGGACTATACTATCACCATTCATAATCTGGGTTGATTTTTATGGCCTCTGATTTTGGCCTTGGCCATCCCACTTACCAGGGTCTAAGAAGATGTGCTGCTCTGAGCTGGAGTGTGTGCCTCCAGGTTCATTCTCTACTGGCAGCAAATCAAGGGTAGCACCACCTAACATCAGTCTCCTTCTCTCCAGGCTAAGTTCAGATCTATACCTCAAGCTGGCTGTAACTGAGACTGCACAAACAGTCATCAATACCCAGCTGATGTACATCCACAGCAACCTGACAACAAAAAGGGTTGGTCACCTGTATGTGTGTGAACCAAAATAAATAATTGCCCCATAAAAGGAGAAGTTAAATGAACATGGAAAAATAGTGCTAAAAAAAAAACCCAACATAAAACAATCAAAAAACCCTGAAACAAATTAGTATAGGGGCTCTGGGAGCTTTAGGGAGCCCTGAAACCTGACTTGCCTTAAGATGCATACAAAAGAGGTGAAGTGGGTCTGATGTGACTTTCTGTGTCACTGAAACAGCGCAGAGTTGGTGCCAAGCTCTGTCTGGTGTGCTTGCAGGTGGCACATGAGGAGAGGAGAACTCCCTTTGCTTCCTGACTTTCGTTTACCTCTGGATCTGAGGCCATATGGCTGCTGAACCTAAGGACTCTGCTTAGTTGATGCGATGCCGCAACTGCTCTCAAGGTTAAAGTTGTTCAAGCTGAGGTTGAGTGGCTTGGCAGCTAGCAGCAGCAGGGAATGAACTGTGACATGGCCATTTGCTCAGCTGCAAAGGAGGTAACTTAAAGAGGAGCTGGGGCTCAAAGCAGGCCTGGTGGCAACACTAACAACTATCAGTCAAACACTGATGGATAGAGACCCTTGCCACCCCTCAGTGCTGCTGCTGGTTTGCAAATCCATGGCTGCCCACCAATCTCTCAAGCAGCTGCACTATGTGGGTTCCTGCTGCACTAGTTGATCCATGGAGACCTTTTTCCAGGAGCTAATCCAGAGCTGGTGATGTGCGTTATGCCCCCCTCAGGGAGAGCCAACAAGAAAATGCAGCCTATGAGACTTGGCAACCTTCTCCATGGGGACAGACCATTAGAAACTCTTATGGGATTGCTTGAGATCTCTTATATGGAGACATCAGACAAGCTTAGGCTGCAGAGGGATAGCTGGGAGGACAGGTTATGAGTACAAATCAGAGAACCTTGTGCCTCATGCTAGTCTTGGCCTTACTGCTAAGCACTGAGGCAGTTCTTAAACTTGTGTCATGATCATACCACATGGAGAGACAGCACAAGAGAGAGCTGTGTCCCTGAGGGAGAAGGGAAAATAAATAAATCTGATCACTAGCTTTATTTGGACATGGGGAAATGAAACCACGGGGTCAAACAATTCACCCAAGGTCACACGAGTTGCTGGTGGCAGTGGCATCAGCTGTCATCACTGCCCTGCTCTTGATGTTTCACCTTCTCTCCTCTTGACTTGCCTTGGCTCTTCAACTTTAGTTCAGGCTGAATAAAACTTCCCCCCTCCCCCCCTTCTCCGTCCCCCTATCGATCGCTCCATCTCCTGCTGGCATTTGCGAGGTGCCAATCACCCTGATATCTAAGAGCCAGCAGTCTGGGGTGAATTAATCGGGACCGAAGGAACGTCACAGAGCCTCTGCGCTCCCTTCCTTCTCTTTTGTGTGAGACTGTGAGATGAAGCAGATAGGGAGGCTGATTGAGAGACAGCATCTGAGCACGCTCGGGGTGTACAGGCACCACACGGAAATGTGATCCCATCATTTAGACAGCTCTGAAGTCCCCAGGGTAATTGATGTCACCAGCTTGTCATATCCAATGGGTCAAGATCTAAAACTTATTCTTTCTTCCTTATTAGTAAATTTACCAGAAAAAAAAAAAAAAAAAAAAAGGAGGATGGGTCCAATTCTGTTTTCACAGAAATCAGTAGGAAAAACATTCATTAGTTTCCAGTGGAGTGGAAGCAGATCCAGGAATTGCTTTCACTCTTCCTTCAGCAATAAATCCTCACTCAAGCACCTACCCTCATAATGTCCTGTGTTACCTGGTGACAAATAGATGGAGGGTGTAAAGGTGCAGACTGCATCCTCTTTTCTATCAGTATTACACTAGATTGGCAATTAGAAGAATTACTCTTTATTAAAAATAATGCAAAAAGGTTTTGGACCAGAATATCAGGACAGTGGAGTTTTTACCACTCTCCTGATCAGTGCCTGCAGTGTAACACTGGAGCCCATCTCCTGTCTGACAACCTCTGCAGATATTTGTCCTGAGCTGCCTGTGGGTTGTATCCTGCTGCCTGTGGGTTGCACCCTGCTAATTCCTTTGTTACATGGGGGCACAGATGCTGCATCCCTCTGCCAGGCTGCTGGCCACTGACATGGGCTCAGCTGTGATTTACCCTCTCTTATCCTCTTCCTGCAGCTTTCTCTAGCTGGGAGCATGGTTAAAAACAGCCAGGCTGGAGAGGGACAGCTCTTCTATCATGTGAGGAGGGGAGCAGAGAACAAAGGAAAAGATAAAGTCCTTGTGAGCAAAAATAAGGCAAAATAGAATTTGAGTAATAGAAGAGAATAAAGTGCAGAATAGCACCAGGAGGTGCAGGTGGGAGAAGAGGGGGTAATTCTGTGGAGCTCTATGGCATGTCCTCATGACTCTACAGAGCACATTCAAGGGTTGGGCTGTACAAAATGTTCAGTGAGGCACAGGACACTCAGCCAAGGCCCTGAAGTTAAAAACAGATCGTGTGGATGTGATGGGAAATCTATGGTGTCAACACAACAGAAAGAAATATGTAGGCAAGAAAGCAGAGACTTGCAGTCAGCGCGCTGGAGGGAGCACAGGTACACTGGAGTGTGATTCCTGGGCTGGCCCTAAGGCAAGGCATGTGGTTTCTGTCATTCAGGAAGGTGTCACTCTGGAAAATGGGATTAATGGCATTTCCCTCCTGCACACAAATCTAGCAGAGTACCAGAGGGACACATGATTCACTGTCACTGCCTGCAAATCTGCTCCAGAGAAGGCATCCAAAGTCACCTGGCAGTGTTGTGTCTGTCTGCTTGCAGAGATTACCACTACTTTCCTCTTCAGACAGTGCTGACATAGGGCAAAGAACTAAAATAAGCTGAATCCAGACCTGTTTTATCCAAATCTTCAAAGGTTAGTTGTGTTTGGATTTGACACCAATGGCTTATGAGCCATAGGAAGCAAGTTGCATAGGTGTTCACATGATCACAGGGTGCTTACTGCTAGAATTAGATATTGCCCCTCTGAGCCTTGTCTGCGAGATGCCCTTCTCTAGCCTCGATGGCATGGCTTAGTTTTCTCCCATCATGTAACCAATTTAAAAGAGAAATCTCCGTCTCTTGTGCTCAATTGTTCCTCTGTCCCTGTGCTCTTGTGCAGTTCTAGGCATTATTCATAACATCATAGCATCACAGAATCATAGAATCATAACATTGCTTGGGTTGGAAAGGACCTTAAGATCATCCATGGAGGGACACCTTCCACTATACCAGGTTGCTCCAAGTCCTGCCCAGCCTGGCCTTAGACAGTGCCAGGGACGTGGCACTCACCACTTCCTCAGGCAACCTGTGGCAGCGCCTCACCATTCCCGTGAACATGCACACAGCCAGTGTCTATACTTACTGCCTGTGCATAGGCGCCATATGCTCCAAACTGAATGGCCATGGGGTTGAACATGCCCATTTGTCCTGCCATTTGCTGCATGCGTCTCATTGTACGCTCCTTGTCCGTATCTGCAAACTTCACCACCAGGCTTGAAGAGGCTCCCTGCAGGACATGAAACAAAAAGAAACACACAAGGGAATTATCTTGGCACACATATGCTTATGTCTAACACAGATTTGGTAGCATGGGATCCATCTGAGTCTTAGCTTTTTTGTGCAACTTCTCAGGCCTTTTGAATTTGACCTTTGCAGTATGCTGAGAGCATGAGGAAGGAAGTAAAAGACCCTGGAGTGTAAATAACTGAGGTCAGAAGCCTGGTTCCTAGTTACCTCCAAAATTTGAACTTCCAGGTTGTCATGTTCTCTCTGCAAAAGTTGTTTCCTTATTCATTCAACCTATAGACAACCTTCTGGACCAGCAGGCTGTCCTTATTAGAGAATCTGGACTCAGTGCAGCAAAATGTAGGAGCTGTTGCTGAATAAATGTGTTAGGATTTGAGAACTGATCTATTCTGATGGAATATGTTATCTCAGTGCATGCCAGACCCCCTGAGCTGGATCACCCCTTCACATTGCTGTGTCTTGAAACCCTGATGTCCAATGAGAAATCTGTGCCCAGCCTCAGAGACTAGATTCAGTACACTGAACAACGTGTACGTCTCATCATGAAGCAGCATCTCTTCAGCACTGTTAAACTAGAGAAGGAAAAATAGTACCTGATGGACATGAGTTTCTTTTCTGGAAACACTAAGAAATAGAGGCTACCGCCTAAGAGCCCACATTTAATGCTAAATATTTTCAGGAAAGCTTTACAATATTTGGGTTGTGTCTGCAGTCAACACAGGTGGAGAACTAAAGATGATCATCAGACTTCAGAAGTTTGTGAAAAATATTGACCTTTTGGGAATGAAAGAAATCTCTGTTCTCCCCCAGATGAGATGAAAGGTCAGTAAGTGCAACTCTAGAATTTCTCAGAGGAGGTTGAGATGGGAAGAAGCAGATCCGCTTAGGAAGGAAGGCACCAGCTTCATGGGTTGGCTGATTCCCCAAAGTGCGGTCTCCCTGGGGAAGTGGGGTGCAAGGGCAGGGCGATGTGGCAGCAGCCCCGACAGCAGGCAGACAGTTGCTTCTGGAGCTGGGCTGCCACCAACCCTGGGGAGACGAGCAGGTGAGCTGTCAGGAGACTGACAAAGAGCAGCCGAAATTACTGCGCTCCCATGGTGCGCATCCCTTTTGACACGATGATGGAAATGCAGTCAGTGGGGAAATTGCCAGCTGAGCCTCTGGCTGACATGGTAGAGGAAGACCAGGTCCATGCCAGAGGAGCTGGTCTGTTGTGGGACCCTTGTTTTTCTAGTGGAGGTGAGATTGCACAGGAGGAGTGTTATTAACTGGCTTACATACACCCTGATGTATCTGTAACCAGAAAAACCTCTCAGTGAAAGCAGAGTTGCTCTCCTACAAATTGGGAATAGTGTAGTAAACCACAGCTATGGTTGTACATATATATAAGTCCAAGCTATGCATATTCAATAGCCTCTCCAGATCCTCAGTTATGAATAAAGACTTAAGGAATTAACTTGCTTAAAAAACCCACCCTGAAACAATCTAAGGCTACAGAATGAGCAATGTTCCACTGGATTAGCAGGCTGTTCTGGTAGGAAGTGATTTTCATTGGCAAAGAATCTTTTTGACCTGTTTGTCTCTCTTTAATAAATCTATAACCCACTCAAATAATCTGGTGAAGAGCAAGCGGCTGAAAGAAGTGCTTCAGGAAAACAAAGGGATGGAGAGATGAATGCCCTATTCAGTGGTGGAAAACAGTCTTCAGAAGGTATTATAGGAGAAAAACAGAAAGAGGGTGAGGGGAAGAAAAAAAACCCAAACACATATCTAAAAATTTCCTGCATTTCAGCTAAAGGCTGGGCAACTTTTAATTTTTTTTTTTAAATCACATGATGTAGTTATTGATCCTTCCTCAAATCACACTCTTAATTGCAGCTCATCGACAAATGAATATTTTAATGCATACATTTCCTGCTAATTATCACCTGGACCAGTCTTTAATTAGATTTCAGCACTCATTTAATTAACCCTGATCCAAGAGACTGTTTGGTAACCTGAATCTAATGATTTGAACCTATTTGCAGCTGTATTGGAGGGAGGCACTGTTCCCCAGCAGATTCAGCTGTTCAGAGCTGCTGTTGTTGCAGAGCAGGGGCTGCACTATGGTGGGCACAATGCAGCATGGATGATTTTGAAACTGAATAGAGTGAGTGGGTATTCTTCTCTGCAAATGGGTTTTGAAGAAGTGACCTGCTCTAGTTAGCAGGACTGAAAAGTGTATAAAAGTTAGTGTTTTCTTCCCTTCCCTTTTCTTTCTGTCTCTATTTGCCCTGGAAGTCGTAGTGACAGGGAACTGCCTCAGGAAATTGCTGTTTTCTCACACTGTTGAAAATCAAGATATTACTGTAGATGGCATCATGAAAATATGGGGAACTGCCACATGAAGTTCTTGACCCTGGAGTGTTCTTCCCTCCCGATGTGAGTCACAGTGACTGCACAGCAGCCATTTGATCTGATGGGATCGAGGACAGCTTCTCATGAGATGTTTCTGCTGGGTTGCCTGTCGCAGCAGGGCTTCAGATCTCTCTGAACATCACTGTCATATACACAGGGCAGAGAGGCCATTAGCAAATAGAAGCAAGTTTGAGCCCACACTACAAAGAAAGAGGAGAAAAAGGATGTGGTTTTAAGAGTTTTCTGCAATGACATGTGCATGTAAGCAGTTAAAGGTATGTATCCAGTAGAGATGCTGCATTGCCCTTGAATATGAAGATTGACCTTGGGATTGATGCTTTCTGTATGTGGTTCCTCATGTGCATCCTTCTCGCATGGCTCCAAGAAAATCAGATAGTAAACTCTATGAGATCACCCAGTGCTGGATTTTTAGCAGAGGAGCCCGACAGTGCTGTTTACCTACAGCAGAACAAGACTACTTTCTGCTCCAGTGACTCTTACTAATCCACTGCATAGCATTAGAAATGGACCAGAGTGGGCCAGATTTTCTATGGGGTGAGAACTGCAGAGCCATTCATCTGGACTATTTATTGTTTCTATAAGCAGTTAAACCATGGTGTAAATCAGCCATTGTCTGCTGACAAAGGCAACAGGTCCTGTTTGCTCCGTCATTTATTAGTAATACATAATCTCCCTTTTGCTCTCTCCAGTTGTTAGACTGGACCTTATATTTTGCCAGCCCCCAAGAGAGTTACAGAGGGTTAGTCAATGATGTTTAAAATGTACTTTGAGATTTGTTTGTTAATTCTGTGTTTTATCGAGGAAAGGACCTGTTTATTTTTTTACCCTGCAGATCTACAGTTAAAAGAGAGTATCACAAAAGTGAGTATTCCTGCTGGTACCTCTGCAATAGGTTATTTGGAATTGGCATTTATCTCCTTTCCCATCAAATCAACATCCTTTTTCAAGTGCTTTGATACCTACCGATGAAAAGAATAATATAAGGGCTGAGTATTATTATGCTTTCCCTATTCTCTCCTGGGCCAGAAAGTCTACTTAACACAACTGTCTTGCTTCCCGTCCCACTCCCATGTGCGGTAATGAATTGCTCCCCTTAGTCAGCAGAGTCACGTGCTCTCTAGGCTGGCAGGGCAAGGGAAAAGATGGAGGAAAAATCACTCTGCGCCACACTCACTTTGTAATCCCTAATCAGAGTCCTCTGTGGGAAAAACTAATTTCCCGGCCTGTCTTGATGTGTGAAATAAAGTCATTCTTGAAAACGGGAGCTTGACAGGTCGCTTGTGAAATTTCATATTCAACTAAAAATAAAATATCCATCCATTGATATTTAATTTAAAGGCGAAAGAAAACAAATGTTTTGCCTGGTTGTTGGGACTGTTTCCCATTAGTTATGGCCTTCCAAATGAAGTGTATACACAAATTAAGCAAAAGCTTTTCAGGAGACCAAATAATACTGCATGGCCTCAGGGAAAATTGTTTCTCTCTGGAACAATATTTGTAGGAAAAGTTTTGTGAAGATGTTTCCTTGCAAAACATATGTCTGAATTTTCTTTTCCTGTCATCCCTTTAAGTTTCCTCTGACTCAGTAGGCTACTGATCTCTACAATTTGTAACACATCTTTTTCTTGCAAAATGGCTGAGTCTGGGACTAATTCAACAAAGCCATTAAACCATGTTTCACTTTAAGCTTGGTGAAAGTCCCATTGGAGGTAAGCATACAGTTAAGTACTGTACACTTATGCATACATATGGAGGTAAGCATACAGTTAAGAACTTTACTGCAAGGGTGTCTCTGTTATACAGGTGGACTTTCATACCTTGGTTAGCTCAAATGGAGCCAGTTAAAGGTTTTGGGCCAAAAATATTTTTTAAAGAAGCTTATTATGTTAAAGGTGCAATGAATAAAACTATTGAGTATAAGAGATCTGAAAGTGCAGATCCTGTTAAATACCTTCCGAAATGTCAGCCATACATACCGGCTAAAACGCTTAAGTGGATAGGTGCTGCTGGATGCTTCTCGTTGGGGCAATTAGACTACCTTCCTAGGTGTCACCACTTGAATGGGATTGCTTGAGGTGGAAATTTTACCTTAGCACTCCCTTTGCAACTGCAAAGCAGAGCTGAGAGGATGCTGACCTTTGGCAAGCCATTCAGGGTAGGATTTCCACAAGGGATCCTTGATATTAGGGCCTTAAAGCTGGAGAATTTCTTTGCTTTGGGCTCTGCCAGATCAGGCTATTTGGTATGATGCCTCCTAAGTCTGAAAACAAAACCAGGTATTTTTTCCTGAAATGCCTGTGTAGCTTTACTGAAAATAAGGCTGCTGAATTAACCAGTGGGGGGTTGACCCCAATCTGGGATTTCAGACAAGCACAAAACAAACTACCGTCCAATTAAAACTGTAGAGCAGAGGGAATTTTAGCTAGGTAGAAGTGTAATTACCCATGCTGGAAGATGGCCAGAAGAACAGTGCTAACATCCCTCTCCTCTTGTGAAATATGCTATGTTTTTCTGTACTCATGGCTTCAATTTCATTTCTCATCAGAAAGATGAGTAGGATGGCAGTCACTAGGAGCTATTACCCCTGTACAGTCCTGAGAGCTGTTTTAGACACACTTGAGATGAGAGTGGCAGAGACGGAACAGGGAAAGGAAGTATTCATCCAGGGCTGGAGTGACAGACCCTTTGATAAGGCTGCTCCATTAGTAGAGGGTATTCTTCATGCAATGTGTAAGCAGAGAGAGTTGCTGCGGGTACTTCCCTTCACAAGTCTCTGGAGCTGTAATTTATTTGGAGTGGAAGCTTGATTTAGGTTTTACTTGCCCATACACTACTTCACAGGTGTCTCTCCCCTCTGAGCTAAAGTTATTGCTTTCCACAGGGCAACAGAATCATTGACTCCGGATGGCGTCATACCTAATTCTAATTAGAAAGAACTCAATATGTAACCTGGGTATTAGTATGCCCCTCAAATCAAAGCTAGGCATTCAAACAACCTAAACTTCAAAGCAGAGTTCCTCAAGCAGCTCTGCATAAAGCAGAGTTCCTCAAGCAGCTCTGCATTTTCCAGCTCAGTCTACAGATGATAAAAGTCCTCACAGAATCATTCACCTTCCTTAATGCATTATGAAATTGAAAATGTTGTTATACCAATAGACTGGAAATTCTTACCTGCTATTTAGGAATATGAAAGCAATAAATAACTCTTTTGTGTCTGTTTGGAGAAAAACTCACAATCCATAATTAAAAAAAAGTTGTAGGTTTCCCTTATGGCATAGAGTAACATGGTTGGAAGATAAGGTGTGTTTAGTTCTGTATTTACTGAAAATATACTTCCCCTCAAAATATTCTTACAGCAGTGAATGATGGCTGAAATAATTTTATTTTTATAAATTACTATTAGTACTGAGAAAGTGTTTGGTAGCTGCAGCATAAAGCTGCATGAAAGGTAGTATCTGCTTGATCTCTCTTTCTAGTTAAATGAGCAAGGATGAAAATAGGAGAATTGGAATAGTTTCAGAGCCATAAAGTGAATTGTCTATTGTCACAGCAAGGAAACATCACAATCAGGTATGGAGCCCCTGATACTTCAGGGCGCTGCTCACATGAGCTTCACTCTTCCTTGGCAGTTCAGAATGAGATGAAAAACCTAAGATGACTTGGAAAGAAACAGATGTTGAGAAAGGGCTGGCAAGCTGGGCAGATACATTTCAACTGTGCATTTGACATAAAGGAACATCTTAGCAGCACTGTGTTCCAAACATGCTGCATATGACTTGTCATCCCAGACCGCTGTCATGCTCTATGATGTGGTGTAAAGTGTGTTGCCTGATTGGCATAGTAAGGAGTATTTGAATTTTTGCAGCATATTTAAACTGAAGGTCTGCTAATGCTGTACAACAAATTAAAGGTTCATTAATGGATAAATGATTCTGCCTGCAGCGTGGTATCACTCATGCTTTAGTGTGGTGAATCAGGTGGTCAGCTGAAGCTGTAAGGTAGTGTAAACTCAGAGAAGCTCTGCTGGTTTTGGTGGAGCAAGAAGCTGGTTTATGCTGAAGGATCTGCCCTTACCATATTCCTCTCCTCCAAGACTGAAATGTATCTCCTTGCTGCTAGGTAAGACTTTCCTGTGAGCACCACACAGACCTAGGGGATGAGAAGTCAAGCATATTCACCTACCTGATTTCACTTGCCAGGGGACATCTGAGGCAAAGACATTAGTGTCTGGAAGGTTGCTTTGAATTTGTGGACCGTGGACTTCACTGTGGACTTCAATTAAGGGTATTCTCTGAAAGCTGATCTCAATATTTGTAATTTCAAAATTTGTTTTGACTTTTGCAAAATCCATTTGAGTAATCACTTAATGTTGTCTGTGTTCTAGATGGGGATAGCAATCTACCCATTACTGAGGTCTTTCTGTTTTCTTTACAATATGTGTTATCTATCCAGACCACACACCTGAGGAAGGCTAGGATGGAATGGATTAGAAGGAAACAAGCCAAAGCATCCAGAGTGATTTAATACTCATACAGAGCCCACTTAAATCAAAGAGAAGATCTTTGGAGCAAAATACAGATGAAGGGAAGAGGGGGCAAGAAAGAAGCCCCTCCAAAGCAAGCAGAGCAGTAAAGACCTAATGCTGACATCTTCATTCCTCTCTGTGGTGGGAAAAGCATGTCCCTGTTTGAGTGAGTGAGTAGTGATGCCCAGTGAAGAGTGTTGTCCTCCAGTAGGGCTGGAACATTCCTGCTAGGCTGGGACTGTTTTATGCCTCCCAGGTTTATCAATGTCTCTAGCATCACAGAGAGATCAGTTCTTGTGAATTATTTTACCCCTGCAAGTCCTAATCTTATCCAAATGAGATGAGTGTTGAGTGCAGTGAGCCTTGCAGGGGCTGCTGCTGGCACCAGGACTTGGGCAATGCTTGACAATTGCATTGTGCTGCTCCCACTTTCTACTGTCCACCTCCATAACTATTGATTTAATTTCCAACTTCCCTTGGACTCATAAAGAGACATTACAGTGCCAGTTAAATCCTTTTGTCTAGACTGAGGCCATGTGTCTCATGAGCAGTTATCTTTCTTATCCCGTTTGGAGGCAATGAATGCTACAGTTCGGGGGGAGCAAGGAAGATGTTGGAAGGCAGCAAGTGAAGCCAGTCACGTCCCAGTCATCTCTTTGCTGTCCTGTTGGATGCCTGTGTAGCTATGATGTTGTGGCTTGAGAATTAAAGAGCATCTTTGGTGCCAGTATGACTCATACCCCCTGTCAGGCAGCCAGGCTGCCTGTATTTCTGTTCTGGGACCCTGACACATGTGATTTATTAATTCATTTATGCAGCAAGGGAAGAGGCAGGGAACATGGTCTTATGATTTTTTTAATGGAAAGAATTAAGGGAAATTGGGTAACCCCAGGAAACTGATGGCTCAATGTGCTAGAACCTGCCATCTTCGTGGCAGCAGTTGGGTGGGATGGCCTATGAACCTTAGTCACCTTCCATCCAGCACTCACTGTCCACAGGAAAACAAGGCTGGGCTACCAAGAGCCATTGTATTTTGGTGGAAGAAATTATTGCAAATTAACATCTAGGTATTGCACATCCATTGCTTCTTTCATCCCAAAGGATGAAAGAATAATGCGTGACTTTCTAAATAGTGTTAGGTAGCATATTCAGAAAAATCATTCATTTCTGGAAGGAGGGCCAGTTTTGCTCCTGCTGAGTTAAGAATGGGATCCTGATGTATTATTTTTTGATAGAAGGAATGTGTGTGCTACGCCTTAGTCTGAGTTAAACAAGACAGTCTGTGTGTTACACAAAGGCATTGCATGCAGTACATGCTCTTTAGAAAGAAGATCAACAGTGAAGACCAAAAAAAAAATGGGTCTGAATTGGCATCTCTGTTCTCTTCCATTAGTTTCTCCAACATCAACAATGTAAAACAAGACCTCAGCCTTCTGCATTAACTTGAGCAGATAGACCTTGATGATATTTCACTGCACCCTAGACTTTGCGACTTTGGGCAAGTAACTTTAGGGCAAATTTAGCTGTAAGGCATGAAGGGCAATTAGATGCTGGGCTCTGATCAACTTTCACTCAGAATTACCTTTGAAAATCCCCCCTTTATGTTTCTGTGATCATGTAAAACTGAAGTCTAATGACTTTCCCATTTCCTATTTACCCTGACAACCTGAGGAGGTCAGCGACTCTATCTCTCTACTGACTGTCATAAGGAGGCTTTTATTAACTGAGAACTTGAACCCATGCTGGAATTGCAATGGAAGTAAATTTTGTTGGTTAATTGATACTCTGAAGCATGGTTTATTTAATGGTTATCTATTTGTATTACTGGTTTGTCTAAGGTTCTGTTGATGTTACCTGGATATTTTGAAGGCACACATGGGAAGGGAGGTGATGGACTGATGGCTTCATGTTTGACCTCCTATATTTTCTAGATATAAGTAAATACTAAGGTTTAGATGCTCAAGTATTCACTGGCTATTATCTATCTAGCGGGATCAGAAATAGGAATTGCTGTGACTTTCGTTACCAACTGAATAAATATGCTGATTGATTGTGTCTAAGACCAGTTCATTCCCAGACATTGTGTTGTTGCTTCCTTTGCTTATCTCTTGTGTCTTGTCCCTTAGAGACACACTCTGACGACCTAATTGCCACCATTTGGGGCATCTGTTCTAAACCATCAATTAGTTAAGACAAACACGTGTCTCTTTGAGCTCCTAGTCTCTCTCCATTCAATGTAAGAGAAGTATAGATGGTAAGACTATGGACGATCCTGATGTTTTATACTTAGGCCAACAATTTGATGTAATTCAGCCAGGTCAGTCCTGGCCTTTAGCTGGTAAGCTGCTGAGTGTGGGAGCTTACCTGCAAGAGGTTTGCATGGTGCTTAGCACACAGTACTTCCATGTAAGATCAACAATAACCACTGAACACTACTGTTTCCAACAGTAGTAGGGTGAGAGGAAATCCCTTTCTAAGAGGGCGAAGAGCATGTTTGTATTGAGGTGAGACCTGCGAACATGAAGATATAGTTCCACACATCCGGTTCACAGATTTGGTTGACTTCCTCAAGACATGTCTTGCTGCAAGTAGAATATGCTGCAAGTTTTGAACTGGAGTCGAACTCCCTCAACTTTGTGGAAATAACAAACCTTTCTTACCAGCACTAAAGGCTGCCTTGAGCCTGAAGGGAGAACGGGAGTGTGCAGCTGGATGTGCGTGCATATATGTGAAGAATGGAGGAGAGACAAGGAAAGTTTCTCCTATGAAAGAAATGATCTAATTTAAAGCAAGTCCCTCATGGGAAGAGCTGTGACAGGCTGCTCTGTTCCTGTTAATTTTCACAGTGCAGCTGTCAGCGGGTCTGTAAATAGTACTCCGTGAAGCCAACACTTCCTATCCACACATCAACCATTCAATTAACAGAAGAACAGAAGAAGGAAATAAAGTGCACCACAGCCTTCTATCACGGCTTTGATGTTTCCCAGCAATTTATGAAAGTGTACACAAATCTAATTACAAGCCCCACTGCTTCCCATTTACATGGATCTCCTCAAGTTCAGAGCTGTTTATATCAAAATAATTGTTAAAAATACCTCAGCTGATCCACTGCATTGTGGCCCCCCACTCACCGGAGCTGCCACGCTGCTCCTCTCAGGGAATTTCTGCCTACTCAGCGCTTTGGTGCCAGCCTGCATGCATCATAACAACCGCTTCCCACAGCTCCACAAGCGAGGCGCCCAGGATACAACTTCATCATGCCCACAAAGGCCTATTTTCCTCCTTTCCTCCAGCTGCTCAGAGCTCCTTCTTCAGGCTCTCACTGCTTTCTCTCCCATCCCTAACTCACCTAGATACTGCTCTGCTGTGTTGACAGGGGGTGAGAACAGCTGCTCAACCAACTTCTGTGATGAGACTATGTCTGAAGGCAGCTTTGTGGTGCTTTGCAAAAGTCATAACTGCACCATAGTAATGCACAGCAACAATAACAGCAGTCACAAATGGGAGCTGGGGCTGTTCCTTCTGCCAGGGTGACTGAGCATTCAAGCCAGAAACATGAGAACTGGTGCCCCGCTTACCATTAATTTGAAAGAAGGCCACTGCACATGATGTTCTGATGGTGACACTTGTTTCCGGTAGTTTTTGATCATCTCATACTTAAGTCACTCCCACCTGGTAAACAGGTGAAAAAATTCCTCCAGCTTAATTAGTGTCAAAACTTGCGAATGGTAGGAGAGGGTAGATAGTGCATCGTATAACGCAAGAAAAGAATCCTTTCATCTGACTATAATCATGTTTCTGTGGGTATTTTAGTGCTATAGTCGGACTTCCAAAGAACATGGGGGGTGGAGGCTGAAAGTCAACCTTGTTCAAAGTGTTGTGTCATTCATACTCTCTTAATTAATAAAAAAAATATTAGATACAACAATTAGAGATCTAATCAGACTGTTGCCTAAGAACACTGAGCAATAATTGCATAATTTGATAGAGGTGGTCCCTGAACAGAGGCTTGAAGTTGATTTTGTCATTTGTGTTGATAAGAGCTGCACAGAAAAATGTTGAGATGAAAACCCCCAAGTTAACAAAGTTTTGGGTTGCAAACTTTTTTTTTTCTTTAGTTCAGCTAAGTGGAATCTTTCTCTGAAAAGCAGACATCTGTTCAGTGCTTGTATCCAAGTCCTGCATTTTCCTTTCTTTTCACAAAACCAAGGATTCCATTTGAAAAGTAATTTTCATGAAAGATATTGAGCCAGGCATAGATAGACTTGGGATACTACTGCCTGGACGCAGAAGAAATGCTGTGGTTTGACCAAGATGCTGCAGATTTCTATATAAAAAACAAAAGAGAACTTGGCCTGTGTGGTGTTGCTGGCCACTTTACAGGGTTCTGGAGGTTTTAATGGCCTTAAATGTCATGAATTGAGGAAAGATATAGAATGAATGTAGTGCTGACAATTAGTGTGTTAGACAAGTCAACAGTACACCTTACAGATCAGGATTCACAGACTCAGATGCATATTGCCTGTTTTCTGAATCCCAAATTGTTTTGCTTGGGCAGCAAGCACTCAAGGTAGGATTCAGCTCCCCACACATTGGACATGGAGTTAGGTGTCCACTCTAAGCTGCACAATCAGTTCAGCTCCTTTCATACTCAGCTGGGAGACAGATGACTCCATGGCTCAGTCAAGGCAATCTCAAACTACATGTTTGAGCTACATGTGAGGAATCACCACCAGACAAGAGGCCAAGTCAACAGCTTTAATATCTGACTTGTAGGTGGCTAATATCTGCTGGTATAGATACACCCGAGGTCTGGAGCTTCAGCTCTATCTGTGGCAGTGACAAGTGCAGCAGAATAATTTCAGGGCGGCAAAGACAATTGTAGGCTCTGAGACAGCTGCAGGAAACAAGTATTTTTAACTTTTAAGAAGTATGGGTCCTTTTTCATTCTAAGTTGCACTTTGGATGAAGAACATTATTTTGGAACTGCCAGACCACAGGAATCTGGCACTTCAAGTTAGCTAAAAAGCACACTTCTATTTGGGTTTTGGTATGACGGGTTTCAAAATGTATTTCTGTAAAATAGAATTCCTCCAGAGGTATCTATTTCTATTGATTATAGTAGAAACTTAGATGACAAACACTTAGATGACAACCTCAGACATAGTTCCTTAGCTTCTGGATGTCTCAAATTAGGTGAGATGAGTCCCATCTCAGCTATGCAGTCTAATGCCGTTATGGAGATCTCCATTATAATTAATGAGAGGGACAGGCATGCCCAGAAGGTGATTTAGCTTATCCTAGCACAAATGGATAAAGGGAAGAATGCACAAATGTATAGAAATTACTCTCTCTTTCCTTTTGTAGGAAAGCTAGATGATGAATAGATTACAAACTTTTAGGCTTTTAAAGCTAAATCAGATGAATCACACTCTTCACTTCTCACCTCTGTGCAGAAAAAATAGATAAACAGTAGTGTTCTACCCCTTCCAGGAGTCAATCCATAACAAAAGAAAATCTGAAGTGCCACAGTGGAGAGATAGTGAGAAAGATGCAACAGTAGCATAGTTTTTAACCCTGTGTACTTTCTGGGTACAGGATAAAGGCTGCTGTGAGTTAGGAATGCATGACAACATGTAGAGTAGAGTTTATTCTGTGTGGGTAGATGGACAAGGCCATATCTTAGACACTTTAGATGTGTTTTACAGAACAACTCTTCAACATCTGGCTGATGCTTATCTATGAAGACACGGAGAAAAGGAGAAAACCAAGTTGAAGATGATGTCTAGATGGGAGCATGACTGACAGGTGGGATGATAATGCTGTCCGCATTGTTTGAGAATGGAGGCAGAGGAGAGAGGAGAGAAGCTTGATCTGACAGCTATACATCCATTATGAGATGCTAGAAAGACAGGCCAAGATTTTAGTTTGGTCAGGAGTCAGTCTTGCAGTAGAGAAGTTGGATCTGCAAGCTGTCACTGTAGAAACAGTAGCTGAATTTGTGTTGGTGGACAAGGCTGCTAGGGGTAAGGCTTGGATGAGGGAGGGAAGAGAATTACATGAAGACACCTGTATAAACAGGACAGAGTGGTCAAGCTAAAAGTAAAAGTTGTTATAAATAGAAGCAAAAGTACATTATGATCTCTCATAAAGGAGGACAGGGAGGTCATGTAAAACATTAGCATAAAGCTGATGAGTTGATAGGCAATATGATTTTAAAAAACCCCAAAACCTTTTTTGGCAGGTAGATACTGAATGAACTTTGGGCCTACTCAAAAGCAAAGGGTTTGGGAAAAGTTGTATTTAAAATTAACTGCCTGTGTGAAAATTGTAAAGTTGTTGATCTGTTTGGTCAGGCCTTAGGAGAAACAAGTGCCTTACATAGAGAAGTGGTCTTGTGATGGATGGTGGTCAGGCACCTGTCCAAGGAAAGGTTAATTAGAAAAAGAAAAACAACCCCAAAAAAATTTTCAGAAAAGAAAGTTGCCTTTTGAAACTATTAGGCAACATATGTTGTGTGAACAGGAAGTCACAGTAGAGCAATAATCCTGACAGCTGTGGAGAAACAGGAGCCTGCCGCAGGAACGAACGGCTCGAGACCTGACAAGAATGATGATGGATGCCCCATTGGTAGTACACAAGGACACAGCAAGAGACGTTTAAATTGGCTGAACCACAGGAAAAACTTTGAGTTGGCATTGCAGCCGGACAAATGAGGCCAGTCCTAATGGTGAGAGAAATGGGAGGGGGGATTGAAGGAAGATGGCAGCAATGCACCCCTCCTTCCCAAGGACGAGGGCTACATCGCCATCTCACCACGAGGTGGCTGCATTTCCCTGTGAACATCCAAGCCCTGAGAGAAGCTGCGTACCCTGAAGCACCATGAAAATGAGAATGGGAACCGAGATCTGCGGGATCTGGCCCATCTCATTCAAAACGCATGAGAAATTTCGAGGTTCTGTGGAAAAAAATGTGTGTTCCAAGTCTTGATCAAGTGGTGGTCATTCAACAGGTCCTCATTAGTCTGATGAACTATGGTAACTGCCCATGCACCTGAATGTAGTTCATGGGAGATACAAGGCAACACCGCCTAACTGAGATTATAATGAAGAGGATGAACTTAATTTTCTACTTGCTTCTCCTGTGAACTAAGAGTAGGTTTGTGGACTTTTCTTCCACAAATTCCACAATTTCCATGAATTGCTGAGGTTCAGCCAATTCATGGGAACTTGTCAAGCCATGGAAATTTGATTGTGAGTCTGGGATGGGTGTCTGGTAAAGAGTAAAATTGTGATACTTTTTCAGATGCTCATATCTGGTTATTCATGAATATTTGTATAGCAGGTATTTCAGCCAAATCAGTCAACAGTAAAAATGGTCCCGTAAGAACCCAACCCACAAAATGACCAAATTCTTCACTGTTTTGCACGTTCTAAGCTCAGTTGGTATCAGCAGGATTGAATAGAAATTTGCTCCGAAGTTGTTGAGAGAAGAGTATTTTTTTTCTTATCTAAAATGTGCTGAAAGTAGGATGGATAAGGGCTGGGGAAGGATAAAGATATTTTGGGTACCCTAGAACTAGATAAAATCTTCAGCTCTTTTTGGGTTTTGTCTGATTTATCTTGTATTCCTGCCACTTCTGTCGCAGGAGTTTGCAAGATTTTTGGGACTGAGGCTGTTTTTTTCTTACTCCTTTCTTGGTACCACACCCTATGGAACTCCAATTCCTTATCTGCCTTTATAGACATCATCACTTTGTGTCAAAATCTGAAAGAAAGTCATTAAAAGTACCTCTTTGAACTGTCTCAGGAAAGATGTCCATTATATTTCACTATGGGATGTCAGCATCAAGCTCAACATCTGGTTTTGTTGGAAAGAATCTTTTAGAAAGAGAATCCTAAAGGTAACGCAATGCTTCAAAATCATTAAGCAGATTTTTTCGGTACTATCACTGGTAAACATGTACCATTTTTAAACTGATTTGTCTAAGATGGGGCTCCAGAAAATGAGATCTTGATGATTTGCTGCTTTTAGAAACCTTTTCCCCTGTAAAGAATATTCCATTTTCGTCCCTGCAAAGATCTAGAGACAATCTGCCAGGCCCACTTTAATCTTATTTGGATAAATTCATGAATTTGCATTAGAGTCTTTTACTGAAAGGGAGACTTTACACTGTTAAATATCTTTTATTGAGTTTTCCTGTGTCTTTTCCAAGTTGTCAACATGCTTCTTAGTCTTTCATGATTTACACTCTGAATAATTAATAATAAAAATAATATACTATTATAATAAACCAAAACATATTGCACCAGATTGTCCTTCTCTCTGACAGTGGCTTGTCTTACACTCCTCTGAGTCTGTGTGGTGATGTTTGAATATCTTTTTGCATAGAAAATACATCTTAATTTCTACTTTCCTGAAGTATCAGGCTCAAACCACCTATTATTAGATATTTGTCCAAGTGGAATGATCCCTCAAATGTTTCCTGGAAGATGTGCTAGTTAGCCTGACTGTCTTTCAAAAGTTGAATGTAGGGACCACACTTATGCTACACTTTTGTAGTAGCAGTGAGTGGCGCCCATTACTGTGTGATTTGTCTCTAGCTTCTAGTGAACAAGCTGCTGTCTGCTGAATATATTGGCAAAAGGCTGTCTAAGCTTCATGTAGAGGCAGGGATTCTTTGGGGAGGGAAAAAAAAGAAGCTCTTAGACAAAGGTTTCCACTTCATTCATCCCTCCGAAACTTGGAAGGTTGCACTTACACTGGGTTTTACTGAATGATTTTGGCATCTGTGAACTGTATGTCATTTTTTCTGGCCATCAAAACTGCAGGTAGCAGATCACAACACCCCTTGGTGTTCTGTTCCTATGTGAAACAGTGGCATCCCAGCCTTTCCACTGATGAGTTAAGAACACCTCAAGCCCTACATGCCTGAGCTGTTACCCATCCTTCCTGGAAGATAGTTGCAGAACACAGATAAGTCAGCCCTCATTCTCCATCAGGCCACAGGGAAGCAAAGGCTGGACCAAGCCTCACTTGCCCGTGTCGCAGAGCTACTCACCGGCATTGTCTGGCTGCCATGCAAGGCATTGATTGCTGCTTGGGCCTCTGCATGCGAAGAGTATTTCACAAATGCACACCCTGGAAGAAGAAAAAGAAGAATATAAGAAAAGTTGCATGGATACCATGAAAGTTCACCTAGCTGAATACCCTGACCTCAGAACTGGACAATAAAGATGGTTGTGGAGAAAGTATAACAAGTAAATATGCTCCTGGTTATTTTTTCCAAAGTCCAGTCATCAGCAGCCTGAGAACCTGTTAAGGCAAAGCTGCATCCAGGATTCACGCACTTTGTGTAATGGGCACTGATGGACACAAACTTAGCAAGTACATTTTGAATCCACTTATGTTTTGACCTCTGAAGCTACCCATGGCACATTGATGAACAAATTTACCACTTATTGTGTGAAAATGAGTTTTATTTGTATTGGATTTAATGCTGAATGCTTCTCCCTCTGGGATTGTGAGAAACAGTAAGGAAGTGTATAAAAGCTATCAGAAAGCTAAACATGCTTGTTGCAAACAAACACAAGCCATATATACAGAAGGCATTCAGGTTACTCCAGACCCACAAGGTACCTTATCATACCACTGTCTGGTAAATCTGCATGACAGACTGGTCATAGTTTGTCTTGGCTCCAAGCAGCTTTCGTCTGACATAGCCTAAGAACTTCTAATGGAGAAACAGAGATGGGAGAGATCTATATGTGGTGACTATCAGCTCACCACCAGCAAAATTTGGATCTTAGACTTTCATAGCTGCAGAGCCAGTGCCCGTATAGGTGCTCTCCTCTGGGCATTAGAGAAATTTAGGCAGTGCCTCCCCAGCCTACATTGCCATATGAGGAATGTCATACTGAACTCTTACATAAGGTTTTACAGCAGAAAGATGCTTTTATGAATACATGCTAGTGTGCAGAAATGATCAACACTTCAAAGGGTCACATGCACCACTGGAGTGGGGGAAGGTATTGCTAACACTCTTAGCTACAAGCAAACTGACTCAGAGAGAGGAAGAGTAATTTCCATATGCTAAGGCGGTTTTTGGAACAGATTGGGAGAGATCTGAGAAGTTCTGGCTTCCATCCCCTTCTATTACTACTAAAGACGTTTGAGCTTTTAATCAATTTGCGAAGCCCTAGCTGTTTCCCTGAAGGGGTGCAGATCACTGCACAGGGAATGCCAGTCTTAACAATGGGACAGCTCTCCTTTATTCCCTTTGCAGACTCTTTAGAAGGTCCACACACCCTCAAGGAACCATTCAGTGTGGGGTAAAAGCTGAAGTATTAGAACACCCCACTTGCAAACATGAAGAATGAACTCCAAAAGTCCCCAACATCATCACTGTGGACTGATAGAAGTGAGATTGAAAAAAGCAGTGATCACCCCTTCTAAAAATAAGCAGACATAGCAAATTAGCTTACAGTTAGGAACCCTCCACATTGCATTACTCTTTCAGGGTTGTGCTCAGACTGCATTTCAGGAAAAGCACAATGATTATTGCTAATAGTTGGATCTAATTTATAAGGAGCTGAGAGGAGACAATCATGAGAAAATGAGATAGATAAACTTCAGCTGGAAACAATAGGGATCAATTATGACATAATAGCAGCCCAGCATTCCCGGGCTCCTGAGATACTGTGCCTTCCTCTTCATTAATCAGAGATAATCCAGAATTAGGGTGTTTAATTATTTGCAGAGATTCTTTTCTACTTTCTTCCTCTAAAAAGGAGATGCTGATTAGCAAATATACAAAAGCTTTCCAGATCCAGTCACCCATTGCATTTAGAGCAGGATTTTTGGCTGCAGTGTTGCTGTTATATTAAAGGCTTCACTCTCTTCAGGTGAAATTCATCCCTGTGCTGAAGAACCTGACAGATCAGTGGAGCTGGATAAAGGTGGGAATAAAAGGAGCAAAAGGCATTTATCTTCTTTAATGGCCAAGATGCTAATGATCTCCCTCCTACTGCTTCCTCTTATTGCTTCCAGTAGGTTTTGAGGTAGCAGGACAAAGGAAAATTCAGCTTTTACTGGTGGATGGTGGCAAGTTAATAACAGAGATCCCAACATTTTTTGCCCTTTTATTTGTGTGTTCAATGTGATGGCTTCTGTACACAATACCAAATGTACACAGAATCTCCTTCCTTCCCACTGACCACAGGACTCATGAGCCATGGGACATGAGGCATGCCACTCTCCTCAGAAAAATGGTGTCTCTTTTTCAGGAGCAGCTCTGACCTTTGAAGGGATTTTGACACACAGATGTATAACCTCTGCTGAATGGGGACATGGATGTGCTTAATTTTTTTTTGTTTCCTTTTTTCCAGGTTATAGAGCTGGAAGGGCTGTTCTTACTGTCTTGTCAGCTTGGACGAGACTGCAGAGTCAGGGCCTAAGGTCATAATTGCAGAGGGTGTTAAGACTCCTTTTGTGGAACTGGGAAAAATCTTTGCTTTCTGAGTTACTGAACTAGACAACTGCTGAATAGAGGTAAAAAAGGGGGGTTGGGGGAAGATGCTATCCAGACAGCAGCAATGCACTCCCTGCAGGTCCTGCTGGCTTGCTGAACTGGATCCACTTCAGCTTCTTCACCTGAGAACTCCTTCATATAATGGTTGGGTGGGATTGAGGTCTATGGAATCTGATTTCTCTCTGGCACTTAGACAGTCTGCTTAGATATTAATTTAGGTAGAATTTAAGCCTTATAGGCTTTACCCAAAATAAGTAGCTCACAAGCCATGTGTGTCACATATTGGTTTCTAGCAGATGGAAAACACTACAGACTGGGAATAACTTTGTGGGAGTTGTGGCTTGCCCTACTGTCTTCTAAGATAAGGGCACTAGCCTTAAGTTTTCTGTTGGATTGACTGCTCTGTGTTCATGTGTGCGTGTATGTAACTGTGTGTGTAAATTAGGAGCTTCACATTCTCAGTAAATAGCACCAGCAAATGGAAGCTGGTAATATTAACTCTGTCAAGGCTCAGTATTGATCCTGAACAGCTCTATGAAATGCAAGCCTGAGACTGCAGCCCGCTAGCACTAATAATTAAACTGGTTAGCAATATGGAGCTGCCACTCAGATTCAGACTTGCAATGAAATCGTTTAAGAAAAAGATAAAAAAAGATAGAGCACGTATGAATACAACTCTGTGGGTTGGATTTACTTTGAAATCTGTTTCATACAGATCTTAGACTTTATTGCCTTTATTATTACTCTGTTTAACTCCTTTGTCATTAGGTTTTGTTCCGTACAATTCTAAGCAGATGCAGAGAGATATACTTTTTTGCTCTTCTCCAATTTTCTGATTTGTTCAGTGAATGAAGTGTTTAACTGCCTGCTGTTATGATGGTTGGAGGTCTTCTAGTCCAACCTAGCTTACTGCTTTCCAGTGGGGCAGGCCCCTGTCTTTGGGTCTCATGGGAACTAAAGTAGCTATCTAATTGAAGGGATATGCCCACAGTTTATTTTCAGCCATTTATATCAGGAAGGCTGAGCTTAACTGGTGTATATCAAACAGCTGCCCTGTAATGCTGGTGTGAAGTCTTTTTTGTCCGCCAACGATTTTATGGAACAGCAGTACCTTTTTCCAGTGTATCACTGTGATTTGGATTTTTTGCCTTCCCGTTGCAAAAATATGCTGGCTGATGTTGTCACATGTCAAAATATCCAGTGAGATATGAACTGCACCTGCAGAACTGGTCTCTTCTCTGGTGCTGCACATTCCAGCACAGCTTATGATATATTATACGCAGATCAATATTTAATGGGCGCATTATACTGTCAAAAGAAGAGGACTTCCTATTCAAATTGAAGTTACTTTGTCTAGAGACTGATGGGGAAAAAAATGACCCTCCTATTCAAGAGAGAAGCCTCGTTCTTACGCTTTGGCTCTAGCAGAGAATCCTTTGTGCTCTCCAGATAGCAAATGACGACACGAAGTGGAAGGAGGTAAGGTACCTAGTTTTGCAAAGAAGAATTTGCATGTTTCACATGGTAAATGTCTGCTGGCTGTAATATTTAAATAGACACCTATACCTTTGCAATTGTGATCACCAGCTAGCATGTGTCTATGCAAAGACCAAGAAGAGAAGGGGGAACATCTGGGGCTGGTGGGTGAGAAATAAGTAGAAGTAATGGTTGAGCCATTGAGTCAGTATGTAAAATATCAACCTTGGCCTTGTTTAAGGAAAGAGCTGCCCTCTTCAACAGGGTGGGGAGAGCACATCTTGAGTGAAGGTAATGGCCCAGTGTTCAGAGTATAGGCTCTGTTCTACAAGCAAATAATAGCCATCAGTTTGCACATGGCAAGACGTAGCTTGTAAGGAGCATGTATTTTTAAGTGCAATCAGTTTTTTCCTCTCACACAAAAGCAGACAGCAACCAGCAAAGTAATGGTCTCCCTTGGCATAGGTGACCATTCCTAATGTAAGAGATGATTCCTGGCAGCTAGACATTGACTTTGTCACACCAGAAAATTATATATACCCTGAGACTGGGTCAAACTTGACGCAAGCCATCACCTTACCTTTGCTGTTGCCATCGGGTCCCCGAAGGATCGTGCACTCCTCGATGTTGCCAAATGCCTCAAATAGCCTGCGCACATCATCTTCTGACTGCTGCTTATTGAGCATGCCCACAAAGAGTTTTCTATCTTCTGGAACAAAATAAAGAGATGCTTACCATATTTCAGGAGGGATGTGAAAGCCAAGATGGCTCAGTATCACATGCAAAACAAACGGTGATTTCATTGAGGTGACATGTTTAAGAAGTTGCTAGTCTTTTCAGGTGGCTGGCTCAAAAACCTTAATAGCATTTGACTTTCAATGAATACCTGAAGTTTATTTGGCATTTTAAAAAAGCGAACAAATAAAACCCTGAAAGAAATACTTATATATAAAATCTCTAATTGCTTTTCAAAATCAAGGCACTGAAGTCTTCCAAATCAGCTTTTTCTGATCAATTTTTGCAGTCAGCTTGCAGTAACTGAAATGACAACATTGCTCAGACTGCGATCCAAGAGGAATGTGGATAAAGATAGCATATAGAAATAAAGTCCAAATGAAAAATAACATAAGTTAGTAGCCCTCGCAATACTAAATAAGTTGCAGAAAAAAAAAAAAGGCAGATTTAACATAAGCTGTTTATAATCAGGATATAAATCAGGAAACCACAGCCTGTAAATGGAGATTTGTCATTCATACCCACTCACAGACATATACATATGAGTTTGGATGAATTTCTAAATATATTTTTTAAGTTATTTGAAAAAAGTGAAAAGTTTTTGAAACATAAAGTAAACTTGTATGATCACTGATATCTGAGATAGCCCAAGCAGGTGGTATTTCATGTCAAAACAAGACACGGTTTCCTAGTAGACAGATAATTGTATTTTGCATGAGGAAGCTCAACATGATCCAGCAGTGTGTGTTTGCATCCCAGAAAGCCAACTGTATGCTGGGCTGCATCAAGAGGAGTGTGACCAGCATGTCGAGGGAGGTGATTCTGCCCCTCTACTCTGTTCTAATGATACCCTACTTGCAGCACTGTATGCAATTCTGCTGTCCTCAGCACAAGAGGGACGTTTGAGCAAGGCCAGAGGAGGCCATGGAGATGCTGCAAGGGCTGGAGTAGCTCTGCTCTGGAGTCAGGCTGAGAGAGCTGTGCTGGTTCAGCCTGGAGAAGAGAAGGCTCCTTACGGAGAGACCTTAGAGCAGCTCCAGTGCCTAAAGGGGCTACAGGAAAGCTGGAGAGGGGCTTTTGACACGGACCAGTAGGGACAGGACAATGGGGAATGGCTTTAACCTGACAGAGGGAAGACTGAGATGAGCTCTTAGGCAGAAATTCTTCCCTGTGAGGGTGCTGAGGCGCTGGCACAGGGTGCCCAGAGAAGCTGTGGCTGCCCCATCCCTGGCAGTGTTCAAGGCCAGGTTGGACACAGGGGCTTGGAGCAAGCTGCTCCAGTGGAAGGTGTCCTTGCCCATGCAAGGGGGGTGGAATTGGATGAGCTTTAAGGTCCCTTCCAACCCAAAGCACTCTACAATTCTATGATTAATACCTGGGGATCTTCACTCCAGAATGAAACACATTAAGAAAATGTTGGCGAAAACAGTCTAAGCTAATGATTACTGAGCTGGTAGAAAGATCTCAGAAGGCACTGAGTGATGCCTTTATATTAGGTTTATGTTCAGAGACTAGTACCATTACAGCAAGAAAAAAAGAAATTTACGTACGTTACATTGTGTATGTAAACAGGCCATTTGCACATGATTCGTAAATGTCTTATTTATCATTCATTAAACACTATGTAAATGTGTGAACCAAGATTTTTTTTTCAGCTTACAGAGCAGATGTAACCAATTTGAATAAATACATGTAAATAAATAAATAGTTTGATTTTTAAAAATTTATTTATTTTTAATGCTCATGTCACACTAAAGCTTAACAGAACATTGGTTTGCAACAACCCTTTCCTGACTGACTAATGGGGTGATTTATGTCACTTTTGTTCACTGAGAAATCATTCGTGTAAGCAATCTGTCCTTATTCAACTAGTGTTTGACCAGAATTCCCCTCTCCATGATGAACCTGTAAATTGGAAATTGTAGCCTTGGATGAGGACAATTTTTCATTTAGTGGATACGGAGTGAGGATATTAGGAGTTTTCAATCCTGCAGCCAAGTTATCCTTGTGAACTTACAGTTTACTGCCCACAGAAAACAGAGTTATGTTGCCTTCAGTTTGGCTGCTGAAATAGTAGGAAAAATAGGTTGAGAAGAATACATGTGTATTTTGATAGGGGAGAAAAACAAGAATAGCCTTGTGATAGACAAGTTAAAGCAAGAATTATGCCTGCTTTATGTTGGAATTTATTAAGCAAAGGGGCTTTCTGAGGTCCTTCCTCATAACGCAAAGTTCAGGATTTGCTGATGCACAAAGCCCTGACACTGTGTACATTACCCCTCTCAAAAGAAGGTGCTCTGGATATCAAAACGGTTTGTTTCCTTGAAGGCCAAACTGACCTTCAAAAGAGATTCTCAGAGGTGAGATTCCTTGGAGAAGCAGATACTGAAACTGAGGGCAGGGACATAGCATCTTTAAGTGTAGGCCTAGACAAAGCCTTGGAGAAGAGTTCAGTCCAAGCTCCAGTGGTTGTCCACACATTGGAGGAAAACCCACCCAGTAAATGAGACCAGCTGTTCTGGAAAATGGTAGGCATTTTAGGAATGAAGCAGAGCAGTGGGAACAAGCTAGGAACACCAGCAGCAAAAAGTTTTGCCTAGGAAGATTGTGTCTAGTAAATACTTCCATCACAGAGGAAGCTGTTATATTGTACTTCATACAGTTTTCCCTGTTTCAAATAAGTTGCATCAGCAAAAGCACTCCTGTAGCTGTGTAACTGTATTTCCACCAATTTTTTTTGCTAAAATAAATGTATCATTAAAAAAAATATCACATCCCTCCTCTGTCAGCAAAACTCTCTAGTGTGGAACTGTCCTGAAACTGCCTTGTCTGGTTTAGTTTATGCAAAGCTGCAATCAGGTGTTTTAGGGATCTCTTCATTTTACATTCTATTTTACTTATTTTAGTTTAGTTTTTTATCCCCCTTTTATGCATCTCTGCAGGACACTGTGAGCAATGATGCCTTTCTCCAGCGCTGGCTGGCACTAGATGCAGTTCTTTGTTGAGCTGCCTACAAGGTGGCCATCAGACCACCAGGAACAGGCTCTGTCCATGATGAGGACCACCTTCCCCAGGAGCTGCTGGTCCAGCTGCTCTAAAGGAGGTAGCATGAAGAGCGGCCCCATGGGTAGCCAGAGCCCAGCACTGCCTGGACATCACCTCCAGCCCCATCTCCAAATCAGCACCCTGTCTGTCTCCTGAAAACCTGTGCCTTGGGTTGTCAGCGGAATCGTTTGTCACATGTGCTATCTGAGAAATCTGCACAATCACACACTCAGTTGATAATAAATGAGTCAGTTTAACAAGCTTTTTTTTCTCTAAGAGCTGCTTCTAGCAAAGTGCTGCAGTTACCTTCCAGATCACAGCCGTGCCAGGGTGCTCAGCAGTGTATTTTAACAATGCCCCTCACACATCTCGTGTGGAAGAGAGAGGGAAGTACCCAGCAGATTGGACCTTTCAGCACATTCCAGGTCTTGGCTAATGAGTTTATTCTCTAATGGACTTATACAAGCCTTTTACACCCTGAGTGCTTCCATACACTGCTCTTCCAGGTCCCAGATAAAAAGCTGACATATCATGCACCAGGGCAACTACTCCTACTTTGCAAATATGTCTGAACAAGTCCATGAGATGACAGGATAAAAAGAAGAGAGGATGTGCTGGTGTCAGCAGCAGCCTGAGCAGTGACACTGCCCTGCAGTGTCGGGGCTGAGCATGGTGTCTATCTAAGCCTCTGCTCCGTTTTTGTTTTCCCCACATGATTATCAGTCTTTTCCTACAACCTGAGTGCATCATGCCTGCTCTGCCCATGGAAATAAGCATGGATGGTCATTTCTCTGTGCTGTGGCACCCAGGATAGCCAAGGAGGCTTTTGCTGGTGCACCACAAGGCACACACCATGGGTAAACTGAGGCACTCCAATAATATTGGGAATTAAGTTCATCCCAAGTCTATCTCATTTTGCCATAAACAAGCTACAGCAACAACAGGAGCCAGTACCTCCCTATTCCTCCTAGGAGGGCAGGTAAGTAAAGAAAGGCCACCACAATGGCAAATGAGCTCCTAGATGTCACTCCTTGGTGATATTTCCAATACCCACATGAAATCAAGCTTCCCTCTTCTTGACCAGCAATGGGGGTTCGTACTCATGAGGAAATGCTGTCTGCAAAGCACAGTGGTGAAGAAATATAACTTGTCAGATAAATATACAGCATCCATAAATATCCTCGCCTGTGTTTATACAAAGCCTTGGCACCTTCCCCAGTGCAAATAGGGGTTAAATTATTCCCTGTTCTATTTGTATTTAAATGTTATGTTTCTATGATAAGTGTAAGGCAGAGGTGTCAGATGGGCCCGGGCGAAGGAGATGGCACGCATGAAAGGTGAAATAATCGAGCATTGCAAACCAAGTGCTGAGAGGAGATGGGAAGGGGGGACATGGGAGTGAGGGGGAGAAGGGAGAGGACAGGCACTAATTAAAGAGACAGAAGGGACAATGAGATGCAGGATGTTTGACCCTCTGTGGAGCAAGAGGACAAGAGCAAGAATCACAGCAATTGTAAAGGGACTGGGGGAAAATTAGGGTCACATACAGAGAGACATGACACAGGTTTGTGTTTATCCAGATAGCTCTCGCTAATGTATGTGTGTGCACGGGGGTACATTTAGATAAGAGTATATAAATGCACTTGTGTTCTCGTATTCCTCATGCAAAACAAAGAGGTTGAATCCTTGTATCAGGAAAGCATAAGCCAGCTTTATCATCTAGAACATTGCATCCAAGGCCTTGGAAATAAAGAGGGACATATCTATCACCTTCATGGCCCAGGCTAATGAGGAGGGCAAACCAGAAGATCGCTACGGTCTCTTCTAGCCATGAAACCCCTTATTCTAAAGACCATGAGTTTCTCTGTTTCATCCTGAGTTCATTGCCAGGGTGCCACACATAGATAGTGTGTGTGCTCATTCATGCAAGAACAAAACTGGTATTTGCATATTTCTGTATGGGAACAACCATCTTCTGTATGCGCATGATATTCAGCAGAGTGGCTCTCTGGTGTTACTTGATGCCTTTGGCTTTCTAAACTTCAGGACCAGGTTGCTGTATAGCTCTATTTCAAAAACCAGATGACAATTAATTCCATTATTTATAAAGCTAATAATTATCTGTCCCTGCTGCTATTCCCCTCTTTCCCAGATGCTGCTTGCACACACAGTGAGGCACCAGCTGCAGTGCCTTGGTCCAGGCATTGGGAAGGACTTTAAGCTTATCTCCTTGACACCATGACAGAACAAACAAGCAGTGCAGAGGTGTTTTCTGTGCAAGTGTGCGTAAGAAGAAAATGCTGGTGCGTAGGATCAAGTAGCACATCTGCCATAGAGTATGCAAGAGGCAAAGTGAATCTTCCTTACCTGTTCTTCTGACTGGTCTTTGGCAGAGAAGGGAGAGGAGGCAGCACTGAAGGTGTCCATCATAGAATAATACAGAATCATGGAATGGTTTCGGTTGGGAGGAATCTTTAAAGGTCATATAGTCCAACCCATGCTGCAATGAGTAGGAACAACTTCAATTGCATCAGGCTGCTCCGAGCCCTGTGCAATCTGACCTGGAATGTTTCCAGGGTTGGGGCATCTCCCAGCTCTCGGGGCAAGCTGTTGGAGTGTTCAGCACTGTCATGATAAAGTGTCCTTTTATTATCTAGCCTGAATATAGCTTCTTTCAGTTTCAAACCCTTATCCCTTGTCTTGTCATGACAGGCCCTATTCAAAGGTCTGTGCCTATTTTTCTTAGAAGTCTCCTGAAAAGATAAGGACTGAAAGGCTGCAGTAAGGTCTCCTTGGAGCCTTCATGCCTCAGGCTGAACAGCCCCAACTCTCTCAGTCTTTCTTCACCCAAGGTGTTTTACCCCTCTTATAAGTTCTTCTTATAAGTTACAATTTGAAGGTTGTCCTTCGAATGCACTCCAACAAGTTCATATCCCACAGTGTGATCAGGAATCTGCCAGAGTCACAGTGTTGGAAAAAAGCTATAAGCCTGGGTTTTTTGGACAATCATGGACAATGTATCCTTCCCAGGCCAAAGAAGAAAGGAAGAGCTATGGAGCAGAGTGGTGATCTGCAGGTGTCCCAAACATTATGAATGTTTGTGTTGAGTTCTGAACTCATATCTACAAGCTCAAGCTGGATCTCTTCTTCATCCAGAGTGCCCCAGAACCCCCCTCAACCCGTGCTAATCAGGTGGATCAATAGGCTAAAAACAGGGCATTTCCTGGGGCCTGGACTGCACACTCCTATTGCCATTTTCACAGCAGTCCTACAGCTCCATGATGATGATTACAGCCCTTTCCACAGGGGAAGCGATTAAAAATTCTGTTGTAGTTAATTGTAAATTAGCTAATTATCTTCTCCGTGGTACCTTGCTAGAAAATACATGAACCTTGTAAAATGGAGGTGTTTCAAAAATTAGGACGTGGATAAAAAAAACAACAACAACCAAAAAAGCCCAACCCATTCTGGAAACAACAGAAACTTACTGCTACCTAACTCCAAACAATGGCAACAGAGCCCTCCTTCCACCTGCACAAGCTCCTGTTCCCCCCATTTTCACTCCTCCCCATATCAAACAACACCCACAAGGGGCTAATTCTGCTGCAGGCTTTAAAGTGTTTGCTGAGTTCACCTGTTCCTTGCAGCTGGGTGTTTTGGGGCATCCCTAATCTCATCTTAGCAGGAGTGATTTCTTTGGCTTGATCTCTCCCCCTCCTCCCTCTCTGATTTAGTTTTACTTAACAGATTCTTTATATCCCATACGTTAGCAGATATGATTGCACAGCTGCTGATCTCTAACTGCTGGAGACAGAGGCTTTGAGACACCCAGGCTAGGGAGAACAGCAGCTTATCTGAACATCCGTCTGATGGGGACAAGCACAAATGAACACAAGACCAGGTGTGGGAACATAATTCTCTTACACAAAGAAGGAAGCTTCATCCCACAGATGCGCTACTCTCCACTGTTGCATGTGAAAAACTTAGTTTGAAGGATTTCACTTATTTAATCACTTGGCTTCACTGTAAGCCTCGACTTGGACATGGATCCTGTATACAGAGTGAAAGAACAGCTGTGAAAAAGACACCAGGTCTAACTCAGTGTGCTGTTTCTGGCAATAGCCACTTGCGGATGTCTTGTGGAAAATCTACAGCAGGGGAAGTAACTTCATTAATCCCCCAAGATATTCTCTTAAACCCTGGTGATCTGCAGTTTAGGGACTTACAGAGTGCAGTGTTGTTTTTTCTTCATATGTAATAGTTTTTAAAGTGTGTTTCTTTGATGTAATTGTTCAGTTGCCTTTAGAACCCATGTGAACTGTGAGTATCCACTACATCCTGCAGCAAGATGTTCTGCAACTTAATCATGTGCTGAGTTAGGAACCTTTTTCTTTTGTGTAATTTAAACATGCTGCAAACTATTTTCAGTAGACAGGCCCAAGACCATCTTTTAGAGAAGAGTGGAAATCACTCCTGATCCAGTTACGGAAGAGTGGGCCCATGAGGATAGGCAAGAGCTTGGCCAAAGTCTGTGCATTTCAGACTGGTGTTTGGGACTCCTGGGTCTCATCTCAAGCAGTGCCCTCAATATTGTGGAAGGCAAAATCACTTCTCCCTTAGAATGATTTGTTATTCCTTGTACTAGTGAGATGGATGACCATGTAGTTACTGTTATTAAATACTTACAATACGTCTCTGCCAAAGAAAGTGGCCTCAGTAGAAATATGGGCTACATAAATTAACTAGTGCAAAAGACAGCCTCAGTTTCCCCATCTGCAAAAAAGAATTATTGGTGCTTATGTGAGGCAAAATTGAGCATTGCTGAGGTTCCTTGGTGTTTGCCTCAAGCCATGGATACCAGGAGCTCTGGCAGTAATAATGAAAAGCACCCAGCAGGCTGGTGTTGATTTGACAATCTATGGCTGAACCATCTCATGGTTGCTATCAGATCGGAGTGGCTGGAACTTCTCCAACATCTTTTTGTTACAGGAGAAGTCCATGGTGGGGTAGTAAAGACAGCGTTTATTCTGAATGGAAAACCCTGCTTTTGCAAATGACAATTACTATAGATCTTGGAGTCGTCTTCCAGGAATAAATTTTCATGTCCTGCAGTGATGTGATCCCTAAAGACAGTGCCACACTCATTTACGTGCACGTGGCCATGAGAACACAGGTATTGTTTGCCGTTGATCCTGTGAGCATCTGGGAAGATACTTAATGTATTGCCAACTGGTTAACCCAATGTCTAAGCTTATATTTTTTAACTAAATGTGTCTGGGACTAATCTCTACTTTTGGGGTCCTCATCCATACTACAATCCTACTCTCCTTAGCAAAGACCCGCTTGGCAGGGACCTGGAAGAGATTCTTGGTCTGCATGAACTGCTAAACCATATCTAAAAATTGTTTGGGAGAGCAAGCATGCGAGCAGGATGGATAAGGTGCAGAACTAGGACAAAAAATGGAAAGAGATGTGGAAGGTGGTCCAGGCCAGGAGGATGAATGGTGTTTGGTCTTGCTCTGCCTGGGCTCCTGTGGCAAGATCTGCTGTCTACTGACACTGAAGTTGAAAATCAACCTTAAACCTACAGTGTCATCTGGACAGTTCAGATGAAAAACACTTAGGCTTCCTCTGTGCAGACAGGTTATGGACAAAACTCGGTCAGGCCAAGCAAACCCTGCCATGAAGTCACAGCCTAAACAATTCTTTTGACTGAAGACTCTTCTTGTACAGCTGAGAATATTATAACCCCAAGACAAATATCAGTAGTTCTGACTTGCTGAACTGCACCGTCACAAATGTCCATTGCCAAGAGATGCTATTTTCTGCATAGATCTTAAATGACAGGTTTTATGGTGTTTGATAGCGAGCTGGGAAAACAACATACAACAACTTGCTTTATTAGTAGCTATTGCTTGGATGATGAGAGCCATCTAAAACCTGGTGTCATGCAAAGCACAAAGACTCTGCCTGGTTTGTGCCTGGCAGATCACAAGTCTTCCACATTTATTCAGTATCTGAAACACCCAACTGGAATATTTCTGAGAGCTATTCATGAGGCAATGCTTTTTAGGAAAAGACTCAAGAGTCAAAATCTAATCTTTCTAAATTCAGTGTGTAGTCCAATCACCCACTTCCTCTTCACCATCCCTACACAATAAAGAATATCTGAATTCAAATCAGCCTTCCAATCATGAAACCCCCTCCAAAAAAAAAAACCAACCCAAAACTTCTTTCCCTAGATATGAGTAGCCTGTGCTTATAGTTCCCATTTCCTAGGAACAACCCCTGGAAATACTCACGGGAGAAAAGCACCTAAGGAGATCTAACATTGAAATGCGGATGTGTGAAGCTGTGCTGTGACTAAACTATGAAGGATTTTCCAGGAATGCTTGGGCTTCTTCCTCCTGGAAATCTATGGATGTTTCCCTGGGCCAAACTTAATGAATTTCCCGAAGAAGAAGGAGGTGAAGAAGAAGATTGTCTTATACTGTCAAATGATACCTCAAATGAACATTGAATCATACTTTTACACTTGTGTTTTTTTGGAGGCAGCTCTGATTTGAATACAACTCCTACCGCCTTTGGTTCTGGGGAATTTAACACATCTTAATTCCTATGTGTAACATCTCCTTTTCACTCTGTGGCCACACAAGGCTGAGGCTGAGCCTGAAGGGCCGTTTGGTTTTCACGCTCACTCAGAGTAAAGCTTAGAAGCTTCTTGACATACTCCGCAGGGTCAATGGTGTCAAGGCTGGTATGTCAGGAAAATAAGTTTCAGTTCCTAAACTCATCTCACTGGTGACCTGTCAGGCCTTTGAAACTCTTTCCAGAAGCCTAGAAGGCCAGAACATTAATCCATGGTAACACTCCAGCCTTGAGCACCAAGGAGTATTGAAACAGCACAGACATGGGCAGGAGGAGGGTGGGAAGGACATATTTTCTCTTACAGGAGCTGGGACGACATTTCAGATCAAATTAAACTTCAGTTTTTAAAGACTTCAGTGGAGGTAATTGAAACACTTCCTCACAATTGCCTGAACCTAAGTGTTATCTCTCTTTTCCTCTGTATATCATCCCTTTTCCCCCAAGCCTGAGACAGCCCCGCATGGCCACAGCCTCCTTAATATTAAACACGGTGATTAAATGGGATTCGCCAAAAGACAAAGGGCTGAAAACCTGCCAATTGTTAATCCCTCTTTCGCTGTGCTTAAAAATTCCATTTCCTTCATTTGAAGAAAGGGGGGTGGGGGGAAAGAGAATTATACGCCTATGTCTAATTTAAATTCTGGTGTCGCGGGTCCTGTTCCCTTCTCCCTCTCTTGACGTCTGAATATATTCCTTTATTACCATTATTACAGCTTTCTGATTGCATTAAAATTCATCCACATGCTTCTCTCCACATTCCACTTTTCTTTTGCCAGTTTTTTTGCTAATTCCCTTTTTCTCTCCCCCTTCCTTCCCCACTTTTAAATTATACAGTATGTCATTAAAGATCTTCACAAAATGCCTCAACTCCTTTTTCTCTTGCTTTTATAAACTTGCTGGCTTTCTTCCCCTCCATCCCCTTGTCTACAAACAAAGAAAATGAAGGAGAGGCAAAGGAATACAATAATAATAAACAAATCCAAGCAGCATGTCTTGTAGGTCCCAATAACACCTTTCCTACCTCATACAGCTCCAGGCCTAATGCTCACTTCAGTTATGAAGCCGTATTTCGCACAGAAGTTTTGTGTATTATTTGTTTGACGCTTGTACCTGGAATGCTCAGCTAAAATCAAAAGTGAAGTGTGCCAGGCTATATGTGTAAGTGTGGAAAGAGGCAGTGCTGCTGGTAACCAAGTTTTGTAAGCAGAAAAATAAGGAGGTTGGAATAAAAAAATTATTTCACCCTGCTTTACAGAAGAAGACCTGAAATCTTGTAAGGATTTGCTTATGGATATTAGCAGTGGAGCTCAGCATGCAGTAGATATGCCCAATTGCAAGTTCAAGATATGAACTTAAATGGGATCTACAAATTAAATCCTTCAGACATCTTACTGACTGCAAGAAGACATTAAAAATTATGTTTCTTCCCCACAGGGCAGATCACCTAAAAAGAAGGTCTATCTTTGCTTAAACCACTCCCACTTTATCTAGGTGTAAGTTTCAGTCTGGAAATTTTACAGATAAAAATGAAGGTAAGAATTGGACTCCTATGTGGAATACCACGTGCCTTATTTACTCTATAAGGTGAGGGTGTGACATATTGTCAGTGTGATGAGACTGGGGTGACTGATACCCCCAAACTGTCCTTGTGAATTTCCTACCCCAGTATTAGGAAGAAGTTGTTGTTGAGAAGCTTCCATTCATTCTTGTCAGCTCTTCCTAGGGTCCTTAAGTCAGTTTGTTGTTGTTTCTTTTTTTATTATTATTTTTATTGCTGTCACTCTTAATTGCACTGAGATAATGAAATGACTGAAATTGGCATGAAAACATAATTTTCTTTCTATAGGAAACACTGATGTCTCAGAAAATGTGCTTCCACTTTTAATTGGAGAGGCCAAAGTTTTTGTGAAACGGAAATTCTTCAGTTGTGAAATGTTACAGGGCATTGTCTCAGAGGAATACAAATACGTTTGTCTTAATAGCCTCAAAACATTAAATATATAAAGCAGAATGGCTGTGGTTGTCAGCCAGACAAAAGACAGTACATTTTTGCACACTTTATGAATAACCGAAAATCGTTTCTTCTATGGGATGCTGCTGAATGTAAAAGTAATAAATTAGCTTCAAGGAGAATGAGACAGATTACTGGTGGTTGTGTCCACTTGCTGCTATTAAACATGAATATCCAGATGCAAAATATATCTAAGTCACTAAAGCTCTGCCTGCTGGAAACCAGAGGATATTAACGGTATTAAGGGAAAGGTCATTTTTATGAAAGCCCTGTTCTTACTCATTCTAATGTGCACTGCTGGAGCAGAAGATGCAGGCCTAGACAAACCTTTGGTCTTACCCAAAACGGAAGCTCTTATGTTCTTGGTTGTTTAATACAATGCAGACTTGAAACAAAATTAATCAAAAAGATCCTGTTAAAATGACAGGTTTGTACCTCCTGAAATGAGAACTCAATGCATTAATTTAAAAAAATGTCCCCTGGCAAAAATCTCATTCCAGGAGAGCGCTTTGCCTTTTACAAAACCACACATTCGGCTAGATAACTGTTCCTTTGAAATGCTTTGGCCAGCTCAACAAATGACCCAGGAAATGAATGGGTCTGCTTCAGGATGCCACCTGGCAGGATCTGGCTTGACTTATGCACATACTCATTTAGACTGTTACCCTACAGTAGATGGAACATTATATTCCAGTGATGCTACACCAGCGCTTGAAATAAACATCAGAGATTCAGGGTTAGAGCTGAAGCTTATTGAAGTTAATGAAAAAGAGTGCCATGGATCTGTGGCAGGCTTTGGATCAGACCCTCGATTTGCTGAACTACTGCTCAGTATGCACCTACTGCTGCTGGGAATTTCAGGCTCTCCCTGATGCAGAATAGCATGTTACAGCTGTGCCAGGGGAGGCCTGGTGAGGACAGAGCAGAAGGAAAGCAAGAGCCTGAATGATGTCTATCACACCTATGGTGCTTTAAGGTTTGGGGGTCTGTTTGCGTTTCCCAGATTTGGCCTGTTTTCTTAGCCTACTTTCACCACTGCTACAATAAGGAAAAGAAAAACAAAACCCTGTGAATTTTCCAGCAGAGGCAAAACTCATCCTTGCTCTGAGTGGAAGACTTTCCTGCAAGCCTGACCCCAGGTTTTAAAGCAGATGTGCAGAGCAGCGAGGGAATGCAGGAAAACTGGGACCAGGCAATGTGGCCTGAAATACCAGGCAGCAACAGCAACATTAGGGTTGGATAGGTTGCAATAAAATTTATAACCAAATAACCAACACACTCACAGAAGAACCCTCCTTTGGCAAAAACAATATTCAACACCCACTTGGCTGGAAGAAAGGTGTGCTGGGCCCAGCAAGAGATTACCCATAGATGTGTATGTCCTGTACCCTGGTCTGGAGCCCCCCAGGCACTTCATCTCCCTGTATTTGAGCTGGTTTCAAGCTCAAGGGAGACTTGTCTCACTCAGCACAACTGAGACAAGGATCTCTCCTCTTGCAGGGGGAAGTGAGACTCCTTTGATGTCACTTAACATCCCCCTGCAAACGTTTTATTGAAGATTATTTCTTCCACCCACCCACCTCCCCAACCCTCAACTCCGGCTGGCTTTAAATGCCACTGTCATTTCCATCCGCTGACGGAGCTCTTTAACTGCTGCGCCAAATGGCATTCGCTAAAACCAACTAATAGAGGGAAATGAGGTTAACCTTTAAGAAAGGTGAAAATGAGCTGGGTGCTATGCCAGCAGTAAAGAATAGTTCATAAACAGCCTCCTGCTTCAGAGGCTGTTTACCCCAGGTGCTGCCATTGCTGGTAGCTCTGTTTGCAGGTGGCTTCAGAGGAGAGGTTGGTCAGGAGAAGGCACAGGACCTCTCTACTCACACAGTTTAGTCAGCTCTTGCCTGACAGGTCTGTGGTGACAGTCCCATGACCCTGATCTTGGCTGGTGTTGTCTGATCTCACAGCAAAAATGCATTGGCTGCAGTAGATGAGTACAACACAATGGTGAGTTGTACCAACAGAGGTTTTCTCCACCATTTTCTTCCCTAGCATACAGGGAATTGGGAGTGCTCTAGGCCAAATCCTGCCTTGTCTATCTCTTTGATGAGTTCCTTCTTTCCACTGGTCTTTTTAAGTCCTTCACAACTCAGCCTAACACTGGTACTGCTTGCTGGGTGGCCCTGCACTCTCTGAAGGACCATTATTAACCTTCTGTTTTCCTTCAGGCTTAATGAACTTGTCTCCTTGCTCATCCAAAAGTTAAATAAAATCTTGGCTTTAAACCACATCTTGGTCCTACATATGCCATTCCCAAGCTCATACCTGGGACCCTGTGCTATTCAACTCATGATGGAGAGCAAAGAGGGAGAGCTTGGGAGAGACCATGTACTCCATACAACTGCAAGAGGAAGGATATCACTTAATCTATAGAGAAGATTAATAGCAGGTGGGTTTTATAGGAAGGAGCTCAATACTTTACCAGTTTGCGCACCAGAAGAAGGAAATGCAGCAGAATGCCATGATAGGAACAAGACAAATACTTGTGAAGTAATTTTCTATTGTCAGCACTCTATTTCATCTGGTTTTAATTAGACCAGAGAGCCTGAAGGATGCATATACTACCAGCTATATTAACGGCAACTGGCAGTATAAGTCTAAGTCTGCATGAAGTGGGGATGTTGGTGTCCTGTTTTGAGTCAATTTTCTCTGTTCACTTTTTTTGTCTGTTTTTACAGAAGAGGGCTGAGGTTGGTCCTTTGTCTTACCCCTACACAGTGCTGACCATGCTATTGTCTTTCTCCATGACAAAAGTACTTGAAACAGAAAGTTATTCACCTAGACCAAAAGATCAGCGAGTATAAACCTACAAAGCAGGGTGTTTAGTAGACATAAATGAACAATACAGGCACACATCGCCAACGATAAAATTATTCTCCTCCCAACACAGCTATGGCCAGCTCAGTAAATATAAACAGCAGTTATTCCATTCCTACCTGAAGTTAGTACCTGGAGAAATTCATCCCCTGATTCAGGGTAAAATCTGAGTGTCAGAAAGGCAAATTTCCAGCTGCTAAAGTTTCATTGTCCATGTGGGAAAACATAACCCTCAGTAGGCTCTTTCCTCCTCAGATTTCTTCATAGCTAATAATGCTTTTTGGCTAACAATGCTTTTCGGGGTCTATTGAGAAAGCGGGGCTATGCAAGCCAGATCTGAACCTGGATCTCGTCCCTATTACTGCAACAGTACTGTAACTGTGCTAAAGGGAGTCATCTCTTCCCTTCATCAGTAGCCAGGACTCAGAGACACAGAGAGAGACAGAGAGCGAAGGTGCTGTTTTATAGCGAGCCTTTTCTGAGCTTGAGAGCTCGCTGAGCTATTATTTCCCCCTTTTCTCCCTCATTTCAAGCCTTTTTGTGTTTCATGTTTGGCCCTTGGCAGGCTGAGAGACGTGCTGACAAGTTGTAACTCTCACTCGGCTTTGCAAGGGCTTTGTTCTCTGCATGCGTGGCACAGACTAGCTTCCTCTTTCTGAATGTGACAGTGCGCGATAACATTGACACAGAGAGCCAGTGCGTGGTCTCTGCATGCTCCCCATGCTAAAAACCCTCTCCAGTGATCTGTGGCATCAGTCAGGAAGCAAAGATGGGCATCATGCAAGGAAAAATATGATAGTGACAACCACTTCTTCCCAAAAACCCATTTAGCCTGAGCTGGTCAGAGGCTTGCATGGCTTGTCATCAAAAAGAGATTTTCATTGATCTGGTCTCTCCCCCTCTGTACTGGAGATGCCCACGGAGCTGACCCCAGGAGCTTCCTAGCCCACAGCTGAACCACCTTGCCTCAGCCATTCTGCTGCTGCCTCACAGTTATCCTGTAGACTGTGTTTTGGATGTGTGTCCTGGTGAGAGGCCAAGCTTTACTACAAGGACAACAGGCAGAACAACTGTCAGCATCATAGTTTGCTTTGATGTGCATCCTCTTGTGACAGCAGCCTGTCTCTGACTTCTCACTTTAATGCGTTTGACACCATGTTCAAATTAGAAAAGTTTCGGAGAAAAGTTCAGTCTATTTCCAGCTGATTAAAGTGCTCTTTAGTATATAGGCTTTTTTCCTAGAAGAGATACTTCCATAAAGACCCAAGTCCCCTGGAGGTCTCTCAGGCAAGGACAAGCACAACTCTTTAAGCCTGACACTTGAAGGTGTCTGTTTCATTTATACAGGTCTTTTCAAAATCTTCTACAGTTTTTAAAAGGTGAACACAGGGAGAGAATAAGTTTGCCACAGTACTCCCCCCACCAACACTACCTACTAAAAAACTGTCTTTGTCCTCCAGTTTCCTTGTTTATACAGTAAGAGGTCCCATTAGATAGTTTTGCCCAACACCACGCTGGCAGCTAACGTTAACTTCCTCAGCCGTGCTAAACACTTTCTAGGTCATTGCTTAGGTACTTTCTAGGTCAGTGTCTTATGAAATATAACCCCTCACTCTTTAGGCCTGTATTTAGCCTTATTCCTCCATGAGACAGCTTGGATTTGGTCCTGCAGAAACATGCAGATAAAGCATCAGCCAGCCAGAGTTTGTTCAGAGTGACCTAAGTGACTTAGATGACTCGGTATCAGAGACCTGTCCTTATAATTTTCCATTTTGTGTTATCCACAGATTTTATCAGCCAGGATATTTAACTTCACATCTTTCATGTCAATGCTGACTAGCATCAGAGCTGGTACTGATCCATGCAGAACCCTGCTGCAAATACCCTCACTCTATCATGCTTTTTCTTTGACAACTACATTTTGAGATTTGTCCATTACCCACTTCTTAATCCATTTAATGTCTGCCCTCTTGAACGCTGTACTCAGCAGAAACTACAAGAAAGTTCCAATTCTAGAGATCCAACCTTTGCAGCTCATGATAGCTTCTACTGATAAGGAAAACACAATCGGTCAGTTTCGCCAAGGGGAAGATAGGATCTCGAAGATGCATAGCCCCTCTTCTTCCTTCCCTTGCCTCTTCACCAGCTTGCACAGCAGGCCTTCATCTCTGTTTCAACATAGTTGTCTAACATTTAAGGAGTATTGTATTTTCCTATATAGTGGTCATGTTCTCCAAATATTGCCGCAAAAGCTGGGCATAGACCTTAGTTATTTCTGTTCTTTGCTGTTAGCCATTACAACTTATTGTGAATGCCTGGTTTACTAACAGGTTTTGTTTGCCATGCAGATGTAGACAATACCTTTGCAAATACAGTGACACATCTACTGTAAGAAGGACCCTGTTCTTTTTTATCGTGCCCTTACCACTATTAGGTATGCAGGACCCTGGGATGAAGTAGCCTCTACAAGTTATTCCCACAGAAGTTGTGAGATCTGGAGAGACCAGCAACTAAAGGAAAACAAAGTCACAAATCTGGAAAATGTTTCACGCAAAGGGAAACACAGGGCAGTTTTTCCTTTCCTTATCTCAACATCTTTTTCCTGGAGCAAAAGTAATTGTATTGAATGCACTCAGAGATTTCCCTGCACGGTGAAGCAATGTAAAAGCAATGGGATTCTTATCATTCAGCTTTCCTGAACATTTCTCTGAGCCAGAAACAAAGCCCAGGTCCCCATTGGAATGACATTTATTTAGCATATGTAATGTCAACCAAAAGAAAGTCAGGGAACATACTCTGAACCCTGCTTTGACTCTTCCACTTTTTAACTATTGGCTTGCCCTGACTAATTTTTGACCTGTTCCAGCCACTTTGTCCCAGACTGAAGAAGGTCTTGCCCTGGTCTTACAGGCATCTACTGGCTTTATCTTTCTTTCATGTAGCAGCATGCGCCTTATCTGAGTGGAAGTTGGTACCCAGGGAAGAGAGGCTTGAAGGATTTGGAGCTGGCTTTCCTTAATTTTAACAAAAACAAAGAAAATTTGCCCATCAATAACCTGCTCATGAGTAGGATACAGCAGCTCCCCAGGTAGTGGTCTTACAATCAAGAGAAGCCATTTATCTCCCTCTTTCACTATTATATGTGAGACTAGTTATGGGTAAATCTCTTTATTTGCATATTTTCACCTCTCTGTCTGCAATCCAAGGAAATTTTGGCTTTGGTTGTTTCGGTATCCAATTCAGAAAGCACATGTTGTCACAGAAATGATAGCAAAGCCATAATGTTGTTCTAACATATTCATTCAAATATTGCCCAAGTAATAGTAAGTAGTGCTGTTGGCCCCAATTCAGGTTCAGTGAAACTGAGATATAGTGAAGTTAAAGAGGAACACATCCTAGAATAAACTCTGGGACTTGTGACCTTGCAACACAATCTGGCAGAAAGCACAATCCTTTTCTCTGGGTCTGGACTTTTCTATAGCACTTTCAGAGCACTAGTCCATTATCCTGACTCCAGAGAGCTCTGCAAAGGTTTCTTAAGTTATATTAAAGCACAAGATTCAGAGTTCAGTTCACTCAGAAAAAGCATGTGTATATCTGTGTGTTTGCATATGGATGCGTGCAGTGTGTGGGTGTCACTCCCTAAATATGAGGCAAAGTGCCTATCACAGAGAATAGACTTTAAAAGGGGTTGCTGAGATGTGAGAAACCGAAGCTGGGAAGAAAGTATAAAGCAAAAATGCAATCTTCCCACCTCCACCATCAATTCAAATTAAAAATCAATTGTGTGTTTAAGGAAAACAAATCTTTGGAAACACGGGTTTAAATGACATTTGTTGTGAAAATCCTCCCCCACTCCTGCCCCTGAGTGATAAGAAAATGAGTCGGATGCCAGGGGAACTTCAGGTTGGATTCAGGCAACAGAAATATTTTCAGGTCAAGCTTCATTTCGTTTTAGCTTGAGTCCTCCCATTAACTGTCATTGGGTGACAGTGCCACTGCTATTGCTTTCCAACCGTGTGTCCACACAACTTGATGGAGATGCAGACAGGTGCCAATGGGCAGGCAGCCTTTTCATGCCTTCCTCTCCAGCAAACACTACCACCAAAATGGCACTCTAACCTCTGCTTTACATGACGTCCAGGTGTGTGACATCATGGGGAGCAAACCTTCAGGAGGGCTTGGGAAAGAGGAGAAACCGCTTCTTCCCAGGAAAGGAGATGTGACCCAGTACCCTGCCAGGACTCTCCATTTCTCTTTACCGAGGAGCAGGGAGGCAGGCTGGCAATGCTGCCAATTTATGAGGATCCAAGGTAACTGATAGTTCTAATCAATGCTAATACAAATGAGAGACACCCAACCTAATGGTACACCAGCAAGCATGGTGGATGCCTAGCATATACAGGAGAAAAACAACTGATGTATTTAAAATGCCAGAGGGAGTGTAAGAGAGCATTTTTTCCTTGTCTTTGGTGGAGTTGAGGTCACTGCTTTGTCTCCATTCACATCACCCATTGAGTGCTCAGAAATCTCTGCACGGTGCTGGATTCAGCCCATCACTGAGCACTGCCTTGGAGGTGATGAAGGTCTGGTAGGATGGGGACTGCTGCTGATTTACTTCCTTGCTTCTGTTTGCATGAGCAGCAAGGTAGGAAGGGGCGGATGATTGAAAGGAGTAGGGAGAGAAGAAGAAAGAAAGAAGAAAAGATAATAAGAAAGCCCCCACTGCCCTCTGCCATTGTGCTGTTCAGTAGAAGGCTCCCTACAGAATTACACTGTCGTCTTGCAGGAAAGCATGTAATAACTGAAAATACAGTGTCAAAAGGAATTTTTCAGGCTTTGACAGCTCATAAATTACAGTTCGTTGACTTCTTCCTGGGTCTAGATTTAAATTAATAGGCAGGCAGATATATATTTCTTTTGCTCCTTTCTCCTGAACAGTAGCAGTTGTGGAAGTGACGCAGTTTCTCCCTCGTTTCTGTCTCCCCCTTCTCTCCCTCCTTCTCTCCCTCCCTTTCAAGCAGTCCCAACCCAATGCAGATCAGCTCAAGTCTCCCAGACCCCAGGGTCTGGCAGGGCAGTCCTCCTGACACCTCCTCTCACAGGAAGAGAAAGCAAAAGCAAATAGTTTCACTGTTTCCTATTCAAATAGTGTCTTTGCAAAATCAAGCCCTTCCAGAGGAGGTATTTGGCAAAAAATGGTCATAGACAGTAAAGGTCAGAGATGCTCAGGTAAGTCAGTGATGGCTGCAGCATCCAAAGTGAATGCAAGCAAAGTGAACCCAAGGCCTGCCTTCTATATAAATCAAGAAGGGATGAGATGGCTATTGATGAACAAATGTGCATTGCCCTTTCCACTAAACTGTAGGTGCTCATCTATAGTGAGAGAAAAACTAACTATGTGGACGGATAGGTGGATGGACAGATGAATGGATGGATGGATGGATGAATGGACGGATGGATGGATGGATGGATGGATGGGTGGATAGACAGGCAGTTGAATATAATGGCAAAAAGACCAGACAGGAGATCATAGCTCCAAAAGGTAGTCATGTTCTTAAACATGATTACACTCTGCCTGACTGACATCTCTTGCAGATATTTCCTGTTGGATGTAATGTTAGCCTGGTAAGTCTGCGGGTCTCAGTGGAACAGTTACCAGTATTTTGCTGCTAGGGGAAATGATCCAGGAAGATGGAAGTTTGCAAGCCACTTGCAAAGTGCTGGGTGATCAGGAATGCTCAGCTTGGCTCTGTCTGCACAGACCTGGAGTTGTTTAATGGTGTATCAAAGCACAGTAAGTAGCTGGAGAAGACCTGTTTTTCTTTTGTATGGTGATGCATTTATGAGTTTGGGGTGGGGCAACCTGAGGTCTCTCTGTGCTCTTGCTCTGTAGTTACAAGGAACTCAGCCTGCATCAGTGATGGCTGTGAAATTCCTAGGAGGATGTGTATTTGCAACATGTAGGTAGTAAAATCATAGAATCATAGAATAGTTAGGGTTGGATAGGACCTTAAGATCATCTAGTTCCAAGCCCCCTGCCAGGGGCAGGGACACCTCACACTAAACCATGCCACCCAAGGCTATGTCCAATCCAGCCTTGAACATCGCCAGTGATGGAAAATGCGTCAAGTGATTTGGAGTCCTGCAATTTGAAAAGGTCTCATGTAAAAAGGGGGTATTAATAGTATTAATGGTTCCTGCTTCAAGTCATAATCTGTAGGTGCTTAAGAAGCTAAGGTGGATACTGGGCTGCGTGCTTGTCAGTTCCTGTGAAAGAGCAGTCCAGGACACATTTGTGTTTGGGAAGGCGGCAATGACTCAGAGCTGGGAGCTGAACATCTCCCCTGTTTGCCATAGTAACACAGCAAAAGGGAGCGGAAAGCACAGAGCCAGAAGAAACATGGATCCTGGCTGCCGTTACTGAGGTGTGTGAGGGGACGAGTGCGATAGTCACACCTTGAAGTCATCTGAAAGGTTTTTGCACACTCACTACAGGCTGCGTGAGCTCAGACGCTGAAGGACTGTCACCTCCCTCTGAGGGAGTAGCTCCTCGTGAAGCACTGCGGGCTGTGCATTGAGTCACCTCCTGGCTCAGCAGTCCCTGTGAGATGCTTTTTGCAGTGGAGCTGGGTGAGCATAGGAGGTGAAGAGGGGAGTGAGGGGCTCTGGGGGTCTTGCTCAAGCAGCACACAGGAAGGGCAGGAAAGCGAGCAGTGCCAGGGGTTGCCTTTTGGGGAGGTTTCCTGTGCGGTGACACAGGGATGCTCCTCACTGTGGGCTCTGGTGCCATGACTGAAGTGATGCAGGAGGGACACAACCCAATTTCATCTCATCCAGGAGGGAAATAACCTATTTAGTGCTAAAGGCTCTAACTAACTTCAGTAACCTTAAGGCCAAACTTGACTGTTTAGAGGGAGGTGTTGTTTGGGTGTGCTGGAGTACTGAATGGGGAAAGTATTAGGTCTAGGTGCTTAAACCTCTCGGCTTTATTTCAAGACTTATTTCAAGAAAACCTGTTCTGAGGAAGACACTTATTTTCAGTGCATCAATCAAAGGGGTACTGAGTACTCCAGAAATGTTCATCTTATCTTATGGGGGGGGGGGAGGGGGGAGGGGGAATGGCGGATGAGTGTGCATTTTAGATGATAATTTGTGCAGCAATGGATAACCATCAGCTCCTCTCTCAGCCGCATATGCACCTCAATCAAAATTCTTTCAATTGGAGTTACTAGGAAAAAAGTGCAAATCAGTTCCAAATAAGTAAATGAATTCTTCAGCAGAGTCTCACAAACCCAATGAAGGCCCTTTTCAGTGGCTTCCAGATCACCATAGGCCACAACAGTGGAAAACCACTTTCAGCTAATGGATAGCACTGCCAAAAGACTGAACTGATGTCCAGGCTATGTCCTTTTGTCTAAATTTCAGCTCACAACTATTTCCCATCAGCTCTTGCTCGTGCCCCCTCACTGGGACTATCTAATCTCTTATGCCCCTGCAGCCTCCTGTGCCTTACTCTGATGAATAGTTACTGCAATCCCCAGCTTTATGATTTGCAAAACAGCATTTTGCAAAGGACGCAAAGGCAGAAGTGACAGAGAAATAAGGCAACCTTTCAATCCATTTATCAGAGTCCTTGAAGTCCCCATTTCAAGGAAACAATCAGAAACAGGGAGCATAAAAATTGAATGTGAAATCCAGGGTATTTTAAATAAATGGAAAGGTTAGCAACAAAGCAGACTCCCCTTGATGATAATAAGAGAAAATCAGCCTTGAGACCTGTTGATCCTGAATGGATCTTATTTATTACAAAAAGCCAATTGAATGAACTGATAGAAGAAAGACACAGAAATAAAATGTTTATTCATTTCCTGTTTCTGTTTTCTTAATTGGATGTTTTGCTTAGCAATATGCAAAAAAAATAAAATAAGGCTAATATGCTGTAGCCGAGTGAGATCCATTTAATCACACTTGATGTGTCAGAGTCTACATTAAGCCACGTGCTGTTGAGCTGCACCTGTATTCCCTTGGCAAAGGCATCATTAACTGGCAAAGCTCATCCTAACATTGCTGAAGACCGAGCAGTATTATGAACTACCCCACCCTTGCTTGGAAATGTCATCAGTTAAAGCAACAACTAAGCAGGAAGCTCACAACTGGACTTAGGAGCTACGAAGTCATGGCCATTAATTTACTGCTGCCCATAAGACTGTCTCCTGGCTAAGGAGAAGTTGTTTTCATGATAGTTGTCTGGTATAATTATTGTCAGGCATAGAAATATTTAAATAATGAAGCTCAGAAGGCGTGATTTTTGAGCTGAGATCTCATCTATTAAGTTGTTTACAGCACACACGTCATGATTGTATCTCAGCTTCAGGCTTAATGAACCAGTGAGACCTTTAAGAGTTCTTGTCCTCACTTTGCTATGAAATATGTGAAGTTTCCTTCATCTTCTTCTAGAAATTTTGATGCAGTCTGTTCTAAGGAAAGTGGTGCTGGACAACAGGATAGCAGGACAACAGGTCCCACCATCTGCTCATTAGATATTACAGCTCCATGCTAAAATGAGGTATGGATGGAGGAAGCCCACACACATCTTCTGGACAAGGAACTTGTTAAACATGAGACAAACAATTAATTTACGCATTGGGGATTTGCAAAGGAGCCTGTAGGGAATGTGGGCTGCTTCAGGAACAGCTGAGTACCAAACTCTCTCGGGCTGTGTGGGAAATCTCTGATGCTTTTTAGTATTGGTCTCATGTAATATTGATCACAGTCTCAGAGCTGAGTGCCGCCACTTCTTTCACTGGCTCCAATGATGATCTTCAGGAGCGCCTCAGCCACTTGGAATCATGTTTCTCTTTCTCTTCATCTGGATATGCTTTTCCTAATTTCACTTGGTAACCTGCACCATTAGCATAGTTCTCCTCCTCACTGCCAATGTTTGAGGTTGTGCTGGCTGTGCTCAGTCCTTGCACATATTTGCTTGCAATGGCCTCAGCAAAGCAGCTGAAAAGTGAAAGACTGAAGGATCCTGAGCTCCTTTTTACCCTTTGGTTTTGAGTCCTTTGGGTCAGGCCCACAGGAGACTTGGGGGTAAATTACTCTGCCTATCTTGTGGCTAAGCAGAGATCTGCTATGCCCAGGGCACTCAGTCTGACGTCTCTTAACATCATGAAATGTACTAATTGGGCTTTCGTGTGTGTATTTTTTTATTTAATGGTCCTCTAGGACACTGAACCTGCATTATGATCAGAGGCTGATGAGATAGGGATATGGGGAATTAGGCTCAGCTGGGCATCTCTGCCAAGGGCTACAATAGCTTATGACAGTCTGTACAGTATTTCCAGCAAAATGCTTTGAAATCCTAGAGCACCTTCTGTGTGAGGGACAGGGAACTCTTTACCATCAAGGAGGCAATGTGGAAAAGAAAGCAGGAAGCTTTTAACCCCTGTCAGTCAACTGTCTGCTTCTCAAATCAAGGACCAGCAAATTTCCCCCTCTAGCTGATGGGATGCCTTTGCCATGACGTAGTCCTGACAGCTCTGCATTCACCCAGCAGTGAAGTACCCTGACTGCATGTGTCTCTGTGTGTATGTGTGTGTGCATTTAAACCCAAGCTGTTCAAGCAAAATCTGGCATCACCTACTGAGCATCCTTTTGGTAACCAAATGAAAAAATCAAACACTACCCCACCCCCAGCTTGTATTAATGTCCTACTAACCCCCCACTTCTCCACCCTGCATTGCAGAACAAGTTATTTACCTTGGCATGTAGTGCAAAGGAGTTTTCTCTGCTAGATTTTGTTCCAGAAGGGCTAGCTGTTTCTGAGACTTGGGAAGAGACAAATATCTATCACACAGGATGAAAGCCAACTTCTAATTCAGGAAAACTGACAAGGAACTGGTTCAGTGTAAGGATATCTTAAAACTGCCTTCTGCTTCTTCTAGAGCACTGGCACTTCAGAAAGACTGATCAAAAACAAACTACTAGATCCAACTTCTGTTTTCTTTATCCAGTGTTGCTTTAAGTATTTCACATAATGTGCTCACTTTCATTTATCTTCCGCAACCTAGTGAAGCATCTGTGACCTGAAAAGGGGTTTGGTTCTGTTGGAGGTGATGACTGAGGTACTGCCCCAGCAAAGGACAAGGCTACAACATCAGGCAAACATAAAGCCACAAAGCTGTGCGTGTCATCTGGCATCACATGCACAAACCTACAGAATTTAGTGAAGCATGATTAAAGCAGGAAAAGGAGCACTGGAAAGAAAGAAAGCAAGAGAGACTGAATGTGATTGCAGCGCTCGGTCCTGCATCTTTCTTTTAGTACGGTGACAAGCGTCGTGAAGATGTCTGTGTCTGATAAAGTGGACATACACAGTCAGGTCAGGGAACAACTGTTCTTTAATCCCCTTGCTTGTCTGCTGGTCCACTGATTCAGGGTCAGGCTCAGCAGAGACTGAGGGCAAGTCATGGGCAAGAGCAGGAAATCCTGTGTCTCTTTACATTTAGTATTCTGTTGGCCGTAGAATAGGTGATACCCTCTGGCAAACCATAAAAACTGCTTTGTTCCAAGAAAGTAAAGAATGGACAGTGTATTTTGAAACATACTGATTTTCCTAGCTTTTTCCTCAGAGTCCCTTTGACTCCTGAGGTCCTTGGGGAGTAGGAGGCTTCAGAGAAGCCAGGTCTTTTGAGGGAATGTGGAACAGCGCAGAGACAATAGCTGTGCAGCAGGGTCCAAGCAAAGCCCAACAGTCAGTCTGAGAAATGCTCTAGTGCTGTGAGTGCAAAGATGCTCTCATACTTATTGGGAATTAATTCAGTTGGGTTGCTCATGTAACTCTTGTACCATACCGTCTCACCAAACGCACACAGACACAGACTTCTGCCATCTTGTAAAGGGACTGGAAAGGTTTATGATCATTGCAGCACCCTGTTTTTTATTGAACAGATATGGCATGTTGCACTGGATGAAGGCATTTTCCCCCTTCTATCTTGGAGGGTCAGAACCAATTAGCATAGTCCTTCCTACCTCCCTTGAGGGCAGGATAGAGTGTAATGTAGCCAAGGACTGATCTTGCCACGCAATATCATTGGGGGTGACACAGCTGAGCCCCTGATGAGATGTTTGCTGACATGTGTCAGGAAGGATCATGACATGCTTCCCTACGTACCCAGCTGGATTGTGGGTATGCCAAAGGAGGCAGGGGGTTTGTAACATTTTCTAATATGGCATTTAAGGCAAAAAAGAGTGAGCTGAGGCAGAACAAGACAAATTAATGTAGGATGACAACTGCCTTAAGGACCATCAGATGACCAGAGAAAAGCAAAAGAATTCTTCTCCCAAAGGCTCCAACGTAAATGTATATGTGTACCTGTATATGTAACCATAAATATGTACATTTGTGTGTTCATGTGCATATAAAGGCAGATTGTCAGCTGGCCGCCAATGGTAAAAGTGCAATGAAGTAGGTAAGGTATATGAGGATGCTTAAACATTCATTAGCTATTTGCTTCCTGCATGTATGAGTTGAACGCATTGACTATATTTGACTTGTGTAAATAGGTGTGTGCACGTGTAAGTATTCTTTTCACTCTGTCATAGATCATGGATAAAGAAATTTCTCAAAGGAGACTAGAGTTGGCAAAGATTAGGAAGAAAGCCTGTGAAAGTCTGGATGTAGCAGTTATCTGGAGATGTTATCTGTAAGCATCAACAGATGGAAAAATTGAATGATGTGATTCATAGGGGCTTGACTGCATGCAAGACCGAGAAATTAAAAAAGAAAATTTCCACTGAATGCCTTCTTGGCAGTGAATGTCTAAAACTGAAGAACTGTCTTTAAAGAATGGAGGTGGGAATACCACAGGCTGAGAACTTCAGACTCTATGCAAGCAACATGCACAATTCTGGAATGGCTGAAAGGGGCAGAGATAAGAACTGGTTCTTTGAGTTTGATTTACAAACACTGAGATGCTTACAGACTACTCAGTTTTGCAGAAGCCATTGCTATTTAGTTGTAAGAAGCGTATGCATCTGCCTGTGTCAAATAACTCAGTATTCATCCTCTTAATGAATCCATACTTCTGGAGTAAGATTTAAATGGCAAGTTAAAATATCCACATTTTGTATCTACAGATAGATTGTCCATTTAGGTTGCCATAGACAGTGGAGAGAGAGTTGTACAGTTAGGGGAGCTCAGTATGCTATTCCTGTATTTGGTTAGCTGCATCGATCTCTACACTCAATGCTGCACCATCAAGATCTCTGTTGACTGCAATGAGAAACATCAGCTCCTAACCCAACAAACCAACCTCTATTTCAGTGTAATGCTGCTTCTTCTGCCAGGCCAAGGAGTGTCTCTAAGGTCTGCATAACAAGATTTAGCCTTTTAATATCACAGTAATCTAAATCTGAGTCCATCACTCCCATATTCCTTCACAGTCAACAGAAGTATTTGTTCCTCCAAAGGCTGATTCATCCTATCCACACTGTTATCTAAGAAAGGCCGGGCAAACTGCTCTGGGCAAGTGCCCATCTCTTTCAACTCAGTATGAAGTAAGTTCAAACAACAACTTTAGACTTAACGGTTAATATTCAAATGGCTAAATTGTGGTGAGATCAATCCTGCTCATAGCACATAAATTAAACACATGTAATCTTCAGTCCTTAACTGTGCCTTCAGGTATGCTCTTGCTAGAAGTTGTACAGATATACATATATCACAGTTTATCTGACTGATCTGACAAACAACCAACACAGCTGGAACAGCCAATATCAAGTAAACACAGAGATTTTATTTGTGATAAAATCTACAGAGGTATAAAAAATTCTCAAAATACGTGTCTTACTAATGACCTGAAATTACTGCTTGATGAACCCATAATCTGCTTGCACATCATGCATAAGGAAAAAAGCAAGTCAAAAGGAATTGCAAAAAAACTATTATTTGCAAAGTATTCCACTATTAACACAATATATAATTGCCATCTGCAAAACAACTTCCTTAGACAAAGAACAAAGGCATTCAAAATTATGGTGATAGCCAGCAAGACTCTCAGCTCCTGAGGTTTCTGAGATATTTTAGAGAAGTACTTTGCACATATGCAGCAGGTTTCACCTGAAGATCTCAAAGCACTTTGTAAATATATATGCGTTAATTAATCTTCACAACAGCTCTGTGAGGTAAGCACTGTAAATATAATTATCTTGATTTTGCAGATGGTGAACTTGAGACTCAGAGCACTGAAATAACTCCCGCAAGTTCACACTGTGAATCAGCAACACCGTAGTGACTGGAATCCAGTGGTTCCTATGTTACTTTTCTTTGCTAACCCAAATAATAAAAGTCCCTTTGCTAATGGTAACAATAGACTCTACATGGAGAAGAGAACTGCTTTGGGACTTCACATTTCCTGCTGGTAAAGAATTTTCCACCCTTTAAATGGGGGACGTGATAGATGCACAGAGTATTTATTATTAAGAAGCTCTTTAGAATTTGCATCATTACCACTGGAGGAATGTTATCAATAGACTTTTCTGGTTAGCAGGTGAGATCCTATCCCCACTATCGAACATGGCCAGTTCTGGTGGCCTTTAGCTCCTTAAAAGGATGATTTCTCTAATAAGCAGTTCTTAATGAGGCTCAGACAGCAATCATGCTTCCTGCGCATCTCTCGTCTTCATTTAGTGTGACATACTTGGTGTATCCTGTAAATAATCTGTGGTTGTCCTCACTGGGGAGAAACGCAGTTTGATATAATGTCAGCCTGATCTGAAACTGAGAAAGTTGAGTTTGCTGTGAAGGGAAAGGTCTTTCAAGCACCCACATCTAAAATCTTCGATCTATTCTTACGTTAATAAAGTCAACCTGCCAGCATGCAAATGGCAGTGAACAAGAAGGGATGGCATATGGGAAATACAGGCAGTAGCCAGTGCTAACGCTTGTGTATGGTGGGGGCACTTGGGCTGTCAGAGCCAAGGGGTTTCTGCAGGGACACCTGGTAGTCTCTCCTTAAAGTAATAAGAGGACTTATTGGGTGGGTGATGCATTTTGAAAGCATGTAAAGAGGAACAGTTTTACTGGTTTCATCAAAACTAAATTCTATCAGATCACAAGATTCTGATACGTTCCTTACATGGAGCCCATCTCCATGGGCTACCTTTGTGGCAATCTGTGCTTCAACAGTGTGTCTGAATTTTCTGGCAAAAATTATCTTTATTTTTATATCATAATATTTTGTCCTACTGACCTGTGATTTGGAAAATTATTTTTACCCAATAAGATCTCAGCAGTGTCCCTGCAGAGCTATGCTGGATCTGGGTCTGGGTATCTGTCTGGGAAACCTGAAGGTTCATACTCTTTCAGACTATTCCCAGTATATTCTTGTCAACTATTACTAGATTTCACCCACTACCCAGTATATGGTAGTTTAACCTCCATCAGAATGTTATTATATTCTCCTTTCTGATGTTGCAGAGAACAAAGAAAAAACATATACCTCAAAACACCAATAAGGTAATTGGACCTTGCAAGGGTCATCACACTGGGACATTTTGGGCTGACATTGAAGTTCACAGCTAGTTCCCACTTAACTCCAGGAAGGCATCTATCCTGCAGCTCATAGACAGCTGGAGGTTCCCCAAGACCATTTCTGCAGGGGACTGCGATGACCCCCTCGCCCCCATGCAGGCACTTGGCCCTTACTGAGGAAGTCAATGGGACAGAACCTGTGTTCCTGAGTTTCCTCCTGGGCATCTAAGTCTAAATGAGGAGACAGCCAGCTTTGCTGTGGAGGTTAGGATATGTCCACCTTCCTTGTAAATACTGAGGAAATTGGGTTTGTGTGTGGCAAGCCCTGAGGACAGAGGGTTATAAGAGTCATTCAAAGCTAAATCCTGCCTTAGGCTATGGTCAGTTCCACCCTTTTGAATGTGTGCTCTCTATTCTTCCAAAGATGAAAATTTCTCTGGATTTGAATTAGTTTTGTTTCAAATCCATCTCTCAGGTGTGCCTGCTGGGAGTTCCCATTTGAGGCCAGTACTGGAGGTGTAGGCACATCTGAAAGCCAGACATGTCCCTAAGCTCCTTCCTGTGGGGATGGACCTTGACTGCTAGGCATCACACAGGCTCCCTGAAGACATTACATGCCACTTTTACCCACTTATCTTTCTGGAAGGATATGTAGTGGAGAGGGTAAGAGAAAGGAGAGAGAAAAAAACCCGAGAGAAGCCTCCAAAGTCAGGTGAGAGATATCTGCAAGCTCTGTTTGAAGCATCATGTGTTTTATTCCCTTCCATTTCTTCAATAGGTTTGAAAGATGCCCTGAGGTAGGTTGCCATATTTGCACAGGTATACTTATAAAGAGAAAATTCGGCTACTGCGCATAACCCTGTTGATTGCCACATTGCTGTTGGCACCTGGGGAGTCCATAATGAAATCAAAGAATAAAATAATAATAATAAAAAGTTTAAAAATATCAGACAACAAAAGCCATAGTGCATTTCCCAGGAAGCCCTGAAATAAGGATGTCTCAGAGAGGAGGCACAGGAGTAAAGCTGACACACAAACACAGCTCTTGACATAAGAGACAACCCCAGATTTGCATCCTATTCTAATCACTATCTTTGTTTGCAAGTGTTATCCTCTTGTTCAGATCCTTCCAACTATCTTTCATGTCAGTGCAGATACTGATCCTAAAGAGCAGTTTGAAGACTGAACAAAGGAAGAGAAATAGGGGAAAAAAACACCTAATCTCCCAGCAAAATGTGGTAACTATCCACCCCTTCTTAAGAGAAGAACAATTTCCTACCTGTGAGCTGGCATACTGTTCAGGAGGAATGGGTGCAGCCTGTGATCTGTATGATCAGCATTGCACATCAGCTGTTAGAAGACACTGCATCTGGACAACTTGCACATGACAAAGGTGCCTCAGGTCCTTCTGAAAACCTCATCCTCTTTGTCTTGTGGCAAGTGAGTCACAAGTGAGTCACATGGGGCTTCAGGTGGCTTTAACTCTGAAGGATGAAATCAGTTCACCTGTACATTCACCCAGCCATGCCTTGGAGCTTCCCTCTGCTGCAGGGATATTGCAGTTGTTCACTCAAGAGATGTTCATCTTCTGCAGATTACAGCTCTCCTACAAAGTTTAAACCACCACTGATTTGGGATTCCACCTTGGGCAATGACATCTGGCAAGCATTATCACCCTCTGTAACCAGGACCCACGTCTCTTCTCTCTGAAACTCTCATACTGTACATCTACCTGTTAGCTGTCAGCACTTTGGAAACTGAAAAGAGACTTCAGTGCATTATTTTGTGATTGTACAGCTTGCCAGTCTTGAAGTTCTTTGACTAACTTCTGCCTTCTCCAGGGACAAATTGTCCTGCTGAAACAATGAGAAATGCCACTGAGGTAAAACCAGCATCTAAACCATCCCCATGACCTCAAAACCAACAGGACAACTCATGGAAGAAAAATCCATTGAAAACTACTGATACCAGGGAAGTACCTCTGGCTCAGGAAACCCCTGAGCTGCCAATTGCAGGAAGCTAGGAAACTATTGCTCTCCTAATTTTTTCTCCTTTCTATAATTAACTACTGTAGAAGGTGGGATTTGTGCGAGAATGATTGTTGATCTAACTGACTATAATTGTTCTTATGTTCTTACTTTATATTTCTATGTTCCCTTGGAAGAGTGATTTACTGCTGTTGGGAAAAAGCTAATTACTTCAGCACCCCATGATGATTTGTCCCCAGGAGATGATTTGACCATGGCAAATTTGTAGCTGCCTCCTATGACTGTCCTTTCTCATACTGGCAGGAACAAGGAATGGGAATGAGGCGTTCACTGGTAGGACTAAGTCAGGTGCAAAACACAGATGGTCCCCAGAATGGCACCAGTATCTGTTGGGGAGGAGAAGTGGTGGAGAAGCGGAAGAAAAGAGGGTTTTCTTTCTGACCTTCTCCTCTCAACAATTGATCAAAAAGTTTCCATGAAGAATATTAGCAGAGAAAGAGCCAGGCATTTAGACTAACACACAATATGTCACAGAAGTGCCTCTTTCCCATAAAAAATCTGGAGGTTTATTTTTTTTTTTAAATTAAAACTCGAAGACCAAAGGTCTTTCCAGCTGGAAGTGGAAAGCAAATAACTAGTTTTATAGGAATTCTTTGGGTCCACAGGAAAAAATATCCCATTTTACAAGCAAGTCTATTTGCTGCACATATCAGTGAACAGGAAAGGTTGTTGCAAGATTGGAAAATCACTTTGTTGAATTATTAGATTGTCAGCATGCTAATCTGGATTTACACCAGAATGTTCTCAAAGACCACCAGACAGAAATTTCTGTATGCAATCACTAGTTTTTACAGTTCCTTTAGTAAACAGAAATGCTATTAGAGCTAGTTAAGACCACCCTCCAAACCCTACAAAAACTCTTCTTGCTTTAAAAGCCCTTAAATTGTTCACCAAGTTCTTGAGCACCAAGTCACAGTTTTTTCAGACACACTGGGTACAAGGATGTTACTAGAAACAAGGAACTGGCCTCTACCCCCAAACCCCGGTCTTGATTGATTAGAAAAAGCTGAAACCCAGCATTTTAAAGAGGAGGGTGGTTTAACTAAGGAAGGTGAGCCAAAAGATGAACAGATAGAACTGGAGGTTCTTGGACTGATGTCGGATCAGGGAACTGCATAGATGAAACCTGACTTTTGAAGTCAATAACGAGGTACAGACTTAGCACTGTAGACAATTACTAAGATAAGATGCAGTTTTACCAATTGTACATCTGTATGTCAAGCAGAACAAATGAAATCCTTGACAGTCTCTTAGAGGATACCAATCCAATTTAAAGTGCATGGTACAGGGACAAGAGCGGTAGACACAGGTTAAGATAAATCTTGCCATTTTGCTGTACTTTCCCAGATAATTTATTCAGTCTTTTTATTTATTTTTTTCATACTATGGAAATCTCTGTGTATGCTCCCTCAATAATAAATTTGGGAAGGCTATCGACACAGAAATGGGGATTGACAGATTGATTCTGCCTTTTGTGAAAAGCTTTTTTTTACTCTGAAGAACAACATGCAATTTGTTGGTAATCCAAAGCATTGCTAATTTGATATTAATTTAAACTAATTTGATAATAATTTGCACTGAAGTTATACCTCTTGAAAGATGCAACTGTTAGAGCAAAAGGTTAACATCGCTGCACAGCTCAAGAAACCAGAACAGAGGCTCACAGCACAGATAAGGTCCATCGAGAAACTCATACGGATATTATAGAGAATGGGTTTGTTTCAAACTTTGCTATTCTGCTGACTTCAAGTGGAGAGAGTTGGGAAAGAACTGCTAAGATGAGTATCACTAAGATCATTCCGGTTTTGGTGCAGGAGAAAGTTACTTCCTGGCTCCAAGTTTGCTGTAGCACAAGATGTAGTTTAAAAGCAATACCCTAATTGTTAGCCATCACTCGAAGGTCTTCATGAAACACAGTCTTGGCCAGGCCTGTCAAAATTTTAAGGTAATCAGCCAAGCTCATGCCCCCACTGGTGTAAAGTAGTGTTTTGCAATATTTTTTTTTCAAAATCAGGAGCTCTACACTAGTTTCTACCACTGCAGAAATGGCTGTGTGTTACTGGTGTATAACGGCTGCTGTGCTCTACCCCAAAGGGACAGTATTTAAGAGCAACTAGGTGTTATTTTGCAGTTTATCTCCTATGAACATTCTGTAAGTCTGAGACCTTGCCATCTCACAGTAACATTTTCTGTTCCTGTTTCAACGGTGCTTTGAAAAAACATTCTCAACTTTTTTCGCTCTGTTCTTTTCGGGAACAAGTTAGAGTCTTATTTCAATAAGAACATATAACTGCCTTCCACTTGCATGAAAAACAACTCCCATCTAGGTTATTCCAGATGAAAGTACTTTCCTTTGGGTTTCCACTTTCCCCTCAGCAACCATTAACTCTCATTGTTATAGAAAGCCGAACGGATGGAAGGGGAGGCTGGAATTATCAACTCTATATCAGCTACCCTACACCAGCTGTGGTCATTTGCATGACACCAAAGCCCCCTTCTAGTCTTCATCTCAAGCTGTACTAAGTGAAGGTAAGAGGGTAAACCCTGCTGATTTCAGCTATCATCTGTAGGAAACAGTGTCCCAAGTGCCAAATGCTGGAATCTCACTTTAATGTTTAATTTCGTGTTTAATTTTTAAAATTTGATTTTAAATTACCATAAACATTAAACAATATTTCCTGTTTAAATATGAAAAGGCTGCATTATTTGATTGAAATGAGTGTTCAGATGGCTAATGTGTTTTATTATGGCCATAGAATTTTACTGTTATTTCCCCTCCAGCTGCTGCTGTTCCAGGGAACTTGAAGGGATTCAGTTTTCAATAGGACAGGCTCTATTTGATGGCACGGTGTGGTACACAAGCTTGCCAAGAAGAGACTTTCCCAGCCTGGGGATACTTCTCCTGGTAGTTTCACAACACTGCTGAGTGGCTGTTATGGTTCAATGTCCATACAGGGACCTCTGAAATGCTCTTCACAGCCTATCTTCCCACTACCTAACATGTCTCATTTGCTATTGAAATGCCAACTCCCATTTTTGGTTAGCCTGTGATAACATCGTCTATCATTCAGTAATTGAATTTTTCAGACAAGTATCTCATTGTTTTCTCCCATGCTGCCCCTTCATGCATGGTAGAAGCTCCTTAAAGAGAGTTGCAATCCTATCTCAGGATGTGCCCTGAAATTTCTCCAAAACCTGTCCCCCTTGCTATGATGTTCACGTATGACTTTGACAATGCTGAGACCAGGAGTGTGTTGAAACCATTTCCCATCTTGCTATGAAACTTGTCTCTTTTTTTATTCTCCACTCTATTTTCTAATTTTGTCTCAATCTTCTCTTTTACTACCCTTGTGCTATAGAAAGTTTGGAGCTTGGTGTGCTTTTTACTGGAAGGCAGTCCTTGCCCATGACAAGCATTTCTCAGCACTATCTTAATTAGGGTGAGGTGGAAAACAAGAATTCTATTTAGCAGAAATGTCAAGTTTTCATATGTAATTTTTGTTCTGGACCATGACCTTTAAAAAATTCTTGGGCTGACATCATCACTCTTCTCTCTTGAACAAGCATGAGCACAAATACAAGGATAAAGCAGCAGCATTAATGTCTCCTATGCCATCAGAGCATGGCTTACATGTTGGAGCACTTGCTACTGCAAAAAGTCCCTCCTGGACCTCAGAAATCTGCCCAGTAAAAGCTATATCAAATCCAATGTTTTTGTCCCCAAAGTCAGAGTCATGAAAAAATAACATTTTTGCCTGAAGAATTGTCTTCCCCAGCACTAATTATCATGTGGATAATAAGTACTTAAGAAAGTAGCTTTCTAGGAGGATGTTTCAGTATATCCAGACCAAATTTTGCTGGCAGAGAATAGTGGTTAGTGGAGCTGGAAATCAGTAACAGCTCATTTTGACTAAGAAAGAAACATATCCAACTTTTTTAGATGAAGGTATACTCTGGTTTGTTCTACTCAAGAAGGATTATAATAAGGCAACAAATCCTTACTGTAAGGTCATTATGAAACTCCATCAGAACAGATGAAGCCACTTCTTTTGTCAGGAAGCATAATTCTGTTCTATTTCTCAACAAATGAGACAGAATAGTTACATATCTTAAAATCCAACATCTTTATGAAAGAAAAGTTTTCCATTGCTTTGACATGGAGTGGAAATAGATATTAAGGGAGCTACTCTTCTCCTCTAACTTTTGACACCTAGGAATTTACTTAATACGGGCTGGCCAGATTCTACTGGAAATGTGGGGAGATACACTTTCATAAAGGAAGTGAACCTCCATAAAAGGATTCTTCCTCATCTGTCTTAGGAGTGAATGAATGACTCTGTAGGGGTACCCTTTGCCCCTGTATTTCCTGGAATTAATTGCAGACCTCTAAATTGTCTTACTGCAATAGATCATATGCACGTCTCATCCGATCTCGTGTTTGCCAGCCATGAAAACCACATAGGTCCTTAAGCAATCAGAGATGCTTGCAGCAAAAAAGGACTACCCTCCCGAGTCTCTGAAGGTACTAAGTACTATTAATAAATAGATATGATCTATCACTCAAAAGCTGACACAAGAAAACTAAAAGCTGAGACACTAAAGGTTTAAAGCAGAGGTCTACCTGTGGACATGTGCAGCCCTCGAACAAGATGTGGTCGCTGTAATATTGTTGTTACAGCACTGAGATGGTTACCTCACTGTTGAAGGCTGAACCAGAGAAAATTACTGCAAGTCCTCTCCAGCAGCAGGACAGAGTACATAGCCCCATGATTGTGCTATTGTTGTCTTATAGGCAGATATTTACAATATGCACTTACAGAGTGCTCCACATCTACAACCAGGCCTTAATTGTATTTGGTAATCAAATCTGCTGATCCACTCAGGTACTGTACAGGTGCTAATTCAGAATGAATATAACAAATGGGTTTTCTAATTTTTACTGCACTCCCTGATTTTTCCCTAAACCAAGTGTGAAATACTACTGGTATATATGATCCAGGAGGCATTCCCAGAGCCAAGATGTTTATATTAATAAAATAATATGAGAAATGGGATTATGTTAATGGAAATCATTCCCACTTGCATTCTGAAAGTATCTTCTCTTCCATCTAATGAGTAATATTTTAAAAAGAGCTGATTTTCCTCTTTCTTTCTTTCTCCCCTCCTCCCTGCTTTTTCCCTGCGTCTATAACAAGGATTTTAATAGAAAGACATTCACATTGTAACACTCAGCAGCCCATGAGAATCAGTTATTACTTGTTTCAGTTGTCGGTTACCATATTATTTTGTATAATTGTTGATGTCTGTCAACTAAATTATCTCACCTCAAAAGCGATCACACACAGAGAAAAATAAGAATAACAATAACAATAAAAAAGTCTAACAACCCTTCACAACCCAGACTCAACCTTGAGTGAAGGAAAATGCAAAACAAAAGAGAAAATAATAATAATAATCATAAAAAATAGAGAACAGTGCATCTAACTAATTCATCTGACCAGTAAGTGAATGTGTGTGGTGGATCAGATAGGCTTGATGGCAGGTGATTGGGGTCGGGGCATTGCACACACTCTGAAAGGGTTTTGATGATTGCAATTATTCGCCCACGCTTTGACATAGCACACAATGAAAGACTACAATTAGACAACTATTATTTCTAACTGCTGATACCAACGATGTCCATACAAATGCAGCTTACTTTGTCATTGCATTATTCACACTTGAGGTGCATTTGTGTAGATGAGTTTGTGAAGGGAGAGGGTTGGCAGTTGTTTGTATTTGTGGCATTGTATAAATTATCCAGATCTATGCACACTGTAAATCTCTGTTCAAGCACACAGTTAAGTACATTGTTTTTCTGCCTCTATCTTCAGACTCACAGACAGAGATGCAGCAGGATCCTTGAGATGTCTCTGGTGTTGCACTCAGAGGCCACAGAAGGACTTACACTGACATTTCTGGGTTTTGGATGAAGACCTAGATAGGTATGTGGGAGACAGGGATGCAGTTTTCAGTCCTTAGCTTGTGACTTTTCAGGCTGTCTAATTCTCTGCACCACATTTCCCCTGCGTTGCTGCATGCTGAGCAGTGGCTTCTGGATACGGACTTGTTACAAAGAGTTTCATTTTCTCTGCAGAAGGTTTTTAAATTGACAGAAGATTAAGACAGAAGATTTTAAAATTGATTTTAAAACTGGAATTACGACCTCTGCTCAGCAGACACAACCCAGTGCTGTTGGCAAACTCTTTAAATTGGGAGCATGGGGACTTTCACTGAAGTCAGAGCATACTGGCTATTGTATGTCACTGGAGACTCTGGGATATAACTAAATGTGGGGAGTTATTCTGGAATCATTAATTTCTAATAACTAATATTAATAGTGCTTAATAATAAGATAAAGTAATAGCTAACAAAAATATCCAAAGTCTACTAATCTAATTTAGGCTACAGTAGTCTGACTAAAAAAAACCCACCCAGACAAGGGAATTAATTAGGAAAAGCTATTCCATATTTAATGTACACTATACCCTAACCCGAATCAACATATCTGTGTAGGGAGCACTTCTGATTTATTTTACCCTCTGGTAAAGGGGATCCTAGTCAAATGTTGCCAAAAGGAGTTAAATCACCAGTGGGACACGGGTTCTGTGCTCTGTGTGGGAGCAGAGCTGTAGGATATGTTGCGACTGGGTTTAGTCCTTGCTCTTGCTTTAGCTGTGCGCATAACAGTTCTCACTGTAGATACCAGCAAGACAATCACTGCATGAATAAAACACTGTTATACAGCCTAACATAGCTAATGTGAAATCCAGAGGTAAAAGCCAGTTTGCCTCAATTTTACAGTCAACCGTGTATTTAATTGATTTACTGCTGCATCGTCAGGATGAAAATATCCATACAGCCCTGCAACACACTCACACCTCCTGCCAGCAAACATGTATTCATGAACATTCTTGGACTGCATCAAGAATTCCTCCTAGGAAAGTCAGTCACAATGAAATGAAATGCAAGTGTACCCTTTAATGACCAAATCAGAAGGCACAAATTAATACAAAACAAGAGTAATATCCCTCTCCAGGGAATTGCACCATTGTTAATGAAGCAAGTAATCAATAGACCATTGTTTGAAAGTGTTGCTTATTGCATGACTGCTTAGATGGAGACTTGAGTGACAGCAGCAGCCTGAAAAATTGTGTCCTGAAAGTAACTGCTTTGTGAGGATGGTTTGGGAATCATGAAATTTAGGAGATTTAGAAGGTCTTTTGCTGATGTTGAAGAATTGCAGATCTACAGGTTTGCTTTCCTAGAACAGGCAACACCCAGCGTTCCTTCTCTAACCCCTAAATTCCAGTTTGTGATTTATCAGCAGGAAATAGCAATTTGGCTACCAATAGAAATGAAGAACCAGTGGGCTGGGACTTTCTTTTGTTGACATCTGTTTCCATGGGTCCTCATAGTGGTTAGAGGACACAGGCCAAGGGAAAGCAGGGAAAGCAGGAAAAGCAGCACACAGGTTGCCACAGACAGGAGTGATGCAAAGAATTGCAGTGGCTCATGCTGCTCTCAGCATTTAGGGTGTTTTTGCCTGGGGTTTCTCTTCTCTCAAGAGGAGAAGGGAGAAGGAGGAGGGTTGGGATGACTACACCAGCACCGTCTGTCCTTCCCTTTGTCTGTCTGCTTGCCTTTCCATGTTTTTTTTATCAGGCTGTTTCACCCAGGGAGCCAGCTGCCTAGGTTTCCTAACACAAATGCATTTGGCCTGAGTCAAGGCAGTTCCTTGTTGTAAATCTCTGGGGCTTTATTTTGGGAAGCTGGAGTTGCTAATAGCATGTGTGGATTTCCCAGCTTTTGGGGTGTTTGCATCGGGTGGCAGGTGACAGGGCTTGTCACCGGTTGTAAGCAGGGAGGCCACATGTCAGAGTTCAGGGCCAAGTAAATGTACTTTGCATCCTGCCATCTCGTAAACTGTCCAGGCTTCCTTCAGATCCCCAGCGGGGATTCCAGCCGCAGATGTCCCTGAGATCTGACAAAGCGGTGACAGCCCTGCTGCAGGGCCGGTGGATGCACAGAGCAGTGGACAGGTGATTTGCAGGGATGTTTCTGCATCAGGACAGGGTGGAAATAGGGGACTGGGGGTGCTTGCATGGGTTTGCTTTGGCAATGCAGGTGGCACCCTGTACAGTAGCATCCCATGCCACTGGTACTGCTTCCTACACTGGTTGTTTTCCAACTGCCGTTTACTTTTACAGTGCCAGGATCAGAGCTCTGTAAAATACATGTCTATCCATCTAAAAAGCAATGCACCACGTTTTCAATGCCTGCTCCACAAGAAGGAAACTTTCAGGCTAAAATCTCCAGCACTCCAGAAATGAGTGAAATTTCATCAGCAGAAGTCTCATCCCAAACACCCAGATCCCAACTGGGGTCCCCATCTGGAAGCCACATGATAGCAAGGACAATCATTCCAAAAACTGAACATGTGGGACATGTTTTCCTGTCTAAGGGAACCCTTTTGGCTTTTCAAGACCTGAGCACAGGAGCTCTGCACAAAGGAACTGCCATTGCAGATTGTACCTTGAACCTTGAGCAGCTTATGTTCATCACAGTTTGTGCCCCAGAACTATACACCTTCTTTCAGAGATTAAGGTCCCAGCACTTAAGCCAGGTATGTTAGTCTTAAATACAAGAACAGTTTCATTGGCTTTGGAGAGATAGCACAGGATTTAAACTATGCATTTGTTTAAGCACCTGGCATACGAACCTTTCTCTCCAGTGCACTTCTCTCTCCCCTGGGCTTAATTTCAGCTCCTTCCACTTTATAGTCTCTGGTCTCTGCTGTAAATTCAGAGACCCAGGGAACTGGTTTTTAAAAAACACTTTCTGCTTGAAATATTGCAAGTAGAAAGCAGATGAGAATATATATCAGTTAAATGTTTTTTTAAAGGTATATATGACAAGACATGACACACTGGATTCTCAAATTAAGTACAGTAGCAAGGAACTCTCAGCTGGAATTTACTAAAATATAGCTTTCTTCCTCTGAAACCACTTTTAATTTTAAGTGCTGGCTCTCCTGACCCAAAATAAAGTTACAGGCCATGTTTACTAGCCAGCATAGAAGAGAATTGCTCCCTTATTGAATTCCAAGCATGCAAGCCACTGAAAATCAATATAATGAAGTAGGAAAGAAAGCATAAGAGCATACCCACTCATCTCCCCCCCCCCCCCCCCCCCCCCTTTCACATGCAGAGACAGGCACATCCATAGCCCTGTCTTTCTCCTCCCCACCATGACAGGTAATGGCCCTCTCTAACCTTAGAGGCTGGCAGTGAAGAAAGATGAAGTTTGTCACAGTGTTCCTGAGCAGTGAGTTGTACAGCTAGGTCACCTCCGATTCCTAGCTAGTCAGTCAAGGCTACCTTTCCATGAGCAGCACACAGCTGCCATTCCCCAACAAATAGTGAAATGATGAGTCCGTGTCACCATGGAGGACGCCATCTAAACTGCTGTATCCCCTTCAGTTCTGTAACATGATGGAAGATGACAGGGACATGAGATGGGGCTGATGCGAGGCAGGAATCTCCATAACAGGTCTCCTTGTGGAGGCAGTGAGGGGCTGACCTCTGGACATTTCAGAGACACAGGGAGCTGGGAAGAGGTGGAAGGTCATGTCCAAAAACTGCTACTCCAGGGCTGGAGGCTGGAGGAAGGAGGCTGATCACTATTTGATGCCAGACCCCAAAGGCAGACAAGATGCTACAGGCATACCAGTGATCCAGGAGATGTCTTCTAGACGTCTGGCTTTGTTAATGCACTTCAGTGCCGAGACGGGAGAAAGATGGAAAGAAGTAGGAGAGGAGGAATGACTCATTTTTTGATTCTGCACCAGTTGCTGAACTTTCTGTGGAAAGTCCACACTGCTCTTAAAAGAGGTCATATCTTGTCTTTGTTAACAAGGGTGCTTTTGATTTCTGTACGCCTTGCAGGCTTGTTTGCACGAGAAACACATGGTCTTATCTGCTGCTTTGAGGTCTATTTAAGTGCTGCTCTTTCAACACCAAAGTAGGTGTCCAGTGCAAAAGTGATTCTCCCCTCTGTCTTACAACATCATGGTCTAACGGGGGGTGTGCTCTTAAGAACAGATTTTGTTTGCTGGAGGGGGCCTGAAAATGCTTTTAAACCATGGTGTCCTGCAGGGCAGATGTCTTGAGAACCAGACATCAGCTGTGAGGTTAGCAGCAATCACTGCATGCTGAAGTTAACGTAAGTGGCTCTGTCATCTCAAAAGTCTAATGCACATGAAGAAGAGAAACGCAGAGCCCTGATTATTGGGCACTATGAGCTTAAGACTGAAGAAGGATGAACTGTCTGCAAGATCATCAAGCCCACCCTATCCTGAGGGTCTTAGATCTGTCCTTATGACAGATATGTATTTTAATACAACCCAAGATGTATCCCTCAATGACACAACACCTGACAGTCCTCAGTGGCTGTAGCCTTGCATACAGCCTGACAACTTTATCACCTCTCTCCCTCCCTCCTGCTTTCTCTCACTCGTCCTTTGGTGCATGGGGTATTCAGGGTGATGGCTAGTGCCAGTATTAATGGGAATAACACTTGGAGGCTGCTGGAGGGAGTCAAGGCCTCTGTCTTCGCTGGCTTCCACTGCTTTGCAAGCTCTGGCTCTCACCTTTAATGTGAAGTCAGCTTTTTTGGCACATGCAGAATTCATCCTGTGGGATACTTTGCTGACTTTTCTCTTCACCTTGACTCAGACATGCACAATAGAAATAGCAGCTGTGGACTCCTATGGTTTCAGACCCTGCCCTGTTTCAATTAGAGAACACAAGGGTTTGCAGAAGAGGCTTTCAAGGAGGATGTGTGGGTTTCCTTTTGAGTCTTAATGCGTAGGAAAAAAAGAGCTGCACTGAGCTGCCTGTTTCTCCTGAGCACCTCCAAGCACCTGACGACCAGCCAGTGGTTTTCCTACCCTCTCTTGTCTGATGGAGGAGCATAAAGTGAGCTCAAAAGGCATCACTACCTCTTCATAAGGACACAAAATGGTAGTTATTGGAAAAACATGCCCCTACACCTTTGCAGTGAGTTCTCCCACAGAATGACTTGGGAACAACACCAAGAGTTGAAGGGCACCAGAGAGAGGAAACGGTGTCTCAAAGCCAGTGTTTTACATCTCCATCCTGGTAACTCCATGCAGTCTGCGTCACAGCTGTTGCAATGAGGAGGTCACTTCTGTGAGCAGCTCAGCCCTGGTGCTGGCAAGAACATGACCCTATGACAGTGAAGAGCATCCTGCCAAGGTCTGCAGGGTAGTAGCATCTCTCAGTAATCCTGCTGCATACTCTAGGCAATAATTTCCCAGCCCTGGTAGCTCAGGCTCCTGGTGTGGAGCCAGGGAGAAGCTAATTTGGCTGCTGCAGAGGATATGGGAAACAGCTGGAAGGGCAGTAAGTGATGCCCGATAGCTAACCACCCATGCAGGGGCAAGCTCACACCACAGCATACTCAGCCTTGGGATATCCTTGTGTCCTGGAAGGTCTCTCAGAAGCACCCAGTACAACCCAAGAAGCACACCATTACCCCAAAAATGAAACCACTCCTATGGTTCTTCAGAGGTGCTCTTGTTACTGAAGTAAGAGTCTCTCTGTGCCCTACTCCTCCATGTCCCTCATTAGTCTGGAGGGAAATACAATAGATCACATTCCTCACTAAGCACATCCTTACCTGGGAGAGAGAGGAAGAGAAGGAGATGCTAACTGCAAAAATGGGGAGCTAGGGTAAACTCAGAAGTTGTTTGAACAGCAAAGAGAATTAGTTTTGTATTTACTTTGCCTTTGTTAATTCTTTTTGTCTTTAAAGAATTTATATGAAATTACCCTTAAAATACTCAAGCTAGCATCTTCCCTGAGACAGTCACCACTCCACCTTGGGGAAAGGCTGCCTGCTTTGAGCCTCCTAGGAAGAAAGTAACCTGCTTTGAGGGGTAGTGCCTGCTAGAGGGTTTTGGCAATGATAGGGCTTAGAAACCAATCAGGATTTTCACAGCAATCTCAAGCTGTTTGAGGCCTTGCCCTCTGCTGTCATGTTCATGCTTGAGTTTTTTTTTCTTTCTTGTTCGATAAATCCCTGGGTTTCTAGACCTCAAGAGTGTACCAAAGTTTGAAAGTGACCCAAGTTCAAGCTAAAGGCTCAGCAGGAGACAAATAAAGGAACCTCAAATCTATTATTAAATAAGTAAAACCTCAAGACATCCTTAGGTCTGACTTACATTTTCTGAGTCCTTGAACTTACTAACAAACAACGAGAAAATATCTGAATCTTTGATACTCAGCTCTGATAATACTTGGAAAATAACCCAAAAAACACTCTTCAACATCTGGATAATTTAGAAAATTTTCCACATTTTCAAGTCTGGGCAAGCCTGTGTACAGGAGGGGCTTTGCAAACTTGGAATGAATTGGTTTTGCATAGCAAGGGATTTGGGGGGCGGGGGGGGGAGGGGTTCATGGGTGGCTTCTGTGAGAAGATGCCAGAAGCTTCACTTATGTCAGATGGAACCAGTGCAGTTCACTCCAAGCTGGCCAAAGCCAAGCCCATTGGTGATGATGGTAGTACCTCTGAGATAACATAAGAAGGGAAAAAAGCTGCTATGCAGCTACAGCCAGAATGAAGATATGCGAGAGCAACAGCTCTGAAGACAAAAGGTTGATAAAGAAGAAATGGAGGAGAGGCTCCAGGTGCTGGATCAGAGATTTCCCTACAGCTCATGGTGCACCGTGGTGCATGGCTGTGCCCCTGCAGCCCACAGAAGTCCATGGTGAAGCAGATATCCACCTGAAGCCCATGGAAGATCCCACTCCAGAGCAGCGGGATGTCTGAAGGAGTCTGTGCCACAGTGGGAAGCCCACGCTAGAGCAGATTTCTTGTAGAACTCGTGACTTCATGGAGGACTCACACTGGAGCAGTCTGTTCCTGAAGGGCTGCACTCATGGAAGGGACCTGAGCTGGAGCAGTTCATGAAGAACTGCAGCCTGTGGGAAGGACTCACATTGGAGAACTGTCTCCTGTGGGAGGGACCCCACAGTGGGAGGTCAGGTGAAGAGTGTGAGGAGTTCTCTCCTGAGAAGGAAGAAGCAGCAGAGACAATGTGTGACGAACTGATCACAACCCCTATTCTTTGTGTCCCTGCACCACTCAGGGGGAGAAGATTGAGAAATGTGGAGTAAAGTTGATACTGGGAGGGAGGAAGGAGTGGACGGAAAGTGGTTTTAAGATTTGAGTTTAATTTTCATTATCCTGCTATGATTTCATTGGAATAAATTAAACAAATTTCCCCAAGTTGAGCCTGTTTTGCCAATTACTGTAATTGGTGAGTGATCTCTCCCTGTCCTTATCTCTTCCCACAAGCCTTTTATTGTCTTTTTCTATCACCCTATCCAGTTGAGGAGGGGGAGTGATTGAGGGGCTTTGGAGGGTACCTAGTGTCCCGCCAGGATCAACCCACCATACAGGCCTTGATGCATGTATTGTTTTTCATATCTCAAACATGGAGTCAATTGAAAAGAGAAACAAAGGAGTCTTAGGCAAAAAGATTGCAGCAAGGTAAGAGAGCAGCTTTTCCCTAAAACACAGCTCTATTTATTGTTATTATTTCAGCTGTTGTGTAGTGATTAAAAAAAAAAGTCCTTCCTCGTAGTCCTCAACACAGCTTTACCTTGCGATCTACTTTCTGAAATGGCCTAACTAAAACACATAGTCATGGTCATATACAACCTTGACCTACAGATATTCAAAAAAACAACTCCTAGTCAGAATTTTCTCCCTAAAGGTGGGAAAAAATTTAACCAAGCAGTCCTCCTGACAGAGTCTCAACAAGGACCAACACCCATTTCACTGAAGATATCATAATGGCCATGTTGTAAAGTAATCATGGCCAAATGCGAACTCTGAAAGTCCATGAAATGACTTTCAGCCTGTTGAAGTATTTTTCACATATTAATTAAACTTCAGATCACCTGGCTCAAATCAGAATTACAGAAATACTTCAAAACTAACTTTGAAGTGTGTCTGCTGTGAGCAGGAGGCTGGACCACTTGTCCTCTAGAGGTCTATTCCAACCAAAGGAACATGATTTCATGCAAACGACACAAGACTGTTGTAACCTGGAAAGTCAGTTGCTGAGACAGAAACACTGGAAGTTTCTAACCACAGGCCACTCTATTCCTCAAGAGACTGAGTGCTGTAGTCCTGCCTCACTATTCGTCATCCTCATCATTCAAACACCAGACATGCCCCCAGCATGAGCCTGGAGACACAAGCTGTCTCTTTGCTGAACAATTGCATTGCTTTCAGAGGAAGTAAAAGCATGAAGTGTTTGAAGGTTTCTCTGTCTGAACAGATTTGACTGACCAGCTCTGTTAGCAAGCAAGCATCTCTGGCATGCCTGGTTAGTTAGATGCTCTTCAAAGATTTGCAGTGGGCAGTTTTAACCATGCATCTTTTCATCTTTTATAGCGACGTTCCTTATGTTGGAGCCATTAGCGATATCTCTAAACTCCCTTTCAATCGTGTTTTACGGTGTCTGTTCAGTGCATTGAGGTGCCTTTTATGGTTGAGATGACACTTTCATTATAAGCTGCTGTTTTCAGTGGTTTGTAACTTTCCCTCCAAATTACCTTTGGGGGTTGAAATTTTCTCACACTTTCTTATTCAGAGACCAGCAGTGAATTTATTTAGAAGTTGGAAGATAATCTCTGCAGTAATTTTGGAGTTATCAAAACTTAGGGGAAAAAAAAAAACCAGAAAGGAAAAAAGAGTTCATATTTTTGATCATTAAAAAGAAAAAGTAGGCATGCGCTTTCAGCATCCTGTAACACAAAATCATAAAGTAAATGCAGGTTCCATGAGATTCCTGTTTATTGTGATCAAATTTGGGCAGAGAAAAAAATGAAACTATATGAGGAATTGTAAACCACTCAGATACATTGCAATCCTAATAGTAAGAGATGGAAAATTTATTTATGCCTATTGAAGGTTGAAGAATGTTTTTTGCTGGCTTCAGCATTTTGAGTTTTCTGAGCTTTGTGCAGTCGGCCTTTACAACAGCATCAATAAATGCCTTTTAAATTCATAAGCCAAACAGTCATAGCCACTCAACAAATATATAGCCAAATGCAGCTAGGATACTTACCCACTCTTCTGAAGGTATTTACTCACTTCTCAGTACATGTGTGCTATAGTACACTTGATAGTTCTTGCCAATTCCCACGATAATACTTGTTGATACCAAATATTTTCATACTTTATTTTGGCTAAAGAATGGTAGTTACAGGCTGGGCATATGCTGTTTTCAATTGTTGGTTTTTTTTTTTTTTTCTTTTCAAGGAAATAAAATGTAAATTGTCTAGTTTCCTTCTCAGTGCTTAAACCCGTTCTTTGGATATGTTTTTTCGTGTGGTAGTGGTTTTCATATGAAAACCTAAACACCCTCAGAGCAAGGCTGCTGGGTGAGATGGACACCTGCTTTGACGTAAAGTTAAATAATGTCCACAACAAATAGGTCGATATTATGGATGCTGCAGATCTACCTGGGCTTCTTTTAGGTATACATCAAGAGGAAAATAAACATGGAGACAAATTCAATTCAGATTGTTCTCTGTGGATCTGCTCCAACATTGGCTCCAGCCAGTGGGTCCTTTTTCATTGGCTTTAATGGCTTTCCAATCAGGCTCTAGGGTCTGATTTTATGTTCAATGATCCTGTTATTCATGATGAGGTTTCAGCAATTTCAAAGTAACTGGATTGCCAAACAGTTTCAGATGTGAATGGTTCACTTCCCTCATAAATTTTGCAAAACCAGCTCCACCTACAGGATCCCCCAAATTAGCGAGAGTTAAACAACTGCAAAAGGAGCTATGAAGCCTTGCCTGAGCTTTCAAAATTTGCATTAGCCTTCTGTTAGGATTCCCCTGTGCATTTTAACTTGTGCAGGACTGTCTTATCAGCATCTCCTCTAGACTCACAATAGTACCTCTCTAATATGACCAAACCCAGAAATCACCACTTTATGTCTAATATTCTAATTGAGGAAACTCTTAACTATACCCCTTTTGAGCAAAGTACTTTACTACCCCACTTTAATTTTCAATATAAAGAAACCTGAGTAATGCACTCTCTTAAATATTAGGTAGAACTGAATGGTTTCAGCAGCCTAATCCAACAAGAATGCAGAAAAAATCTTTCCCCACATCAGAGGTCACAACCAAGATGATGTTTTCTACTTAAAAGTGAGTTACTTCATCCTGCAGTATGTATTTAACACTTTATTTTAAGCTGCTTTGGCTCAAATGAATATAAATACCCAATGGTCATTCTCTTTATTAAACTGGAGCTACACAAAGGACTAATAATCTGGTTGTCTTGTTTTTCAGTCTAATTATAGTAGGGAGTGAGAGGAATCCCATGTGCCTCCTAACTTTGGATGAAAACAATTAGTCTGCAAATTTCCTCTTTTTTGACTTTTATTATTATCATTATTACAATTAATAAACTTCATCTTCCCTGCCACAGTCTACCGAAGTGTGCACTGCAAACCAGGAGAGGAAAGGGAAATGAGGTATTCTGTCTTTTTCACATGATTTCTGTCTTGCTTTCCTGGGTAAGATTCGCTTTGTATATAAAGGCAGTGATCTCAAAGGCTGGATCCTGGAGAAGCATGTTAGAACAAAATGCTCAGAAATGTTTTTGGTAACGGAAGCTGCTGTCAACATTTCTCAAGAATATGCCAAGCGCAAACCTTGAAGAGGGGCCCTAGGGAATGATTTATACTATGGACTGATACAGAAAACCCAATTTGTTTTAATTAAGGTGATGGCTTATTGCATAATTTACATTTCGCTGGCTGAAATGACCATACCAGGCAGTTTTGGAGAATCACAAGCCGTTCCCATAAATTCCACTAACTGTAATACAGCAAATGTTGCAGGAAACAGTTTCATCAAGAAACATAAATGCAACATTCCTCTTTCTCACAAGTTTACACCAAAACTAATTCTGCAGTATGTCTTCAGCTTTTTAGCTCCTATATATTATGAAGTATGGTGTTGCACTCTCTTCCCCTGATAAACTTAACAAACCTGCAAATACGATCAGCATTCAAAACACCCTGCCAAAGCAGGAGCAAAAAAGCCTGCTGCAAGGGATGCAATCATATCTCTAACCCCATCTAGCTGATCATGGCCTCTAAAGCTGCAGAGGATGTTATGCTGATGTACTGCAGCCTACAAGCCACCAGTAACAGCATAATTTTGGAAAGTGATTGCTGTTTTTATTTGGGAGAGGGTGTCCAACACAACCTGAGATATCTGTGCTATTCAGAATGAGCGCACCAAGCTGATTCACTCCAGTTTTGGTTTCTGTACTCTCAAGTTAGTAGCCCTCAGAAAAAAACCCCTTACAATTATGCAGTTAAAAAGTGAGTCATGAAATAATGAAACAGAAATACAATAGAGCAGAATTAAATGTGCCTATGTCAGCCTAATATTGACATAGTCAAATGTCTTGAGACAATTTTATAATATTTAGTTTCTTTTCATGTCACTTTATACTTCTAAGACAAATATAAATAGATATACTGTTCAGCATATATATGGTACAGAGTATACATAGAGACATTGTAGTATTATATATAGTATGAATAGAGCTAGGAAAAACCTCTTGATCTGACAAAAAAGGGTGCCATTTTATTGTTAAATATTTACTATATCAAATGAACCACTCATGCGCTTCAGTTGCTCCAGTCCCAGAAAACTATAAAAATGATATACTTGAAAGAAAAAGAAAACAACAACAAGCATCTTTACCATATTAGTGAGGTGATTAAAGAGAGAAGGGAAGGAAGGAAAGAAAAGAGATCTCAGATCAGCACTGGAATTGATGATTAAACAAAATGATTGTATATATTTTCTCAGAGAAACAATGATAAGCCACATAGAAGTGGGAATCTGATGCCTACTACTCTGTTATAGATTTAGCTCACTTAACACCGGCTACCTAAAACTTACATGCCTATTCTGTCTACAGGCAATAGCGGTAGGTTTCCAGAAATCTATTTATGATCTGAGGATAGGGTTTTAAAATAAACAGGATGAGGCACCCATGCTAGCCAACAAAGAAATGATTTTAGATGTGACCTACTCCCAGTCTATTGCATGGGGTTTGTGGCAGAAAAAAACAGTGGGGTACATGTTGGGCTATCTGAATCACTCTTCACGAAGCCAAGCAACAGAGCTTGCCATCTTGTTCAGGCATCCAGTGGCATTGCCAGCCCAACACCATCTGGCAGTGGTGCTCTATGGGCACACCTAACAATTGCCTTCTGTCAGGGGTAACTGAGTCACCCAGAGCCAGCCCCAGGACTCTTCAGCAGACTGACAGCACTGGCAAATGGAGAGCTTGACTTCAACACACTTTTGAGTCTACATGTGTCTAAACAGAAGGGTTTCAAACAAAAATCATAGGTTTGCAGTGCTCTTGTGCAGCTGCAGTTTCCTCTTGCAACTGCCGAACGAAACAACCCTCCTTACTGTGTTGCTTTTTTCTTCAGTGCTTGCTGTATCTATTTATTTTGTTCTCTGCTGGAGGACACAGACCTTTTCTTTGTGTTTGGGCAGTGCCTCGATCTCAATTTGAGGAGGGAGAAGAGGCAGATCTAGGTGCTGCCTGGCTACAGGGGAATGTCAACTTATAATATGTTGGTAGATGTGCTCTTTCCTCCCCCTCCCACTCTGCTGCCTGTGATGTGATGTTATCAGTTTGCCTCCTGTTTTTCCTTTTGGAGCACTGTAAATATAACAGCAAGAGAGAGCTGGTTTTGAGCAAAGTTCCTCACTGCATTATACATGAGTTTGGAAACAAGAGGAGTTTGTTCTGAATCCCACTTAGCCTCATGAACTTTCACAGGTGAATTTCAGGCCTATTCGGCTAGCTAAAGCTGAAATTTGAATTATGAAACAACGGGGGGGGGTGCTTTGAATCTCTTCTGCCAGGAAGACCGAGGGAGACAGCATTTTATTTTTCAGCCTTATTAAAACTTCTCTATAGAGAGGAAGTCGATCTTTTCAATTGCTCTTAATCTCCAGAGAAATCTCCCACTGATCCCTAAAATGCCGAACTTGCAATCCTGGAGCAGTTTTTAACCTGCAGCGCTGGAATGCTTCTAATATTTCCAATACTGCTTAAACGCATCTCCCTTTGCCAATTACCCCGCTGTGGCTGGATGCTTCCAAAGCCTACTATGGTGCTAATTTGCACAAAGACAATACTTGTTGTCTACAGACTTCTGGGACCACCTGTGCCAACCTATGCAAAGTGCTGGGCCCTGTGATCCCAGGTATTTGCTAGGGATGCTGAAGGATGAGCCTGCAACGCAATTTCAGTCTTATTTCCCAGAAATGAGACTGGGAATGTAACTCCGCTCTAGCACATCTACTTTGGACAAATATATTTGGTTTTATGCTGCTGTCTCCAGGTTTTGACAGACAGATCAGCCACATATCCTACAGCAAGGTGTTATATTTGTCTGCAAACTGTTGTCTGGACAGGAGCCCCTGTGCCAAGCCAGATGGAGGGGCAGAAAGACAAAGCAGCAGCACTTCTAGGAGGGGCTGGGAACTGTAAAAACTTCCTGTGATGTGGATAGGATTTCTCTGCTGCCTATGAGGGAGACTGGGGCTGAGGCAGCAACTCCACTGGGATGAGATGTTCCGCCTGAGGGGATGGAAGTGGAAGAGGAAAGTCAGGGGGAGCGAGTTGTCAGCATCTGGATCAAAATTGCTTTCTTGAAGACAAAAGACAACATCCAGCCCAGTAATCTGAAAGCATTGGCTGAGTTTTACCTGCTGTGCTGCTTGAAGGTGATGAGCGTGAGATTAACAGCCTTTGTTTTCAGATTTTAGCTGCCTCTCTTCCCTAGCCTTGAGTGATTCTTTATCTCAATTGCCAGTTTTGCATGTCATTCAGTTCAACTTAATCGCAAGGATCCACAAATCAAGCGATTTCAGGCTGGGGGCTCTGCCTTACAAAACCTTTGCACATCAGCAAATAGGATTTTCTTGCACTTCCTCATGGCCTTAACAAAGACATTTGCTCTCAGTTTACAGAATTTACATAGTGCAATTTGGGCATTTCACACTGCTGTTTGCATGAGGATCCTTTTGAAGTCAGAGAGCTTGGACGGCCTGTATGAATGAACAGTGATTAGTACTGCATATACAAGTTGCTTCCAAGCTGGAGAGCTCCTAATTTAATGACCAAGCATTTAAACCAGATTCAGAGTCAAGATTTTCAGCTGATTTGAATTAGTGAAAATCTTGCACGCTTAAAGTTTAAGTGAAGAATTACACCAACAGAAAATTACACCCTAATATTGGGTTATTAAACTGAGTTATTGTGCAGCATTCTCTATGGTTGTTTCACATAGGCTCAGACCTTCATGCAAATAGCTAGCGCACCTCAGTGTACATGGTTTACCAGAACATTCAGATGTGGGAGAAAACCTGGGTGTAAGAACATTATGAAGTTGGACTTTGTTGCCTCTTAGTAGTCATCATACAGTAAGAACACTTCAATAAGATATGAAAACCCAAGGATACATTGATACATATCTGGCTAAGAATTTGTGGGGTTTTTCTGTCAGCTATCATATTAATGGAAAGCAGAACTTTGTGTGAAATTTTAAATTATATATGATTTTTGATCAAGGAACCCTGACCAGTCTGATGTTTTCAATATTGCAGTTTTTTGGAGCAAATATCTGATTCTAGGACAAAGCATAATTGTTGGTGAATTCTTGTTTCAAAAAAAAATTTAAATTTTTATCTAAACCTTGACCTGAATTCTAAAAGGACATGAAAGAGTTAAATAACTCCCAATTAAATACAAATGTATATTTAATGTAAAAAGTACATTTTGGGTTGACCCAAAATTGATTTTTTTTTTTTTGTTACAGTGAAAGACTCACTCTAGAGAGCACTCTCTAATGTTCAGGGGATTCATATAATTTTAGCAGAAATAAGCAGAGAGATGTAAACCACAAAGACTTTCAGGCCTTCTGATCCAGCATTATTATGTACCCAGCAGAGATCAATGCCTCAAAGAAAAGCATAAAATCCCCTGCAATGCCCTATTAAACACTATACATTTGATAGTGATTAGTATATAGATGACTGAGGTTCCACCTCTTCTCCTTGTTATTAGCTCCATCTAACCTGATGTTCCCTATAAGGGCTGCTGTGATCACATGAATTTGTGCAGAATTGCACTGGAGGAAAGCAGAGAAGGGTCTATATCACAAAAAGCTGCAGGTCACTTGGCTGTCAATCCAGTCGATGCCCTATTCATCTTTCAGGATTAATCACTCTTGCCTAAAAACTCACTTTCTTCTGGGGGAGTTGTGGTAACGCTTTGCACCAGCATAACCGAGTGTTTAGAGTGGGATGTGAAGCGTGATTTTGCAGCCAGTTGCCGTGGTTGTGTGGTGCCGAATGGGTATGTAGATAGGCATAACGGACCCTTAAAATTGGAATTTGGCTCTGGAAAAGGCATTAACTGTTGCAGCCTTCCCCAAAGTGCCGTGTTATCTGTAATGGCCACAGGCTTATGGTTATAGGCTGCAGGCTGTGCCAAGGAATTAGGCACCGAGCTGTTTCACTGGAGCTATGAAAACTGATTTCTACAAAGTTGGAAGCTTGATTGTTTGTAATCATCTGGGATCAAAGATAGAGAAGATGGGTTTGTTGTTGCTTCTTCAAGAGTCCTGGCATTTTATTCAGATAGGCTGATTTGTCTGTCTTTGCTGATGTGTAAATAGCTCATCAAAACTGGTACTACACTGTGTAAATGAATGAAGGGATGATACATGAAACTTCTGTCATGATGAGAAAGCCCAGCATGTCTGAATATCGCTATTCCAGCCCCAGCACCCCTATCACAGATAGTGGATTGGGGATGGAAGTGGAGGTACAACACTTGCTTATGTGGATCTATGGCAATCAAAACCTCACTGCTCCACCCAGAGCTTTCGAAAAACAATTGTGCCCACGTCACTGAGGAAGAACTTGTTTGTTGGGAGAAGCTGTGAGAGTTTCAGGATTCTTCTACTCAGGACCCATAAAAACATGAGGAAGACAATCCAACCCCAAGCTGACTAACCCTTCGAAGCTGAAGCAGGCATGGTGAAAGGTGGGAACAAAGATGCTTTGCAATGACCTCATTTCTGAACACACATCCCATGTTCCCTGCAGAAGGATGTCAATCTTTTTCTTCTCTTTTTCCCTTGTCAAGTGATTATTTCCCTCCTAGTGCAATAAATGTGGATGCAAAAACCTTTCATAACCGATCAAGTCTACAGGCTCCATTTCATGGCTGCTGAAGTAAAAACAGTGGCATTTCTCTGCCCCAATCTCCCCGCAGAGACAGCTGAAGCCTCGGTGGTCCCATCGCACCATCAAGCTTGTCAGCATAAAATCACATCCCTCAGCGGTTTCCACTCACTCTGTAACTGAAGCGAGCTGAGAAAAACTCATGTTTCCCAGTTGAGAGTGGTTTTGCCAGGCAATCTGAGCATATTTGGCATGAGTTGTACTGAAGCCAATGTTTCCTGCTCTAAGAACACAGGTGAATTCATAGACACTACAGGAGAAGCTGCTGGCAACTACATTGAAGCTGTTACCATAAAAGAGACATTCCACTCTGAGCTGCAGAGCAGTCTGTCATGCGGCTTTACTGCATGTTTGTTTTTCCATATCAGCATTAAGGAAAGGCAAAATTAAACATCACACCAGCTGCAAACATGGAGGCATGCTCAAACATATAAACAATTCATGCAAAAATAGAAACACACACACACATACATACATCCACAAGGTCCACCTTGCTGAAGATGGTAGCAAAGACCATTTTCCGAGGCATTAGAATACCTCCTAGTGAGAAGCCTGTTTTGTCTTTGCGAAAAGTTGCTTTTCTTTTACAAATAGAGGCTATCCGTTTAAGCTGTTTTTTGAGGTGTCAAACATAAAAATGAGATGAGACGTCAATCAGGGCCCAGGGGGATGGGGAGGGGGAGACAGAGAGCCTGAAAAATGCTTCCGACGCAAGCGGCTTGTTTAAGAACAGAGCGTGTTGCAGCTAGCTGAATCTTCGGAGGAAAAGATGAATTTCTACCCATTTAAACATGAATAAAGGTGAGATGAAGGGAAGGGGAAAATCCATGAAGGTGAAGAGCCACTTTTTTTTTCCCTTTCCACGGTTGTGATGGATGATTCCAGCCTAAAGTACTGAGACTCCCAGTGAAGAAAACATCTCCAGTGATTTTGATAAATAAATGCGTAGACCTTGCAGTTGCCCCCTTGATGTTGGAGAGAAAGAAGTCTACACTTCATAGTGGGTATTTTTGTGCATGGTGCTCAGAAGGGGGAAGGCTGGGACAGTCCTACTGCTCCTGCACCAAGAAGAGGGTCTCAGGCATCATTTCCCACTGTTTTTAAAATTACAGCACCCACAGAGGTGCTTGGAAAAGGGAAGGAAGTGGGCCATTTTGTCTTGCTGACCTCCAGTGCTGGTTTCTCTCTTTCCCTTTTTTAATGGCATGATGCTATGCCCTGGGTCATGTGCAGGCTGCCTGCATGGAGCTATGATCAAGAATCTTTGGAGCAGAAATACACTCCCAAACCTCAAAATATTTGTTAGTGGAGACATATACATAAATAGCTAGCATATATCAAGCTTGCAGGGTTTCTGAAGTGCAAGAGTTCCCTGCTGCGGAATGTGGCTGCATGTTGTATGAGTCAAGGCAGTCCTTGAGCATTTTCTTCCCTTCAGACTGTGGTCACTTACTCAGAGGAACTGTTTTACCACCTACAGAATGTGGCTGCTTCTAAGGGTATCAGGGGACGAAATAAAAACTATTGTATTTCTCTATGGTTCTGAAGGAAAGTAAAGAAAAATATTCAATCCCACTGCACTTATGATTGGGAAAAAAAAAATAACCCAAATTGAAGTACAACTCATATTTCAGTGAATAGACTGCATATGTGAAAAGAGAGGCCTTTGAAGCACCATTGTTTTACACCCCAACAATGTTTCCAGTGCTGCTCTGCAGAAGTGTGGCAGGGAAGTGGTGTACAGTCATTCACCAACTCTGATTTCTACATCAGCAGTGTTTCTCCCCTGAAGCACTCCCAGTTCTGTCTTGGCCAGATTTAACACTGTTTTGCTGATGAGATATGAACAGACCAGAAGTGTCAAACTTGTCTTGGAGAAACTAAACTCTGGTGCTTCTGTCAGCCCCTGAATTAGAAACAAGCATTGCTGGATTCCCAAACCAGCCTTCATTTAAAAAATAATAATGAGAGTGGCAATGGAAAAAAACCCATTCCTTAGCTTTCAGCATACTGGGAATCTGCACGCATCGCTTGTCCCCTGACTTCAGTTGCCAAAGCCCATTGAGATAGTACCACATCAGCACATGGGAAAGGGCAAATGAGGACAAAGACGTATTCAACTGGAGCATATGCCCTGTTCTTTCATTCATCTCCCCAGCATGGGGATTCCTGATGAGGACAGCCACGGTCCCACAAAAGGCAGTTGTAATTCCTCTCTCCCATTCCTGCCCAGCAATGAAGGATTTGAGCCTGCTCAGCGTGCTTGTGGAGCTACAGAGAATCAGACAAAAAAGACTGAGCTAAATGGAGAACACAAACACATCTCTAAGCTACACTAATGAGAACATAACTAGTATGTTACATATTCCCAGCAGCACAAAGAAAACCTAAGGGAAGCACAGGCAGTCAGAGGTATTTCACTAGCTGTAAGCTAGTTTTATTCACACAAAGGCCTATCTATCCGTGTATTTAGGTTCCTTTACTTGTTTCTTATACCCTCAGAAATGCCTTAAACTTTGAATCTGAGACTAAATTGCCTGGCTGTCTGTGCAAAGCTACATCAAAACCCAGGATCCAAGGTACAGTGGAAGGGGTGAGCTTTGGATCAGTAAGGGTGTGGAGAAACTCTTGAAATCCTACATGACCCCTTTTATTCCCTCTGAAGTTTGCTCAGTTCAGTAAGTTACCCGAACGCTTCTGAGAGGCTTCAGATTCACCCATGTTGCAAGATGAAAGGAGGGTTAGAACGAAGGCTATAAACAAGATATATATCTAATTTTTTCTCCTCTGCAGCAAGCTGTGACAGAGACAGCAGCAGATAAGAATGCAGATGTCCATGTCATTTGCTCCCCAGTATATCAGGGGAATGACAGGTCAACACTTGGGTTTGCAGTGATTTGCACTTCTGAGATGAGCAGGGTGACAATTTGAGGTGACATGACAGCAGGAAATGTTTGTAGCTGTGTTGGCCCTGAAGAAACTGGGGACAGGACAGGCAATGTGTCATCTCTTACTGGGCCGACAGATGGACCCATTCGGGGGATATTTCCAGAAGAGGATGCTCATCCTAACACATGAAAAAGATGCAGGGAAGCTTTTCTGTTGGACCTGTCACAGGGTTTCCTTGTTGTCTTGTTTCCTCTCTGCCTGCCCTCCCACATTAGCACAGGCCCTTGGTGCAACAGAGTTGTGCCAAAAAGCGGCTGTCATAGGGACTTGCTGGCAAACACTGTGTGAAATCAGTGTTCTGAGGCTTGTACATTTTTATTCCCTTTCCACCCCAGTGAAGCTAATTTGCACGCTGGGGTCAATTAACTGCCTCCATTAGTGCTTTCTGCAGTAGCAACTACCTTGTATTAAATAAAAGGTTTTACTTAGGGACGGATGGGTGAAAGCAGCAGGGAGAGGAGGCATTGGAAACAGACAGAAAGCAGGCTTCTTTTGTCACCACTCTTGCCTGTTCTCCCTTGCAGATCCTCCTGATGCCTGATGTTGCTCTGCAAACAGCCAAATGCAGTTCATCAGGCTTCCTGGGTTTCGCATGCTCTTTTTGGAGGACACTTGCCCTTAAACGAAGGGTCTTAAGCTGGCTGAGGGAGAGGGAAAGATTGAGTTGCAATGTGTCTTGGGCTGTGAGCAGGGAGATCAGAAAAAGAGCCAAGTTTATGCCTGTGAGAACTTCTGTCAGAATATTTCTCCAATTTCTAATTGGAACATAAGCTTTTCAGAGGAAAATATTAATCAAAATTGTGAAAGTTTTCCTACCAACTCTAGCCAAGGTGGAAGATGCTGTCCAAATTGAATCACAAATCCCCTCAGGCCTTTTGGCTGGTCTGCTAGGCAGGTGGGTTGCTGTCCAGGAATGAAAAAAAAAAAACCAAAATGCCCTTACTATATAGGCTGCAAAGTCTTCCCTGCTTTTTTCTTCATGTCGTGCTCAAGGGATCCCTCCACTGCCCAGTGGAGCATCTCCATTGCCTTACAGCAGCTGGAGAGCAGATATGTGGCTTTCTGTTGCTGAAACAACTGATGTATTTCATTCCAGAGGAAATTGCCTCTGAGTACCTCATAAAACAAAACCGGAGTGTACATAGCAACATATTTTGAAGTCCTAACTCAAGCAAAAGCCCATGGCAGGGAAGAAAGATTTAGCTGAATGGGAATAAAGAATCTGTGCTTTGGAGGCTGACAAGACATTTGGGATGTGCTACGCTGAATGCTGGAGTGGAAAGGACTAGGCAAAGGTAGGGTGTTACAACTACTATTTGAAAAAATCTGTATCTAGAACCCCCAGCTCGGCCACTAACAAAAACATGAGCCAAGAGTTTCACAGAGCTTAGCAGAATTTGGAAGCTCATGGTCTAGTTCCTTCTTAAGCAGTGTTAAGCACATTTATTTAGTGATTTTAAATGGCGCTGGAAATGAAGTTGATTTACCAACTTCCAAAATTATTTAAAATGTCTATTACAGCAAATAGCATTACAGACAGGAGGAAAGGAGGCCAAAGCAAAGAGCCCAACGTTTAAGATTTAAGTGACTAAGTCTCTCTTTGTGCTGAAAAGAAAGACTTTAAGATGAACCACTGACTGCACAGCAAAGCTCTGGGCAGTTTTGCACCTTTCACTACAGTTTCTAATGGTTTTATCACTATGTGATTTTGGAACAACAGAAAAAAAGAAGTATCTTGCCAGAGCTGACCTTCTGTAGATTAGAGTATGACTGCAGCAGAGGTCCTGCATTGCAATCTGGGACTTCTTGAGCGAGAAGAGTGGTTTGCAGGAGCAAACAGTGCAATGGTCTCACCATGTAAATGTGTATCAGACGTCTGCTCCTACATTTTACAGTGCCCCAAAATCACCTGTCTCCACCACTTTTATTCATAAATACATAGAACTATTCAGTTTCTGTCACGGAACTGTAGAAAAGGCAGTTAAAAATGAAATTAATCCCACAGTTTCCCTCTGAAATGTATTTATTGACTAGTATTACAGGTAAGGAGCAGGCACAGACAAACTTGCCAGGCTGAACAAACACATCCTTTCTAAGGCTTCCTAGGATACCATGCACCATTCAAAGCTCATCCTGAATTTCACTTCCCATGACACAACCAAGTGTTGCTGGCTGTAAATCTGAAACACCACCACTGATTTCAGGACAGCTGGGTTGGATTTATACCAGCCTAAACAAACTGTTCAAGGAAGAATGTATCCTTCAGAGGTAATTTTATGCTATATAAAAGCATATTTTCCATCACGTTGCCTAGTTAACTAGATAAGCGTGATAACTCTTCATGGTAGAAGGATCTGCCTGGTTCTCAGGCTGCCTCAGTGCAAGGAAACTCAGGGACCAAGACTACATGGCTCTGTTCACTGACAGAGCACTTACTGCTTGGACTATGTGGTTAAAAGCACTGGCCTAATGGAGAATTTATGTCAACCCAAAAATGACACTAGGCTTGCATGCCCATAACTCCATTTAACTTTCAAGGAATACCATTCCCAAAACTTCCTCAGCATATTAGCATCTTTCTAGTCAGTCCCAGCAAAGAGAGCAAGAGCTAAGATTTGGCTTCATCGATGTCTCTTCTTACTCTTCTGCACCACCAAGTAGTGCAGGTAAATTGGTGGGAAATAGTGCAGAGGAACCACGCGGCTACTGCTCAGTCAATGTATTGATGGAGGACATTAGTCTGCTGGGGCTGGGTATTCACGTCATGGCTATGCCCCGCAGCGAGGAAGGGTAGTTTGAAACGTGTTGGTTTCTGCTTTTGAAAATAAAGTGGCAACTGTGCACACATGCACATGTGTATGCATGTTCTGTATGCAAATGCATGCAGAAACACCCCCTGTGTTTAGTTTGGCAGAGCACAAAGATGTGACTCTATTTCTGTACGGTTTTTGCCTCCACAATGGTGGCTTTTTCTGTGCATATCCAACAGTTATATTTTGGTCCTTTCCAGCTGGAATGAAACCTACAGTCCAAAAGAAATAAAAAAGAAAAAAGAGAGATGGGAAGAGTAACCGAGGGAAATATGAAGAGCTGAGTGCCAGAGGCTGCCATCCAGAGATTTCTTTTGACTCTCCATTTCCAAGAAAACAAGAGCGAAGCAGTGTGCCAGTGCTGGGCGTCAGATTCCTCTGGCGCAGAAGGACTGGCTGCTTGGGAAAGATGTCTAGGAATGCCATGAACATCTACATAGTCCATCTCATTTTTAAGGAAACGGGTTGATTTAGAGTGAGTAGAACAAAACTCTCTTTGTCCACCTTCCTCGTACCCTGTCACAGACTGGGACATTTAGACAAGCTCAGTGTTGGTCACAGTCAAGCAGCAACTGTTTCTTTCTGTTGCAAAATCTGTGCTTCCCATCGGTTATGGCAATATTTTGGGATTTAGGAGGTCTGGATTTAGTCTCTGGCTCTGCCAGAGATTTCTGTGGCCTGGAGCAAGCCACATTTTTCTTCAGCAACCAAATTTTTTGTGACAAGCTTTGCCTACTTTTCGTTTGAAATCAATAGGATTTACCCTAGCCCTGTAGTGAAGTATGTTGATGCATGCTTGGCTAGGCTAGGCAAGATTTGTTCAGCATCCTGTAGCCTTGAAGCTGAACTAGAAATAAATTATTTTGGAGTAGGTTCTATTTGGGGATAACTGTTTCAGATGGAAGTTGTGCTGAAGCAGGTGCACAAAAGCATCTCCTTTACACCTTGCAACACCTTTCTTCCCCATCTTGGAATCACTAAACATGCCAAGATTAAGAAAATTCTTTCCTAAAGACCACAGTGAAACTTGTAACCAAAGGGTGACAGCCTTCACAGATAATCTATGATAGTTCCTTTCTGCTTTGAAATCAGGCAGTCTGCTGTGCTTCGTCACACTTCCCGAGCTAGTCATCCAATAACAGCTTCTGACTGCAGATAAAAAAAAAATCTGTTTATACTTATCTGCATACTTCCGTCTACCCATCACAGGTAGATGAAAGAGGGCAGAGAAGAGGGAGAACCCAGTTCTTAAAGAGGGCAAACACAGACCGGATCTGGAGTGGGAAGTCATGTACCGAGGGCTATGTTAAAGATTACAATCAAGCAGGACTTAGAGAATCAACGTGGTCCACTTCTGAAGGTGAAGCTGAGGGATTTCTAGCATAGTTGCTTGGTAGATATGGACTATGGGTGGCCTTACAGACAACGTTATCCACTGAAGAAGTCATCACCTGGTAACCAAGAAGTACAGATGTTGCTTCACTGTACACCATTTGAACTCCCTACGCTTTGCTTTTCACTGTGTATAAAAAGTTCCGGAACAGACAGATGTGTGGACAAATAAAGCCTTCTACTTTACTTGCTTTTCTAGGTTGCATTTCATGAATATTTAGTGGGCCAATTCACCCTGTGATGCCTGTGAATATAAATACATTTTTGCCTCTGTAAATATACACACAGAGCCTATTCTATGTGCACATGTGCACACCTGTATGTAAATACGTACACAAAGTACAGAATGATATTTCTGCGTGTTGTAGATATATATATATACAGACAGAGGTCTGTCTGTCTGTCTCCTTGAAACACTTGTAGTACAAGCATAATGTTCTTCCTTACCCCTTATACAAGTCCTTTTTTTTAACCTCCTCTCAAAACACCTCTAGTGCCTCATTCTATTGCCTTATTGGCCTTATCATTAAGATTTTTTTTAACTACTGTCTAAGCTAAATGTTTCCTTTTTAGGATCCAAGCCATTGCTCCTTGTTATGTCTCTCTCAGTGATGTCTACATAATATAGATTGATATTCTAGTCAGGGATGGTTTCAAAAGAAGCAAATAACATCCATTAAGAAATGGCAATGTAGGGATGACTCATATAAAAATATCCATCTATCTGTATATATATTTCTTTCTGTGTGCAGGACACACAAACCATTTCAAGTACAGGCACACACATAGGCAGGACTGCTGCACTTCAAGGATTTATAATATTTAAAATCCATAGACCCACAAGAGTATATTATCTCACTCCCTGAATGTCCCAAACTACTACATGCGCATGTTCTTGCAGAAGCCCAGTAAGTTGTGGCTGACTGAAGCACAGCTTGTCTGTTGCTAACTATGCCAGTCACGCTAATTTTACAACCTTGTGATCCCTGCTTTTAGATAGTGAAAAGTTAGGTGAGATAAATCCCACCCAAAACCTGTAAAGCTGTAGATCTGAAACTCCTCATTGTTTAAATTATATAGGTTTGTGGGATCCAGTGAAAGAGGCCTCTGGGCCCTGATTAAGATCTATTTGCTGCTCTAATTTAAAACAGTATTATTAATAGTGCTAGTAATAAGCAGTACAGAATGCAAATCCTGGAAACACATGTTATCAAAGCCTGTGCAGACTTTAATAGTTGAATGCTTGTAAAGTACATTTTGATTTTAAAAAAATAAAATGTGCAAGTGAACTGACTTATTATTATTACAGCTTCAACTTCACTAACCATGTGTTTTCCCCTCACTTTTCTAATTGTTTACACAGTAAGTGATGTGCTGGTGATGGCACCAGACTTTTCTCAGACAGGGTATGAGTGTGTAAATACTGATACTGAGCAGTAAGGGCTAATTTTAAGATTGATAATGTAGCCATTAAGATCAGAGTTCACTCTCCATTGTAGGTGATTGGGGTGTAAAATGCAAAGGACAGAGGTAGGCTAATGTTGCTAACAGGACTTTTTCTTGTTGGTGCTCAGAAATGTTTAAGTAAAATGATTAGACAGAAGTTATTACTATTTTTAATGAACAATTTGTTGCACAGTGGTGCCCAAACCAAAAGTCTTTGATCATTACAGTAGACTCTTCCCTCTTTCTGTTCCCAAAGCCCATTAGAATAATTTAACTCGCCTCAAGTTTCAGCACAGCTTGTTGTTGCTGGAAACTAGCTACTTTGTCCAATCCAACTTCAAATTAGACAACATAATTAGAAGAGCATCAGCCACTTCATTAGAAGGACCATACTTTCACCATCGAAAACATCTCATCATTCTTATACTCTCTGACGCTTTCTTCATTTTCAGCCTTCTCTTAATTGCCATTTGTTTGGACTTCACAGGAACACCACAGCTTAAATTTGCCCCTTCATGTTCATACAGAGTTATCATGTCTTCACTGCTTAAAGTGATAAGTACCTCTCCTTGAATATTTTTGCTATGTGTTTCTCTGACTTGTCCATTCAGTTATACTTCTTTCTTTTTTTGCCCCCCAAAAGAGGGCATTCTTTTACACACTGCGTAATATCACAGCTACACATAGCTGGACCTTTATTCTGCATCTGCCGCATATTTACAACAGAGATCTTAAAATCTGGGGGACTCTTTTTCAAAACCATTTCATTGCTTTGTGTTTCACAGCTGGTGCGTTTCTGGAATGACAGAAGACAAATGGACCTCAAAGGCTGGACCACATGAAAATGAAATAATAGGCAGTATCTTTTCCTTCTAATCTTAGACTCTTACAGAAGTGGAAACAAGGCACTTCTTGCATCTGACATAAGAGGGATACAAAATGAACATTCAACAAACTTCATTTCTGAAGATTACCTCCCACAAATCAGAATATGAGATCATAACTCTGCTGCTGTAAATTGATAAAAAAACCTTGTAAGATCAAGCCGTATCTGCTATAATCCTCCAGTAAACACAGTTTTACTCTGTAAAAAAATCCCACAAGTGGAAAGTGTGACAAAGGAACAGAACCCCAGGATGAACCTAAGTTTGGGCCAGAGAAAGTCAAACTTTGGCAGTACAATAATCATGTTGGTGGAAAAAAACCCTCAAACTCATGGCAGAAACAAAGAAATTTATGGTGTCTGGAAGAACGTGTAGAGCTGAGATGCTGTAAGTCAGCATTGCTTTCATCAAGAAGCTCTCATCCCATTGGTTAGGCTACTATTAAATGTTGCATTTGAACACTCTTAAGTATATTATGTGGTTTCTTTTGTTCCTTTGTTTCTGGATGGAGATTTAGTTATCTAATATTGGAAAAAAAACCCCTGTTTCTACAGTGTATGATATCGACATATTGGGATTGCATCTTGCGTAGCTGAATCATTTACATCTGACAGGTTCAACTACATGGAAGATGTTGGACTTCACAGATAAATTAGTTCAAAGAAATATTTATGAATCTAGAGACCTGCACCCATTGGCTTCTGCTCCAAGCTGAAGCAGAGTAACCACATTATCAGAAAATGTCTTTCCTGTTTCTGTGACAAAAGTTTTTGGTGGAAGTCATTCACTTTTTATTGCTTGAAGAAGACAGTGCCAGGGTAAAAAAATTCAGTGTAATGGTCATGATGTTAATGAATGTAAATCAAAGAGTGTTTTGGCCAACTGCAGTGTCTCTGGGAAGGCTTTCATTAGCTAAAGGGATGTGTTGTGGTTTTGGTATCATTTAATTCCGAGGACAAAGAAACAGGAATCAACCTTCTCCCTTCACAGTGTGCTGAAGATCAGGTGCTTCTGCTCTTGGCTAAGGGGAATGCGTGAAGGAAGAGTGATGGAGGTAACAATGATGCCGAAAGTGAGCTGTAACAAGAGAGTTGGAAACTGCCTTTGATTTGGAAGCTTTGAACTCATGGATTTCAGTCTGTTTTGACCAGAACCATCTAACTGCCTCTGATCATGGTCATCTGCCTACAAAAGTGCCTAACAGAACCATTTGATAATTGATGGGATAAAGACTTCCCTGGGCTATAATTCTATGGTTTACACTAAGCAACAATGGAAATGTAATCACTGAACTCATGTCTTTGTTCATCAGTCTGTGGAGCTTGAAGAAAAAACGGTTCAAATCTAAACCACTTCTTAAAAGAAATGATAGGTGTAAGAAAATGGAAGACAGGGGAATTAGTGCTATTAAACCATGCTATACATAATTTGTGTGTTTTCTCAATGACATATAATTACACTCTTTCCTGGTAGGTTGGAGCTGCAGCAGGATATTTCTGATGTTTTTATTTCTATTTGATTTATGTCAACTACATTAGTGCATATGTGCACACACACACATACTTCCTTTTTTTGTACAACCATCCATTCCTTCATTAAGCCCATAATCATTTCTGTCCCACTTCTACAAAATTTTCAAGTCCTGAAAACAGTCAAAACAAATATTTTCTCAAATTAAAACCTGTGGCTGAGAGAATCGAGCTGAGTATGAAGAAAGAGAATGAAAGAATTGTAAGGTATCTTTTACGGTCTACTAGCTAAACTGCATTGTCCCTCCAGCATTCTGGCAAAATCAATGCACAAGTCAGCTCTTTCCTCATTTAACTTACTGGTGAATGTGGAGGCGCTTCTGTGGTCACTGGCAGCTCTCCCAGAACTAAATTCTCTGAATATGTCCTATAGAGCCAGAGAGCTGCCTCAGTATGCCACAGTGTCAGGCATGAACACAGATTAGAGGCAGGTAACAAGGACAAAACCAGAGACAGATAAATAAATTGGTGTTTCTGTTCTTGGTATGTAAGAAAATGAATGTGAAGAAATCTCATCTTTCTCCATGACCTGATGCTAATTTCTTTCCTGAGAGAGGAACAATCATAGGTGCATAATGCTTTCTAAGTTGTGGACCTCACCTGTGGAATCTTCCTTTGCTTGAGCCTCACTAAACGCATTTCACAAGCAGATCTGTTCTGCATGTTGCCATGTTCTGAAGAGAATAATTTCAGCTAGCTTGCATGAGCAATGGAGCCCAGGCTGTAGGTTAAGAAGGTGGGTTAAGATATTATGTGAGTCCTGACCTATGTCTATGACAGATTTGTGGGATGATGCTATTTAGTATCAATGGATTGCATTACGCACTGTGGGGTAGAGATGAAAACTAGAAGACATTTATCCAGTGCTGGAGATACCCTAGCAAATTGTCTTTAAGGTAGTTGTGCCAAACAAGTTGAGAAGAAAAGCCAAGTCAAATGACATTACTGAATTTACCCACAGGCCAACACAGTGCCAAGTATCACAGACCATCAATGGTCTGAAAGTCAAGATACCCAAGGAGGTCAAAGACCTCTCCCAGGCTCCAATATAGAGCTGCCTGTATTTTTGAACACAGTCACAAGTCATTGCAGAGGTGATGGTTACTTCTACCTGGCAGACAAACACTTGAGAAGTTCCCCTTGTTCCTGTGGTAACTCTTTACATAACTGGACAGAGAAGGGGATGAATTTCCCAGAGAGGGAAGCAGAACTTTTGTAGCACCTTCATCTCCCTATTCCCATGCTTGCCAGTCAGCCTATAAGATCGCATTGCCAGTGAACACCCTCCACAAGAGACACCTGCTTGGAGGTTTCCCTAAGGTGAAGAGTAGGGGAAGGACAGACAAAAGGTGAAGAATAGATAAGAAAACCCATTACCTTACAAAGTGTAGAGCTACCTTCTCAGAAAAGAGAGCAGTGAGTAATATTCAGGAAACATGACTGCAAGTGCCTCAGGTGCCTCCTGAGTTGGCGGGTTTTACTGAGTGCCAAATTCCCTCTCTGGCTAGACAGTCACCTACAGGAAGCTCTTGGCTAAGAGAGTGTTTCTGCTGGGCAGACAGAAATCAGCAATGCTGAGAGGATGGTCCCACAGACTGGTAATGAAATGTCTTGCTAATGAGATATGAGTTGGGCTGGGTACAAAGATCATTGCAAGGTGCTGCTGTATATGAGGACATCTGTCAAGTGCATTTTACCTGCCAGAAACAAGCCATTTTAATTGGATGTGACTCAAACTTCCTCTGTCTCTACATGATATTTGTATGCTTTATGGAATAAATGCTTCTTGTTACTTTCCTTAGCATGTGTCATTGAATATATAATGTCCTGTCACTTTCACTAGTATGTTCTATTGACTATATTGCTGCTTGCAAAGCTCATGTTGAGTTAATGTACCCGATTTATTTATACAATTCATTTTGCTTTATTTCCAGAGACATGCTGTGACCATACTGTGATGCAGATCCTGCGAGAGTGACTGTAATAAATAAACCCAGTGAACAATTATCTCCCAAATACAGCTTCACTGACACAAATCAGTGGAGTATAGTTCTTCACTTACATTTAAGAGCTGGTGGTCGCATACCAAATGTGAAGTTTAACCAACAGGGAGTACAGGCAATGCATTTGTGATCAGATTTGGAGGGGCAGAAGGAAAAAACAGTAAAACAGCTACACTAGTAATAATTTGAAGGGGAAAATCAGTATTTTGGTGTGGGTGTACTAATACAAGCAGTCTTTCAGAATGTCTTTTTTTCCCAGATTTTCTGGTGCATTAATAGGTACACAGATAAATGGATAGATGAATAAATACAAGGATAGATAGATTATTTTTTTAAATGGTATTTTTGTTTTATGGCACTTGCATTTGGAATTGAAAAACACCTTGTCCTTTGTCAAAAAAAGTACACTGTTCTTTCCTTCTGTCTGCAAATCTTCTTTTTTGACTGTGCAACATTTCATTTTCTGTACTTTTTTTTTTAACTACTCTTGCAGTGAAACTGCTCTATATGCCAACTGAACCAGTATTATTCAGTCAAAGGAACTACAGCCCTTATTTTGAAGTAAATAAAACTGGAGAAGATGAAGCCTTAGTATGCAGTCTTCATAATCATCATTATTATTATTACTATTGCTATTATTATTATTAACTAATCACCATAGTGGGGAGTCTTCCTTAGTCCATAGCTTAGCAGTTACTTTACATTACCCACATTAATGTTTGTAGTTCCTCTAGGCCTCATGGCGACAACACAGCATCAGTGAGAAAACAGCAGTTTTGATTGCAAGATTGCTCCAAAGCCCTGAAAAGCTAACAAACGTCTTATCCACTGTCATTCTTGTCACTTTGAGCTTCGAGCTCTGAGATGTTTAACTCCCACTATGCTGTTCTGCCTTTGTGGAAGATCTGTTAGGAGAATGACAATATCTTCACGTGGGTGTCGGCTGCCACCTATGTGAGACCTATACCACTATTTCAAAATAGGCAAATTTCCTTTCCCCAAGTGTGGTTCCATTCATTAAGTCATGTCATGATAGAGAAAAAGAAGAGGAGTACGTGAGAAGTGGGGAACCACCATACTTGGAGCAGTTTTATTCTGTTGAGGCTTATTTGGGTGATAAACTCAGCCGCAGGAGCTAAGACTTCTCCCCACACACACTGCCCACACATCCAGAGTGTGGGGCATAGCTAAATGTGTCCATCTGCATCAGACTATTCAGGATCATGGGGCTAAAGGCAATGGTACACCCTCGCAAGCATGAAAGGTAGGTCCTGGACTTAATCAGGCTTGGAAGAGCGGACATTGAACATCAGTCAAAGCAAACCTAAATTCGGACCCCCAAGCTCCTGTTATCAGCCATACTGTGGTTTGCTGATACTTGAGCTGCTGGCAGGAACAAAACCCCTGTTTTGCCATGGCAGTCATGCACAGCTTGTCTCCTGAAAAACCAGTGCACAGCCGGGCAGAGGGAGGCTAGAATTTCAACCTTCGCTCCAAGTTGCCTCGCTTTCCTGGGTTTATGTCAGGCCCTTAGCGTTATTTGAACATAGTTTTTGTGGTTTAATTTGCATAATTGATGAGATGGAAAATTATCTCGATGATTGATGGATGTTCTGCATGCACCAGTGTTTGTCGCAAAATATAATGCGTCTGTAGGATGAGCCTGCTGCTCCTGCCATGTTATTTCCCAACAGGGCTATAAAATTCTAACTTTGCAGGTTTTTAGGTTTCTTTTATTTTTAATCTTTTACAATATAATGTGCAACGCAATAAACAAACACAAAGACATAGCATCAGCTAAAGTTACCGTCTTTCCTCATGGTGCTCTAAGAACATGCAGTAGTAAATAGAAAAAAAATAGCGTCACACTTGTGGAATTGATCCAAGACTTTCCTACACTTACTCTCAGTAGACTTGCACTATAGCTATACCTATACATTTCCATCTGATTTGAGTATGGCATATCTCTCAGATGTCTGCATTACTAAAATTATCTTTTAATTTTCAGCTTGTTAACAAAGTTTATATCATAATTCATGCCAAGAGTGGACTTTATTTTGGTAATTGCTTGTTATAGATGTTTTCATAATGAAAAGAAAATGCCAAATGCAAAAGTACTCTTTAGTAACTAACAGTATTTCTTCCCAATGAAAACATGACTTGATCCTGTTCAGGAAAGGACTGAGAGACATGCATGACTTGAAGCCTGTCTTCAAGCTGAGTGTAAAGTAACATGTAATTTATGTCTAGTGTGTGTTGAAGTTCTCTGTGGAGTAGAGATGGACTTGGGGAACACCCAGCTTCTTTGTTGAACAGTGAATTTGGAGACATGAAGTCTCCCCTGACCTGTCTGCAAATTAGTGACCAGGCAGAGCAAAGAGTTATACAGTTTTCGTACATCAGAATTATATAGTGGATGGGAATTTTTGTAGTATGTGTTCTGCGTAACTGTACCACCTATTAGAACAAGGTAGCAATGAGCTCCTACCTACACAAAATAGTGGACTAGTCCCTCTGGGCAGTCTAAGATAGCAGTTTGGGACTAGCCCTGACATCCCAAAACACCGTCCTTTAGGGAAAACAGAAAGTGAGGCACTTCTTTAGTCCTACATGAGCTATATTCAGGGAGGATTTACGAGGAAAGAAGGGAGACAAGGAGGCGAGAAAAGATTTTTCTTGATCCTCAAATTGATCGTACCCAGAGATCATGAACAACATTCCTAGGGCACTTTCAAATTATTTTAGCAGACTAAAAGCGTAGGCTGAGCCTAAGATTATCACAGCACAAAAAGACAGTTTTGCTGCGTCAGGTGAGTTTTCTAAACAGCTCTAGTTTTGTTATAAAGAGGACACAACTGCATTGATGTCAAGAGGCTGCGGAAGATGAACAACACAGGCAGTCCTCCAGCCACCTAAGAAAAGGTACCAGAATAAAGGATTTACCCCAGGAATTCTTTACTGTGTCAGCTTGTTGCGCTGAACAAAAATTTGCTTCAATGGGAATTTGTTCTCTAAGCTACATATAGATGTCTCCAAACTGTGAATAGGCCTAATCTGCTTTTCACTGTGATTTAATTTAATACACTTTAATGAATGTTTACAAGAGGATAAAAACATGTGTGCAGTATTAAGCCTGTATGTGGTACTGTGCACTTCGCCTATTGTCTAACACACATCATTAACATTCCCTGAAGAAAAAGGATAAATCAGACTAAGAAAGAAAGCAAGAAAAAATAACTCACCTGAGAACTGGGGAGGGCATTGACGATGTTATGTCTATGCCCCTAGAAAATGACTCTAAAACTGAAATTATTCAGCTTCTGAGCACTGAGGTAGAAAAATCTTGTCAATGGCCATGATTCTTTTCCAGCAAGGAACTTTTTTACCAAGGAATATGAAAGACATTCTTTTCATCCCTGGTCCGTGCATGATGCTGCTCCAGTTTGAAGTGACAAAGGGTAGATTAGTTATGATCGGCTGCTATAGCTCAAGCGATAAAGAACTCCAATCAATTCCCCAGCAATCAATTTGTTACACCAAACTCTCTTTCCCTCCATCTGCAGCTGCCTGACATCCATCAGGGCCCCCTTCTCTTGCCTGAAAGTCCTGGTGAGCATCTGAAGATAGCTCAGTGGGCTGAAATGGAGATCACTTGCTTGGCGTGCTGTTGGGCAGATAGGCTGGCTGCGTTAACCCTCTGGAGCTGAGCAGCTCAGCTGCGCACTTCAAGTTTCCACGGTGATATTATATTTGACATTCAATTTGAAACCCTAAACTCCTTTAATGCAATATCTCAGCACAATGATAGTAATAAGGCAGTACCACTTGCTTTCGATTTAACTACCAAACGCAAAGTGGAGAGTGGGAGAAAACAGCCCCAATTATGTTAACCCCTTCACTACTAACTCAGTAGATGACTTGCTTTACAGGTACAGACTTCCTTGTTAAAATAAACTGAGAAGAAAGACAGAGGAGTGGGTTTTCAGCTAGCAGTTAAAATGCTTTGTTTCATTGTGTTTGGCTCCCTGAAAGCACCAGAGGCTGCCATTTTGCTCTGAAAACTTCAATGAAATGGCGTGGAGGTGGAACTGGTTCCCAGTAGAGCCATCATCTTGTATATTTGGCAGGAAATTAAGAGTTAAAATCCTACTTTTCTTAATTCTGTGCCATGGTGTGCCCTGATGGGGGCCCTCACCAAGATCCCTCTGATGCTTCAGAAATCTGCCTCCACGGTTTTGTCATCATCCCACATCAAACTAGATGATAGCAGTACTTTAAAGTGCTCTGAGAAATGCTCCATCCAAAGGAATGGGTGGAAATCAACTCACCAGCCCGCAATATCTCTATTTTATAAATGGGGAAACTTGTCAAAACTGTTTTTGATGGAAGATGGAAAATTTGTACACTGTTCAAGCTGAAATACTGACTATTCACCTCTAGGGTTTCTCAAGGCTCAGATTTGGAGCTGTCAGTTCTGGAAAATTTTGAAAGACCATTTCTAGCCCAAATTTGCCTCTAATCCTAAGGCACAGTAGCACTGTCACCCAGATTTTTGTCAGCTTTCGAGGCTGAGAAAATACAAAGTCTGGCTGTCTTACACCAACTTTTGCTCAGCATTTATTGCTGGTGTTCAGCATCCATTAGACTCAGCAGTTCTAAGCGTGAGTCAAAACAGGGATCAGAGTGTAGGAGAGGGGTCATAGACCTAATGAATCAAGTCTGAAGGTAGTTAATATTCCTATTATGACTAGGCTTGTAAAGGTAAGCTTTTTTCCTTCTGGTAACTTCATTTCTTTCTCTTCTAGTCTTTTCTCATCTTTTTTTTCCCCATGTATAAAACCGTGCTTTATAAACTCTCTTTGACTATGTTTCTATGTGCATGATCTGCACTGTAGTAGATGGCATTAAAACTTGCCCTGTCTGCCTCTTCCCATTTTGTCCTTAAACACCAAGCGAATGTCAGAGATCTCGATTCAAAACTATTTAAAAACATTTAGCCAGCTTTACACAGCAACTCTTCGGTCAAACTTTCTCTGCTTTAGGAAAGGACATGTCGCCCCTCTTGGCAAATCAATTATTCAGACGCTGTGATAGTCCAAGGCATCGTATCAGTAATAAAGTAGTGAATTATTAATCACGGCTTGTGCCATTTCGATTAGATTTGGGAAATTCAGGATTAAATTTCTGGCACCCTGTGTCTCGGATTGAGCTCAGCCCAGCTGGCCTGACAGGCATGAGCTGGCTTTGTACTTCAGAGGAGGCTGGTGGGTAAAAATTACTTGAAAAGCCTCAGAACTTCAATTATTATTATTAGTATTTTGGAAGGAACTGGGATGACTGAAAATAGATTTCCAATCTGCAGGGCAGTTTTCGTTTCACACAAATCTTGTGCTCAGTAATTTTTTTCTTCCCCCAGTTCCTCTGAGCTCATCTGCTCGCTGCAAGAAAGACTAACTTGGCTTGAAAGACGAGGCAGTCTGGTGAGTCTGTGTGTCTGTGTACAGTATTTACAATTTCCACGTTTTATCTGGGCTCTGAGGACACTCTGGGAGACTGAAATCATTAATTAGAAGCACAGGACCAGCACTCCTACTGCTCTGGCACTATCTGTTGAAGGAGGTAGAGTCTTAATGCAGGAAGTGTGAGAGCCTTGGCATCCAGGAGACATTGCTTGCACACTGCTTAGGGCCAGTATAAAAGGGGTATGGCTTTATCCGCCCTGTCCCCAGCAGAGAACCATCCCCTGCAGCGCTCTGTTGCATAAATTCAACCTAGCTTCATTTAACTGGTATTGTTTAGCTCTTGCTTGTTCTCGGTACATGCTACAAAGAGCCTGCTCTGAAGTGCTGGTCAGCAATCCCTTCACTGGAGGTAGGTTTTTTCTAAGTGTGCCAGCTACAGTGAGGGGAGAAAGAAGCAGTAATGGGAAAGGCAGCAGGGAGAGAGGAGGCTGTTTGGAGCATGTGGGGAATGCCAGCTCTCCAACATGTGGCTGGAGAGAGTGCAGAGGAATGTTGCGAGGCGAGGCAAGGCAAGGGCATCAGTGTTAAAGTGGTACATCTGAGAGTGGCATGAGGCAATGCTGTGTGTAAGAGCTTGGTACTGCAGGGTGTTGGGGTATGTGAGCTAAGAGGGATCCCAGACCTCAAATCACCTGGTAGAATTAAGGGAGGAAGTTCTGAGGTGTCCATATCAGAGCAGAATATGTGCCACACAGTTGAGAAGAAAGAGCATTTCCTCTCCAGTGTATTTCATCCATGGATGCAATTTAATTTTTCCTTGTTGCTTATAGGCATAGCAGATTTACAGAAGTTAGTAACCTCTCCAGCAGTTAGGCTGGAAAGTTAAGTAACTTTGTCCAGGCCTTAAAGAAATCAAAGGAAAAAACCCACGTGACCTGACCCTATGCTCACATCCTAGTCAATGAGAACTGATAGCACAGGCCTGAAATGAAGCCTACTGGGTTTCTCTCTATGAAGTTGGCCTTTTGGTAGACATACAACTGAGGAAACAGCTTTTGCCACAAATGTAGTCCAATTCAAGCCCTGAACGGGACTCAGAAGTGACCGAGTTGAAAACCCTTGACATGAAGGAAATAACATTTCACTTGGTACAGTTTTAATTTCATCCCTTTGCCCTGGAGTCAGAGGTTTCCGAGCAGAGCAGGGACTGGTGTGCGTGTGCATTGTGGAGAGGAAAGTGTGTGGGGAGATGCTGCATGTAGTTAGTTTCTTACTCTGAGAAGCCTTCATGACTTTGGGGGAAAGGAAAAGCAAAAAAAAAAAAAAAAAAAAAATTAAAAGAATTTTTTCGAAAGGGGAGCCAAAAAAGACATCAAAACAGATCAAAGAAACTCGTGGAAGCGGGCAAAAAAAACAGAGAGAGGGAAAAAAAAAAGATGGAAAAATTCCTGCAGTAACACTGGATGAAAATTAAGCTTCTCAGATCTGTTTAAAAGATATTCTGTTTGATCTTTTATATCTTCTGCTCTGATTATCCAGGTTCCTTTTGATGTTGCTGAGCCCTATAGAACTGATATGTAAAAATACACATACATATGTATTAATAGTGGGTACACATGCACATGCACGCACCCTCTCATGCTGTCTTTGCTGCCTATGAATGGGAGATGTGGAGCCAATGGAGATGAGGCCACGTAGGAGCAAGCTGCAGTGCCCTGACCCTGTGTCACTTGTCCCACGCCATGGTATCCTGGGGAGAAGGAAAAGCCTCCCTTTTACTCTCCCTGGCAGGACCTACCAGGAGAACCTGTCCTCTGAGATGCACAGATTAAGGGTGGTGTTGGCTGGCATTTTGAGCTAGGAAGTTGTAATTTTTTTCTGGCACACCGTATCCTAATCTGTGCAACTCCCAAGCCCTTGGAAGTCATGGACTGACAGTTATGATGATGCATATCCATGAAAAAAGCCTTTCAGAGACTGTTCAGAAAGACTTCCACAGCCAAAAGGGGCATAAGACACCTTGGGTCAGTTTATGCCACCCCACAGACCCCAGCAGAGATGTCCCCCTTTGGCCTCTCCTGATTCCCTACTGCTCCCTGTGCATTCCCACTGAGGCCAATTCCAGACTTCTCATCACTGTAGGACAAAGTGGCATTTTTCCTACCCTCACCTTAAGGTACTGGAACAGGGCCAACCCTAAGATGGGTCACTAATGCTATCATGAGGATGGGGAAAGATTTTGCACAGAGCAGCAGACAGCCCCAGCATGTCAAGCCAGCTGCTGTTTCTGAGGTTGGAGGAGGGAGGTGGAAGGAAGCTGCATTAAAATACCCTTCTTGGCCAGGCAACATGCCAGCTTTACCTCATTGCCACCACCTGCAAAGAGCTTCTCATGCTGTATGTGAAACATGGACAGTTTGGATTCAGCAGGACCGAACACGGTGGGGATGCAGTAAGACCCACGTTCCCCCCTTCCTGAGCCCAGGGTATGGTGCTTCGGCCTCTGGTCCCCACTGCCGAGGTGCCCACTCACTTCCAAACCTTTAATCTGCTTACCCTCAGGAGGCCCTGTGAGGCAGGCAAAGTGGTGTTAAGCTCATTTTACAGCAGGAAACACAAGTGGTTTCTATGCATATAGCAAGTTGACAGTAGAGGTGGGACAAGGGCTGCATCTATCAAGGCTCTTGCTCTGGGCAGGAGGACAGCTCTCCCCTTCCACCTCCATCTCTGTGTGCTTGACATATCTTGCAAGGATAACTCTGTGCTCCCTGTTCCCGCTCCTCAAGGACCAGCTATTTCCCAAGTCCTTCCGTGAGGGTGAGCATGATGAAGCACTCCAGTACGAATTTGGGCTCAAAAGTGTGCTTTCCTGCAGTTTCAATACACCAACATGCTTCTAATTATTATAATTGTTTGGAGAAGAGTGTAGGCAGCTGGGATCAGTAGGCACAGCATTCTGGGTTTTCTTAGCAGGGACTGGTACACTTGGTTGTTTCAGTCCCTTGGTGCTGACAGCCTGATCCCACATCACTAGCCACGGTACTGTTTGTTTACTCTCATTTCTCCTCTCCCTGTTCTCTCCCTCACCCTCATTGGGATGTTTCCCAAGCAGATCTATCTATTGCCACTCCCCTTCTAATATTCACATTTAAAGAAAAAGAAAAAAAAAAAGAAAATGCACAGGAAAATTAGTTTTACAGACAGCAATAAAATGATCAAAGGCTTATTTGTAGCTAACAGACATGCACCATTCATTGAACTAAGATCGGGGGGGAAATATTTTCTTCATCTCTGTACAAATGCGTTCCTTTTAAAAAAAATCAATGGAGGCAGATTTTTTAATTAAAGCAGATGCTGATCCTTCCTGCCCCTGACGCTGCTACATGTTTTGTTGTTGTTGTGGCTGTTATTATCTAATCTGGGCCTTATTTATTTATTAGCCCCTGACAATAAGAGATTGTAGCTCTGATTTCCCTGCTAGACCTGGGGGAAAAGAAGGGAGATGGGCCTGTCGGAGGAAAGTAGTTTTGCTTTGTCTACAATCTTTTTGCTACCTAGGTGAGGGTCAAACACCCTGTTCTTAGGGCTTTAACCTCTTCCAGCTCTCATGATGGATGCAAAGGCTAAGCCTTGCTGTCTCCTTCTCTCAGTCCTTTTTACAGATGCAAATCCCCTCTGCTCAACCTCAAGACTGTCTCTGGGAATAAAATGTTCTCTGTGGAAATGCCTTCATTTGAAAATACTATAGAGATATGCAGCTGAACTGCTGAATTGATGGCTTTTCTTTCTTCTTTTCTTTTTTAATCTCTCTTAATTTTTTTTAATAAACCCCACCAATTTACACTCTGATGAAATGATCAAGAAAGCCACCTCCTAAAACTTTATCCTTGCTTCCTCACCTCATAGATCTGAATCTTCAGATTCCTTCCTTTCTTCTTCAAATGCTTTCTCAATTGCTCCAGTTACATATGAGGTCTTTCTTAATGAATGTCCCAACAAACACGTTTGCTTCAAGCATGCTGCAGTTGGACTTAGCACTGGACTTTGTGGGGCTGGGCAGGAATTAGCACATGGTCCATCTCTTCTCCCTTACTGTTTCTCTCCCTGATGTCTACAAGGGTCTGGTCTTTTGCTCTTCAAATTCACACAAGTCCATAGAGGTGGGGGTTCATCAGCTATAAACACCTGGCAATACCCAGCTACTTCAATCATCCTAAAATCTAAAGCAGAGAGCTGAAACCCCAGAGAATCTAAATCAAGGGTAGATTCATTCTCCATTTCAAGAGCTCTTGCTATGAGCATGGATCACGCATGATGGAAGGAGATGTCTTAAGCCGTCACTCTCCTCCGCTGCAGACCCTTCCTGAAGGCCATATTTAAGGCACAGATGCCTTTTCCTCTGGGACTCCCTGCCTGCATTCATGGGTTATGCCTAAACTCTAGACTAAGGGGTTCTTTAGACTAAAGAGTTGCATTGTTTCTCTTGACTCCTTGACTCTTGACTTTGCAGGTGCAAAGATGACCAGTATCAGCCAAAGATGTAGCCAGAGCTTTGTCTATATGTGTATCAATAGCATATAAGTTCAGTGCTGCAGGGCCTCAGGACAAATTTGTCCTTTTTGTCCCCTATCATTTCATTGGCCAGGTGTTATTTCACACACACCAAGTGCAGACCACTGCTTGAGGCATGGTACCTGGATGGATGGATAACTGGTCCCATCTGCTATGGCAGAATATACCTTTGTATGTGAAAGGAAATAGATAGTTAAAAGTATCCAGGGAGTGCTTTTTCTTTCCATCTTATATCTATCCACGTAGCATATGTCTGTTTAAGACTTCCCAGGCTCTCCCCACCACTGACCTTTGCTGATCTTAAAGGCTGTGCTGGGCAAGCAGGTCTTCCCCAGGTCTGTGGGTACGTGCTGCAGCTGTACACATGGATTGAGAGATGTGTCTGAACACCTAACGGTTTACTTCCAAATGCACATCAACAAAATAACTTTTAAAAATTATTTTCCAGTTTGCAAGACTGGCTCTCCTGACCCAAAATGGAACTTTTTTCATTTTGTTATGTCTTGTTGATTTTTCATTAAAAGCAAGCAGATTAATAAAGGAAATTGAGAAAAGGGAAAAGAATAAGCTTTGTTTAAAAAATACCATGTCAGCAAAGTAGCAGTTTCACATTTTTACTCAAATGAATAGATTGTTGCATCTTATTATTTGGTAGGAGCTTGCGTGTATTTCCATTGAATGTTTAATGACTTTTTTTTTTTTTCCAGTATATAAAATATTTGACCAAAATCCTTTCTCACTTGCAATCCGTAATAACTTCTTCTGTTATGCCTACAAAGAAAACTAAATATTGACTTCAAGAACCTGCATATTTAGGTACTTGCTTTAGAAAGGGTGGGATCCACTTGGAGAAACTTACATGTCTACAACAACGTATGCCTCCATCTGAGATAGTCACCCTCAACTTTGCAGATCAGATGTAGCCAACATCTGTTGGATGTAGATAAGATATCTACTTCCATTCAAGTCACACCTCCCCTAAAAAGAACTTTTCCCTGTGTGTTCTATATTGCAAATCTTGACCAAATGGCTCATATGGAAGGATCTACATTTTAACTAAATGTCGTAGATGGGGGTAAATTTAGGGAATATTAAACCTGCCCAACTAGTTTAAAAGGGAGTTCTTTCTTTAAAGCTGTTCAGGACTCTAACAGGATTACACAAACCTCATAGGGCTATGGTTTCACTAAAGCTGGCTCTGCACCAGCACATAGAAATAAATGTTTCTAATTTCAGATCGAGTGCGTCTGAGTAGAGGCACCAAATGTTCACAACAGTGCACGATTTGCTATTTGCAAGTGCAAATATTCACTCTGTAATGGAAACACTATTAGCTGTATCCCTTCTCTACTGAGCTCTTCTTCTTTTTCTTAATATTATCAAGACCTTAAAACACACAGGAAAATTAGAAGTAGTGAGATATAAACATCTCCCCTTCCCCCACCACCCACACTTACATAAGCACGCACATTCAAGAGAGGTAAACTATATATATGCATCTGCAAAAGACAAAATCCACTTAAAAATGCAATCTGTAGCTCAGTTCCAGCTTTTGCCTTTATCAGGTGGCAAGTAAAGACTTTCACACCAGTGGAGTGTAAATTCTGTTAATAAATTCTGCTACAATATCCTTGAAAGTGCGAACCAATAAAGTGTTATACCTGGAGATTAAATTATACCCAGGCTCAGTAGAACAGCAGTGACATCTTTTTGGCGGACCTGAGTTAAGGTAAAGCGGTTTTTAAGCATCTCACTGTACCTTTCAAAGTGAGCTGAAGAAGCATGTTCCAGTCACGTTACCTTGGGATAGATGTATCTTTCACTACAGCCCCTTACAACTATCTATGTTTGGGTGTTATCATGGGAGTAGCTGCCTTGCTATATGCATCTTTTCTCAATTGCATGGTATCGATTGACAGTGTAACAAAGTTTTTGAGTGATAGTTCAACAGTGGAGAAGTTCCATACTCCCTTTCTCTCTTTCTCTGGCAGTGGAGGGCAAAATGTCTCATCCTCGGCATTAATTAAACTCTGTGAAACCTGATTCTGCTATGGGAGACCTGTCTGTAGATTCAGATTGTCTGACAACATCTTAAATTCACTGACTGGCATTTAGTAGGTAAATAAATAAGAGGATCAACCTGGCATTACTGTAGAGAGGTCAAGCAAAATCTTTGGTCCATTTGTGAAATACATGGGCCAAGTCACCTGCTCTTGAAAGCCACCGATGTTGTAGCTTACTGTAGCTTACTGATTTATGCCATGAAAGGATGAGCTTCTGTAGAGGATTAGCAGCTGAGAGAAGTCTGAACCGGAGAGTGTCTAAGAGTGAGACAACCAGAGGGACCAGAAGGCGCAGGTTTTTATCTTGCTTTGGAAAACATGTACTGATACCTATGAGTCCTAGGACTGTTTTCTTCTCTATACCTTTTTCTTTATGTGTTCTGCCTTCCTGTGGCAGTGTTTACCATGCAGCAGATGGTGTACAATGTTACGTGTCTAAATCTACTTTCAAGTCAGGCTTTCAGAGACTTCACCCTCAAGTTGCCAGTTCTTGGCCCATAACCATGATTCTGCCTAAAAGTCTGCTTTTGCCTGTGTGAATTTCACAAGGATGTGAATGGAGGTCTCAAGGCAACTAAAAGGAGGACTACCTATGTGATTATTTAGATTAATTGGACGCACTGGATCAGAAAATGGTCTGAGGCAATGTCCCATTATTGTCAAAAATCTGATTTTGCTAACACAGTGGACAACACTCATCTGAACCTCACCAGGGCAGGGTTCAGGAGAAAACACAGGCCAGAAACTGTTCCCAGTACACAGCATGGATGTGGGCGCCTTTGTCAGCTGTGAAGAAGAAGGGAGCCCTGTAAGCGTGAGCATGAAACAATTCGTCCTTATCTACAGGGAATGCACCTACAGTGATACGTGTAGAGCTCTTGTCTACATTGATGTATATTACCTGGGCACCCAAACTTTCTCTGTTGTATGGATGCAGTATCCATACTATAAACTTCTTAAACAAAGAAGACATACCTCAAAATGCTCATTATATTTTCCCAGATTTTTATATGATTTTGCTAAACATCTACAGCTGTCCACAGCTTGAGAAAGGGTACTGGATTACATTTTTCTTTGATCAGAGGCACTGTGACAACATTTATATCCTAAAATGCCTTTGTTGTCTTTCAGGACAAAGCACTCTTGAGTTATTTTTTAAAAACTCTTCCATCCTCATATATACATTCCCACTTAATCAGCCCATTCTAACCACAGCATTTCTCCCCCTTGAAAATCAAGGGTGACTTTCAGCTCTCAGCATGATTCGAAAAAAAAGTCTGGCAGAGAATAAAGCAAAGAGTTGCTTTTCCCTTTCAGAATCTCTGTGGGAGTATGAGATTGGCACAAGTTACTGGCCAAAATATCACTTACGAGTGGCAAAGCTCTTCCTAGGACAGTCTCTTTCACATCCCACTTGCAACAACAGTAGCCTTGGTATTATTTTAAAAGAGAGAGCAGAGAAGAAGTGGGGGTGGGAAGGGGAGAAATTACAGCCCTTATATTAATCAGATAGAAAAGCTCTGTCTCCCACAATTCTTTCATTAGCTGGCGAGACAGGTGCCCTCCGACCTCCAGCATCACTTACTTCCTTCGTAACAACTACTGCTGGCAGATGATCCCCCTTGTAGACTTCATCCATATTCAAAGAGTTGTCACATCCAACTGATGCTAAGAAGCTAATCAAGTGGAATTTTCTTTTCCTTTCCTTTCTCTTTTTGCTCCCCATTTTACTCCTGCTCTTGTGCTAGAAAGTTAGCTCCCCATCATGCAAGTCAAGTTCTTTCGAACTCTGGGAAAGGGCCACATCCATGGAAATAATCCATTTTCTGCTCACACATGAAGTTTCTGATTATTTTTCCCTTTTTACACGTCAAGCATACAACTGGTTTGCACTCTTATTAACAGCATTTAAGAATGACCAAGTACAACAAGGGACCTGACTAAAATAGCATCACACTTGCTGTTTCAGGGAAGGCTGAAAATTTCCCATCAAAACTTTTTTGAGATAGAAATGTAAGTTTCCAGTGCTGTCTAATTTTTTTTTTTTTTTTCAGAAGAACATGGTCTTATTAAAGCAATTGATTTTGCAACAGATAGATAGAAGATGAATGGAGTTGAGTTAAAATTGAGTTAAAAGAATGATAATATTTTCACTGATGTTTCCATTTTGTTTGCTTTTTTCCCTCACAGTAAGCCCACCAGCTATGCTGTGCTTCCTGCCTGTGTTCAGAACCAGACTTGTCAGTAGGGTTCTGAAGTATCCAGCAATAACTTATATGAGAATGTGTAGAATAAAATGACTTATATGAGACTATTTTATGTGCATTTGATGCATTTTGTACAAAAAGGTATTTTTCTGACAAAAACTTCATGGTCATCTCTTCTAACCACATGCAAAGACTGAAGTGAGGTAATTTCCGACACTGAGGGTGAGAATGCTGAGTCTAAAACAGCAACAACATAGGAAAACCTGACATCCTTGATTAGGAAAAAACAAACATAGGAATAGTGAAGATACCATTTTTGCACTTTTCTATTCTGAGATTTATGGATTTCTGATCATTTGAATATTCATAGAGGAAAATCTGAGGCCACTGAGTTTATATATACAATGAATCTTCATTCACAACTTCATATCAGTGGATGTCATTCAAACATGAGGAAAACAGAATCAAAGTCAGGAATTTCTGCTCCAGAAAACACAGCTCTTTATTTCAGTGAGAAACTCCTGAACACTTGAAATACCTTATTTCCAACTTTTTAATGTATCATTAGTTAAGAGAGAATTACTAAAATGGTCTCAGAATTTTCTGCAAAATTTTTATAAGCAACTGACCTGAAGAATCTCTAATAAAAACCCATCATCTATAAACAATAGCCCTGTTACAATACCACTGATTTGTACAATTCAGAGGAAATGCTGACATCCTCCATTCAAGCACTATTTTCAAGCTACTGAAAATGTTGTTTTAAATCCTGATGGCATCTGTTCCTCTTCCATGAGTTAATTCAAGGGGAATAAATGTGCAAAACAAAGGAAAGAAGGAAGGCAAAGGCACACTGGTACCAGACAAACACTGCTCCCACAAATCTCCCTTATTTCTACCATCTTCTGCCAGGTTTCTTGTTAGAATGTGCAATGCATAATTTACTCCTCATGTCTTTCCTTTCATCATCCTGTGAGTACAGATTCTTCCAAAGGCATCCTTGGTGTTACTGCCTTTCCTGTCACTGGTGCAAACTGAAGCTGGCTGGTGGGTTTACTTACATGAGTGTGCACTCTGCGGGATTGCTGCTGCAACTCCTTAGCAGCCTCTGTCTTCATGACACCTCCCTCTCACTCTCTCTTGTCTAGCAATGTCTCGTCTCATGGAGACTGGAGAGCTAAGTTCATTAAAATGGAATTTGGTGGGTTATTGCACAAAATTACCTCTATTTACATCTGCTGCCTGTCACTTTCAATGCTGTATGCCTTTTATCACTTAATACTTCCACTACCTGTCCATGCCAACTTCCAGTGGGCAGCAGTTGTAAACTCAAGTTAGCATTGCATGCTGCGTGCATTTCTTCCTACAGAAGCTGTCTTTAATGGGCTGTGTGAGCTGGTGTCTTGGCCAAGAATATTTGTTCATGGGTAAGACAGAGCTACAGCTGTGCTGATATCCAGAAATGCCAAGAATATCCATAAATTATTTTTCTAGGCTGAATTATAGTTCCTACACTGCTATTAACTCTTTGGCTACTGCAAAATATCTTTTTTGGGGATCAGCTGGGAAGAAATAATAAAACTGAATGTAAGCTTTTGGCTGGAATGAGCACTGAACCTGAATCTTTCACATCTCAACCAGGGCTGCAATATTTCAGCTAAAGTTCTGAATTTTTGCTCATGGAAGACTGCTTAGCAGTGAGTCAAAGAGTGACTGCTGAACAAAACTCATACTTATGAGACATTCAAGAGGTGGAGAACCAGCGCCTTGAGTTAAAAAGCCACACCTGGTTCCTGATTAGGCACTTGGCAGACTAGCGGTTGAGTCACAGCCTACAGGGCTGTGTGTTACTGGAGTCTAGTACACACTGCTGGCTGTGCAGCATCGCCCTGGGCACTAGAAAATCTTGAAAACCAACCCATTTGCCTGTCTAACATGCCACATCCATCACTTTCGTCTCTGTTTACTTGTGTGAGCAGTTCAGCAGAGATGCTGAAAGGGTGAGGAGAAGCAGAGTGTGTTATTTCTACAGACCTCAGCAGGCACTGTCTAATGTCCCACATCTGCAGTAGCTCAGGCAATTACATTTTTCTTCTTGCTTGCTGTTAGCATGACACCCAAACACCTAACTGACTACCACAGCAGAGCAAGGAAATCTGCCCCGCCGTGAAAATTCACCACATGCCAACATGGGACAGCTCAGATCTGCATCAGAAACAATGGCTTTAAAGGCTTCCTTACTCCAACTTTCTTCCTGCCTTTTTGTCAGTGAATTAACACAGCATCAAAGTGTCTGACATCCTGACCTTTGACCACGAGCCTATTAAAATTGCATTGGAAGTTAACAATGAGGACAGAAAACAAAGATCAAATGAATAATGCACAAACTAAGCCCTTCAATTAGATATTGAAGAAAATAATATAAATATATTAGATAGCAAAATATCCTGAATTATAAAGTAGATGGGAAAATTCTTCTTTTTTCCCCACTGGGAGAAACAAAATGAAAAGAAATAAAGAGATACATAATGTTTGATTGGCCGATGAGAATAAACTGTGGGGATATTTATAATTCTCTGCTGTTCAAGTTTAGTAATTTCGTGTGTTTTTGTTAGATAACACTTAGGTCATGTGATTTCATCAACCAATCAAGCTGCCAGCCTCTTCACTGACACTTGGTAATGAAGTGATATGGTAGGGTAGGACACAGTCACCTTATCTTTTTATAAATGCATTGAGTGGCATTTGGGATGCCTTCCTACCTTTACGGTTCATTTGCATTATACAAGAACCCTCTAAATGTTAAAGCTTTCACTTGCAGTGAAAGTTTGACGCTTCCAACAGCATTCAAGGATATCTGTCTTGGAGTGGCATAAAAATAATGATGTGCAGTTGTGTGTGTGGTGATGGGGCTGCGTACGCATGTGCGCAACAGCCGGCTGAGAGGCTCCAGAGCTGTCTCCGGCGCCAAAGCAACGCGTGGCGTCCATCCAAGTTGACAGGCCTACCCAACCTGAAATCATCTGAGTGCAGTTTCTGAAATCGTTTGAAAGTGGAGTGTCAGGAAGATGTTTGCATGGCGGCTGACATCTCCTCCCGGCGTGGTTTAATGACATCCCTCCCTTGTCATAACTCTCCTCACGCTTCGCAAATAATAACAGCGGTGGAAGGACTTGGCAAGACAGAGTTGGGAGCGGGAACAGGAACTGTGGGGAAGGGCTGGGAGGCAGGCAAGTGCAAATCACTGTAGACAAAACTACTTGAAAGGGCTTGAATCAGCCCCAGCTTTCGTACCTGGGAGGGTTGTGGGTATTTCTTGCTTTCCACATCATTCCCCCATCTTGTTAAACAAAAGATACGGATTTACCTGCATTTGCCAATCAGCCAAACCTAGAGGGGCAGGCAAGGATGAAATCCCTCTTGATATGGAGGGATGTCTAAAAACCTGCTAATTGTTTCTATGTATTTATTACAATATATTTCTGTAGGGTAGGAGAAGGGAGAGGAAAGTGAACATGCTGCTGCCTGCAGAAGTTTTCTCCTACTCCCACTGTGTTTCTGCTTTTGGTGGGACTGTCAGATTAGAGAGAAATTAAAATAAGCACAACAAAGCAAGAGCTGGGGGGACCAAAGTGCTTGAGTTGAAGGGTTTGAACTCCTGACTTCTAAAACAAGTTCTGCCACCTTCCCATGCTTCTGCACCTCAGTTTCCCTGTTTGTAAGACTGGAAAGAGAAAGCAGTGCAAAGACGGAGGGATGAAGATTAATCGCAGAGCAGACCAAACACATCAAGATGACATGAAACATGTTATAACATTGTCACATAGGGGATGAACACGGTTCTTTTAAAATGCCTCATCAGCACTACATACTCTCAATTAAATGCAATTACAGTCAGGAAAATGATCAAGAACTAACTGACAGAGTCTATACTGATTTGATATTTCCCCTGCTTCCAAAGAAAGATACAAATCTTCCAAGTGTTTGTTAATTAGTATTGCACACTTGTCAGAGTAAGACTGGGAAACCAGACTTCTGGACCCATTTTGGTCAGTTCAGTGTGTGCAGGAAAGATGCTGCCTCTGGATCTCTGGCAGCGGATGCACCCAGCAGAACAAACCACATCACCCACAAAGTCTGTGTGCTGCCAGGCAGAGGAAAGACTTGTTTCTGTCAGGCGTGAAGACAGTGAGAGAGCTGAGGAGCTGGGGAGCCAGGTACACTCCTTCCCGCGTCTCCAGATGGCTGTCTCAGCTGTCTCTGCAGCCGTAAGAGGCAGTTCAGGAGCTGAAAGCCTGCACCTGCTGCTGGAAGAAACATGATGTTGTAGGTGCTCGGTGTGTGAGGATTTCAGTGTGCAATAAAAAGATAATTTATAGTAATCATAACAATCATGGGTGAAACCTTGAGGCCTTTAACAGTCTCTTGTAGGGCAGAATGACCACATAAGCTGATGACAAGTTTGCTGTTTCAAGGACTAAGTAAATGACTGAACTGCAGTCCAAGGACTATCTCAGTAATAATGTGGCAAAAGGAATGCAAAAACTCTTGGTTTAGCTCATGCACCTGAGGAAAGGCTTTTGTATGCCCAGATTTTGTCTTCTTCCTCCCTCTGTATGAAGCAGCCTTTAGCATGCAGTCTAATAAGAATTCATGGGTGAGTTTTTTGCTTATTAACTTTGTCTAAAACACAGATATGACTGTGCTTTATAGAAAACACAAAAGCTTTTAGGGCCAAATATGTCTTCGATGTAATGCATCTGAGCACTGAAGAGACCCATATTAACCACCATCTCCAGCTATGCAAGGGTATCTGAGGCATGCTTACAGGTCCTCCTGGCCCCTTGGCAACAGGTAAGTGCAGAAATCTCCCAAGCCCCTTTTTAAAGGTCTTTCTGGAAGATGTGCAGTAAGCTGGTTCCTCTGAGGACGCAAGGCATCTTCTGGAGGGCGGGAGACTGCATTCCTGCCTTTGGAGGGATGACCGACACAGTGGTAGCCTCTCAGGCTTGCATGTGCTCTGCCCGCCCTTCAGAAGTGTATTTATAGAATCACAGAATCACAGAATAGTTAGGGTTGGAAAGGACCTTAAGATCATCTAGTTCCAACCCCCCTGCCAGGGGCAGGGACTCCTCACACTAAACCATGTCACCCAAGGCTCTGTCCAATCTAACACTGAACACCCCCAGGGATGGTGCATTCACAACTTCCCTGGGCAACCCATGCCAGTGCCTCACCACCCACACAGCAAAGAATTTCTTCCTCATATCCAATCTAAACTTCCCCTGTTTAAGTTTGAACCCATTACCCTTTGTCCTCTCACTGCAGTTCCTCATGAAGAGTCCCTCCCCAGCATCCCTGTAGCCCTCCTTCAGATACTGGAGGGCTGCTATGAGGTCTCCACGCAGCCTTCTCTTCTCCAGGCTGAGCAGCCACAACTTTCTCATCCTATCTTCAAACAGGAGGTGCTCCAGTTCCCTGATCATCCTCGTGGCCTCCTCTGGACTTGGTCCAACAGTTCCATGTCCTTTTTATGTTGAGGACACCAGAACTGCACACAATACTCCAAGTGAGGTCTCACAAGAGCAGAATGGAGGACCAGGATCACCTCCTTCGACCTGCTGGCCACACTCCTTTTGATGCAGCCCAGGATACGGTTGGCTTTCTGGGCTGCAAGAGCACCCTGAAGATGGCTCATGTTGATTTTCTCATCAACCAACACCCCCAAGTCCTTCTCTGCAGGACTGCTCTGAATCTCTTCTCTGCCCAACCTGTAGCTGTGCCTGGGATTGCAATTAAATGAAAAGGACAACAGGTTTGTTCAGCTAGCATCATTCCTCTTGCTTCTCTTGGTTTTCTGCCAGGTGATAAAGGATCCCAGTGCATTTCCCTTGTCCAAAGGACTTAGTCCTACCACTGTACCATCATTCCCTAGCTCTGCAGAGCAGAATCCCCTCTCCAAGGCTGTGAGTAGGCAGCTATATGGTGCACAGAGATTAGCATGTGTCCCAGTCTGCACACTGCTGTTCCAGGTTTCAGAGTTTACAAGGAACACATGGTCACACCAGTGAGCAGAGCTGCAAACCAAAGCAACCTCTCTTCTGTTGGAGTAGGTGTCTGTGCTGGTACAAATGGGTCCCCTGAAAACTCTGGGGGTGGACATGGCACCTGGTTGCTTTGCTGTGCCATGAATATGGTCCAGGTTTGAGGAGGTGTTTGTGAGAGTAACGGACAACTTGGAGAGGAAACTGAATCTTGAAGTTGCTGAGGGCTTAAATCAAGATCTTATGTAGTTAATAGAGCCCTTTCCTTATCCTCATTGGAAAGAAATCTCCAAACTCTTTGCTGAGAATCTCTGGTACTCATTTTGCCTGAATTACCTGAAAATTTGGAGTAAAGGCAAACAGAACTATGCAAGCTCTCTCTATTATCAGTGGAAAAATATGAACTCCTCACTCTGGAGTGTGACTCCTGCCCCAGATATGGAGGTATAATGCAAACTCTATGTCAGAAATTTATTCAGCTTTCTGGAGGAAAAATGCACAAAGCATCAGTGTGAGTCTACCAGAGGCAGCATTAGTAGATACCAGAATATTCAGGTAAGTCTTGAGGTGAGATAAATAGACATAATGCAGAAAGTCAGCTAAATTGTAAGTATTACTGTTAAGTGCAGAATGACAGCTAAAAGTAAGGCTTAAGTGGAGATCCCTGTGAATTTCTTAAGTCTCATATGGCTTGGGTACCTGAAATGTTTCCATAACCCCAGCTAGTGTTTCCTGTTCACCATACAACATCAATGGGAAAAGTAAAGTTTAACTGTTATTGCCAGGGGGCATTTAAGGTAAATACTATGCAATTCCCCATATTTAACTAAGTGGGTGAGAAGGATAACACATATATCTTTACCAATATTTTTCACAGAGAGGATATCTAATTCCATTAGAGATATTTAGGATAAAGTACTTAAGTGGCAGGAGGTGAATTTTGGTGGGATGTGTACATTTTCTTTTTGTTTTTGGTTTCTTCTTAATATAACATCCGCATAACCAAGGAGGGACTGCAAACAAGAAGATAGAGCAACTCTGCATCAGAGGTATTGCACAGAAACTAAGAGCACAGTTCATGGGTGATGCTCTCTTTCCCTCCTACCCCACACCCAGAGGACACTGCAGTCAATGCTCTGTATGGGCACACAGAGACTCAGTTTGACTTACACTATTGTTTCCACCAGAGCTATCTCTACTTGGTTTTGAAGCAACTCTGCAGGAGGACTTTGGGAAGCTAAGGTGTCTTCCTTCTGCAGCCAGATCTGCCCAGGCACATTGAGCCTTGCTGTGGGCTCAGTGAATCTGCTCCACAAGCCAGGCAAGGGAGCAATCCTTCCCCCTATTCCACCATAATGTGTACACTATTGGATATTTCTTTTCTCCTCCCCACCCCCTGCCCTGCCACCTTTGAAATTTCTAAAACTTTTTTCATTTACGAGGAAAATTAAATAAACAAATAAATAAACCCCCAGAACCCAAAGATTTCTTATTAAAGTTCTGAACATATGCTACTTAGGAAAAAAAAAAACAACAAGTGAAATTGGCTGATAAAGTAAGAATCCCACAAAGGGCTGTTCTTCCAATCATCCGGTATTTCTCCTATAATTTCCTCAGAGATCGTGGAATGATTTTCCAGATGTCTCTGTTCCTTCCAGGTGGTGTGTTCAACATGATTTGGATCAAGGCCAATCTTACGCTTCTTATACAGGGGAGATGATACTGCACAAGGCACATATCTGCATATTTCCACATTTTTGGAAACATAAATACCATGTTTTCTTAAGTGTGCAAGTAAAGCATAACTCTGAGCAAGGGTTGTGTTCCTTTGCGGCTAACAAAAATGCCCTGTCTAAGAAAGGTACCACCTTTTCTGATCAGAAAGAAAAAAACCAAGCACAGTTCTTCCTATAGGAGCATTTGCAAGGGGTCAGTAACTGTCACAGTTTCCTATTACTCTTTAATTTGACTCACATAAACCCTGTTTAGCTTCAAACCTATTTTGATTCCCTCCCAAATGGTATACCTCCTTGCTTGCCTGTTGAACATAGGCTGGCAGCAGAAATATGCAGCCACAGAGCTATGGATGCAGGGAGTGACATTTCTCCCTGGCCAAGAAAACCTATGGCAAATCAAAACAGCAACAGTAAGTCTGGGTCAGTATATAGATCAGGCCAATAAAATTGCATACTATGACTGTATTCAGTATCCTGACAGTTAGGGCAAGGAGATCTCTTGATATCTCTCCTAGAGGGCCTAATCCTGCGGTTGTTTTCTGCAGGGTGCACTGATGTTTACAGGAGCTGTAGGTGTGCAGCTGCTAGTGGGAATCTGCATCCTTCTCAGCACCTCCTAACCTGTGAAAGAGCAAATGTAGCTGCAACTGGACAATTTGTCAATGGAGAAGTCTGCTCTGCTTTTCACCCAATACACTTTTCACCTGGCAAATTTAACTGCTTCTCTGTAAATGAGAACTTTATTTTTTGGTGCCAGCTCACAGCTCTGCATCATCAGAGAGATTAAGCCGATCAGTTCTATCAATGGTCCCTGACTCTCTGTAATCGACAGATACAGCAGTAATGTAAATGCCATGGGTGCATTTTAATGTTTGTGATTTTTAAATGATGATGAGGATCCTCACTGGGAGGACAGGCAGAGCTGGACTTTGTCTCATAGGGAGTTGAGCACTGCCCTTGAGCAGGGCTTTCGTTCTGCCTCCTCCCAGCACAGTTATTAGTAGGAGCAATAATGACCCTTTGGGTTTTGAGAAGGAAGAAGGGAAAGCGCTCCCCCACTCCTTATTGGCTGCTGTGATTTATTTAAATGTCTCCAGCATGTCAGCATCGCAAGCCAAGTGTAAGTGATGGGTTTTGAGTCTATGTTGCTTCAGCTCTACTGTTCACTATTGCAATTCCCTCAGCTTGGACTCTATGTACATGTTTTTGCCATTTTCACTCCTGTTTTTTCAATCGAAGCCCAACCTTTTAATGGGCAAACTTTTCCAGCAAAGTGCACAGATGTTGCGGAAGAGACATTTCTCCTTCTCCATAAAATAAATGTGATTTTCAGAAAAGCTCTTTATTCTTGTGCTGTCAGAAAGACCTTGATTTATTTGAAAATTTGTATCACCAATGGGAAGCCTAATACTCGTCATCTATTTGTAATGCCTACCTATCTATCTACCAGGAATGTTCTATAAGGCAGTGAGTCTGCCACTTACTGGAGATCCTATTATCTTTCAAAGAAAATCAGGAAAATGATGAGTGGGGTAAATTTTAGAAATTTCAAAATTTCTTTCTGTACTGGGGTCAAAGGTATAGTATTTTTTCTAAACTTCTCTAAGAACAAAACCAAGGAATAAGAAAGAACTCTTCCTTAGGTTAGGCTCACTGAGACTTTTCATTTCCACAATTATGTGAATACTAGAAGACTGTGCTATGATTTTAAGTTTTATATATTTTACATCATTCCTATGTCCCTATGTATCGTCCCTATGTTTTAGTGTGAGGTGTCCCTGCCCATGTCAGGCAGGTTGGAACTTTGTGATCTTAAGGTCCTTTCCAATCCTATCTATTGTATGATTCTATTTGATGATTCTATGTCAGATCCCCTGGTATCTGCTGGCTCCTGGGCATTGTTAATGGGCAAATGAGACCATGTCTTCATATCTGAGAGCAGTGAGGAGAACAGCAAGGGATGTCACCTGGAATGCATAACTTCCTTAGAAGTGCTGCTGAATGGCCAGAAAGTTTGGAGACTGCTTTGTACCAAGTTATCAAAGAGAGCACTGGAAACAAACTATATTTGTCTCTAAAATTCTCTTTTTCATTTGCACCTCAGGTTTATTTCCCCAGAGTTTGCAACAGCCGGGTTCTAATTTTGTATACGTGACTATCTTTTACTGAGACGGTCACCAAAAACAAGATTGACAATAAGTTTTTGGATGTGGGAATCAGCCACAAATTACTTCTTGAAAGTAATTTGAGCAACTCTGAGTAGCTGACGGATTCAGACCACAAACTTGAATCAAGACAACCTCCAAAATAAATGCACCAGCCTGGAAGAAGAGAGCCCTCTTGTACTGGAGCAGTGATTGGGTCACTGAATATAGTGGTACTCATTACAGACAGAAAAACGTATCACAAAGGACAACAAGGGGGATCTTCTGTGATCTAAGAAGAAGAAGGGGGAAGTAGAGGGGTGTGCTGATGATGCTTCTGTTATTCTAACCGGTAGAAATCTTAAATAAAAACCAAAAGGAAGTCCAGAAAGGTGAGGGAAGAGAGCAGAAAACACAGTGAGTTTGGCATCTCTGATCTCAGCTCAGCCTGCAGTGAGTCTGAAAACTACCTCAGGCTGGAGATCTCCAGCTGTGTTTCTGATGCTGATGGTCAGCCTGGCCATAAGTGGAGAGAGGACAGAAAGAGCAATGGCTAGCATTTCCACCCATGTATTTACTCCTTAATAAAAAAACCCCAACCCTTCTGCCCTAAGGCAACAGTCAAATTTGCTATTTCTTCCTGCTTCTGCAGAAAGGGAGGAGGGACCTTTGGAAAACAGACCCTTGAAGGAAAACATCTCATTCTTTGAGACCTATGGGACCATTTTGTTTCCCAAAAGCACCCTGTGATGACCCAATCCTGCTCCCAGGGAGAGGGATGATAACAATCTCTCCTGACTGGAGGGAGGATAGACTGGCCAGTTTTGGAAAGCACTGCCAATCTTATGTACAAGCTGCCCAGCAGGAGAGCGCTGTCTCTCGGCAGGACCTCAGTGGCTACATCTACATTACTCTGAAAGGGCACCATCTGGAGCAGCAGGAAACATGGCATACTCCATCTCCTGCAGACTGCCTGCCTGTTGAGAGTTTGTTTGGGCTTGCCTGGTTGTGCACTAACCCTCCAGGTATTCCTGGGCATGTGAGGTCTTGTGCAGTGCAAGCGAA